>OU795038.1:6151841-6638727 GCA_917208275.1 Patella pellucida
TTACATGTGAAGGCTTCTCTACCAGCAGTATGAATTGAAATATGAGATTTTAAATTTGCAGGGTTATTGAATGCTTTTCCGCACACTTCACATTTGTGCGCTTTCTCTTCAGTGTGCGATTGCTTGTGTGCGCTAAGCTTGCTTTTCGTAATAAATGACTTGCCACAAAAATCACACTTGTAATTTTTCTCCCGCGTGTGTGTGTAAATGTGTGCAGTTAGAGTTGAGGCGTATTGGAAATGTTTACTGCAAAAAGTACATGAATATGGCATCTCTCCAGTGTGAATTCTATTGTGTACCTTTAAGTGGTTTTTACCAATAAATGTTTTACTACAAACATCACATTTAAAAGGTTTTTCTCCAGTATGAATTCGCATATGGGTTTCTAAAGGTGTCAAACAATTAAATGCTTTACTACAAACATCACATTTAAAAGGTCTTTCTCCAGTATGGATTCGGATATGGATTTCTAAACATTTCGAACTACTGAATGTTTTACTACAAACATTACATTTAAAAGGTTTTTCTCCAGTATGGTTGCTGATATGGATTTCTAAACCTTTTGAAGTATTAAATGCTTTACTACAAACATCACATTTAAAAAGTTTCCTCTAAGTATGCATTCGCATATGGTTTTCCAGAATGTCTGAATCTCGAGACAATTCATTACAAACGTTGCATGGAAAAGTTTTAACTTGTTCTATTTTCTTCTGATATAATTTGATAAATTCATTACCTTTATCCATAAACGACTCGTTCTTGTCGAGCTTGGGTATTTTAAATTCTAATTCATCAGCCATTTCGTAGTCACTATCTGTATATATCTGCTCTGTAGAAATTTGTTGGTTTTTTTTATTTTCTTGACTATTATAAGTTGATTTTTCCATTTCCTTAGTTAAAAAGTTGATATCCAGAATTACTGTAAATTTTTCTACCTTTTTAGCTACAGTTGATTTTGGGAATTACTGTAAATTTTTCTACCTTTTAAGCTACAGTTGATTTTGGGAATTACTGTAAATTTGTCCACCTTCTAAGCTAATAAGTCGATTTTCAGGATGACTGTCCATTTTCTTTTCTAAAAGATCAATTTTCAGGATTTTTGTAGGTTCTGGGCTAAAAAGTTGATTTTCTTTCTTTTTTATAATTTATCCATCTTCTCTTTAGCTGAAGTAAAATGTTTATGTTAATATCATATACGAATCTGATTAAAACACAGATCCTACTTTGTTTCGTCCAAAATTTCGTTTTACTTTTTTTTTTATATTAACAATATTTATTCAGATAACTGAAAGTATGGGGAACAGGACAAAGCCTACATCACCCCTTTCGTTTTACTTGTCCATACTACACTAGAATCTGGAAGAGTTGTTATTTAACCTTCTAGTTGAAGTGAGGGATTAGCCAATGAAACCATCTGTTATGGTGACTTCTTGGCATGCCATGTACGGAACTGTGGGTAAACCAATAGAAATGTCAACGCTGGTTGATTAATCATAGGGTCAAATGCCGCTTGTACTGCCCCTGACATAAACTTTGAGTACAACTAGTCAGATCTTCATGTAGTAGAGGCCATCGAAAGTATAAAAAATCAAAAGAAAATATAGATCTGTATTTTAATCAGATTGCATCAGAGACATGTGTTACTACACGCCAAAATGTTTCACTTTTTAAAGAGTGTTTGTGATAATAGAAAACCAGTAAAAACCAACAGTGCTAACGAAGACCAACATATATACCATTCAATGTGCTATAAGTAAAAATGTTTGAATAGCAATGCTTATTCTTATTTCAAATTTCGAGGGGCTTTTTTACATGATCTCCAATGTGTACACCGGATCTCGTATTTTTGTCCGATCTGTTTGGGTAGACACAGTTTCTTACCAGGGTCCTTCATCCTTCACCATTGACAAGAGGAAATCATGTCAAAAAATCCAGAGGAACTTTATCAGCCAACACCAGGATGGAACAGACATGACCTTCTGGTAAAACAGTCAGAAGTCACTGAATCCTTGTAACTCTCAAATTATTTCAAAGATTACTCAATTAACAACCAACACCAAGATGGAACGTGGAACTTACAGGAAGTTCTGGTAAACGAGTCAGTAATCACTGAATCCTTGTGACTCTTAAATTATTTCAAAGATTATGCAATTATGCCCTTGATCACTTCAAAAAATCTTGTAGACGCACCTAAGGCTAAAGTATAAAACCGATTGACTTTAAATTTATACAAAGATGGTGTTTAAGAACCAACACTAAGATGGAACACGGAACTTACAGATAGTTCTGGTAAATCAGCCAGAAGTCACAGGATTCCTTGTGGCTCTCAAATTGTTTCAAAGATCACACAATTAACAGCCAACACCAAAATGATAAATTAGTCAGTGCCCTCAGTTACTGAGCCCTTGTGACTCTCAAATTATTTTAAAGTTCACACAACTAATAAACATTTTATAAATAACTTTATTCAGCCACTATATAAATAATTCAAACAATTAAAACATAATCAGTAAAACACCATTAAAAATCAAACATTTATATAATGATCAGAGTTTGTCGATAGCTAAACAATTTTGTTTTAAACTCCATTTTTAAATTAAATTGAAATCTAGAATTGCCATCCGCAGCTTTGTGTCAGGCCCAGTGTGTTTAAAAGAAAATGTTTAAAATTCTGACTTGTTTTAAACAATTTACTTTTTAATTAAAGGCAATAAACCTTCATTAGGAACAGCTGAATAATTTGAAAAAAATATAAACAAAACACGAAGTAACTCTGACTTATAGAGCTTTAAAGAATTTCTAACAATAAAATGTGAATTAAAAGAAAAATATAATCAGAAATTAAAAAAAAAATAATTGAAATAAAATTTTATGGTCTCTACCAAAGTGTACACAGGACCTTGGTTTTCCGTACCTTCCAAACAACTAGACACTATCCTTGACAGGCCCTCTGCTGGCCTCTGCCCTGCACCAATGACCGGTAGAAACCATGCTGGAAACTACTTAAAGGGACAATAACACTCTTGCTGGCTTGACAGGTCCAGAAAAAAAAAATTAGCCTTATTCTAACTACAAGATGTTTAGGTGTCCTACCTGTTGTGTAAATTATCCATTACATCCTATTTTACTTGTCCAGAGGGTACGAAAATATGTTTAAATCCAAGTTGCATTTGAAAGTGCTTACGTAAGGCTTTTCAAACCATGTTACGGCATGTAGTTGAATTTTTCCAATTTTTAAAATTAGGTGTGTTAAGATGAAATTTGTATCATTTTTTAATTGAAATATTGTAAAATAGTACAAATTGTTGACCAGAATAAAGATTGGAACATATTATTCAGTTACACCAAGAGTGGATTGGGGCTTTAAACAATCTCCTCTTCTGTTTGATATTAAACACCTGTTTTACTAGCAGTGAGAGTTAATTATGGTCTTGATAAGTTAATTAATGTCTAATTAATAATTTAGATAACATTTCAGGTCTAAAGAAAGACCTGCAATATGCAGATTTATGTTTAAGCATCCATTTCTCTTTTTTAAAGATTCTCATCTCAGTGGGTTAATAAATGTCTTTTTAATGATCGCTTGTCACATAAATATTTTTCACATATTTCACAATAGTAGTCTGTCACGCCCTTATGGTGATTAATGTGGGTTTGAAGCGAAGACGAATATTTAAAAGATTCACTACATAAATCACATTTGTATGGTTTTTCTCCTGAATGCATCCTCATGTGTGATTTCAAACTATCCAGACGATTAAACATTTTATCACATTCCACGCATTTAATGTTCTTCTCGCCTGAATGAATTTTTTGGTGTCTGAGTAATCCACCAAGCTGGGTGAATGATTTACTACAAACATCACATTTATGTGGTTTCTCTCCAGCATGAATCATCATATGAGTTTCGAGATAAGACTGCGAGCTGAAATATTTGGAGCAGATTTTGCATTTATAGCGAGTCTCGCCGGTATGAACTCTCATGTGGGAATGAAGGGTTTTTTCTGAGAGGAAGGCTTCATTACAAATTTCACATTTAAAACATTTTTCTTTCAAATGTATCTTCCGCACATGGACATTGACGGAAGCCTTGTCACGGAACGACACATCACAGATTTCACACTTGAAAGGTTTTTCACCAGTATGGGATCTCATGTGACGTATCACATCTTGTCGTCGAGTGAATGATTTATGACAAATGTCACAAGCATGTGGTTTTTCCCCGGTATGTTTCATTGCGTGACCGCGAAGATCACTATTGGTTCGGAACGATTTACCACAATAATCGCAATCGTAAGGTTTCTCGCCAGTGTGAATTCGTTTGTGAAGTACCAAATACGAACCTCTTATAAATGTTTTGTGACAGACATCACATTCATAAGGCCTTTCTCCAGTATGCGTTTTCTCATGTAGATTAAGCGGGCCTACAGCGTTAAATGACTTACCACAAACATCACATTTATGTGGTTTCTCGCCAGTATGAATCATCATGTGCTTGGTGAGAAAGTAACTCTTTGAAGTGAATGTTTTATTACAAATCTTGCAGGTATACTTTTCTGCGCCTCCCACATGGATCAACATGTGGGCCCTTAAATTATATCTATTTCTAAAGGTTTTGTCGCAGACTTCACACTGATGGGTCCCTTCGTCGAGATGTATTTTCTTGTGGGTATTCATCCTGCTCAGCGTTATAAATGAACTGCCACAGACATCACACTTGTAGTTTTTCTCAAAGTTGTGCGTATACATATGTGACTTGAGGGAGTCTAGATTTTGAAATGCTTTACTGCAGTGATCACACGAATAGGGCATCTCTCCGGTGTGTATTCGAAGGTGAATTTGCAAATTGTATTTAGTCGTAAACGATTTACTGCAAACTTCACATTTGAATGGTCTCTCGCCTGTATGGGTCCTCATATGGACCTCGAGTCTATTCGGGCCACTAAGTGGTTTACTGCACACCTCACATATTAACGATTTCTCCCCAGTATGTGTCCGCATGTGGATCTCAAGCCTTTTAGACCTACTAAATGATTTACTACATACATCACATTTAAATATTCTCTCTTCAGCGTGAGTCCGCGAGTGAATCTCGAGTTGTTTTCGTCCTCTTATCGATTCCCTGCAAATCTCACATTTAAAAACTTTTAGCCTAGAATTAATTTTACGTTCTTTTGCTGGATTTTTTTTCTGCTTGGACGACTCGGCCATATTGTAAATGGCGTCTGTGACACTATGTTGATTTATATCTGGTAGTGGATCAGGCTGATTTTCTTTGCCTTCCATCTTCAACTTCTTTTGTAACTAAAAAAGAAATTAAAAAAAATTAAAAAAAAAACATCATTGAGATTAAACATTCAATATGCAAGAGCAAAATCTGGTTATTGTAGGTCTTTCTTTAGGCCTGAAATGTTATAAAAATTATTAATTAGACATTTATTAACCTATCCAGACCATAATCAGCTCTCAATGTCTAGGACAGCCTGCGATATTTGTTGGATTATAGTCTGATTTGCTGTAAAACTTTCCTTCGTGATTAATGATTAAGTGGATAATCGAGGCTATTAGTTTTGTCTTTCCGACCTCAGTATCTCTAAATATATTAGTGTGTTTTCTTATATGATCATCGTCTTATAGGCTTGAATCTCTCATGGCTTAACCCACCCTAAATATGCGAGATAGAGAGAAATGGAGTTTAACGTCCACTCGACACAAACTAGGTCATTTTGGGACTTACATATGGTTCAATTTTATTTCAATACTTCGCTTGCACGTAGGGGTCTTTAGCAGTGGGAGGAAACCCAGAGGACCTGGAGAAAAACAACGATGTTTGACAGGCGACCATACTCCTTCTCACGTACAACCGAAAAATTGAAACCAAGCCAGTTGACTCAATGACAGACCTTATGATACAGCGCACATGTGCAAATCATTCGGCCACCACCCCCCCTTCCCTACCCCCTGCTATATATGTACTCAGATACAAACGCTAGATAATCTCTCAGCTTGGTTTCCATCAGGACTATCCTAACTTTGAAAATGATGAATGGAACTGAACCAATTTCGGGCTGATATTCCTATCAGAGATTCATCTTTTACAACTTTGAGAGAGAAATGGGGTTTTACGTCCACTCAACACTTGAACTATGTCATTTCGGGACTAACATATGGTCAAATTTTTTATTTTAATAAATTGCCTGCGCGTAGGGATCTTTGGCAGTGGGAGAAAACCAGAGTGCCTAGAGAAACCCAGGAGGTTGAGAGGGTGCCCCTATCTCCATGCCACATACGCACACACCAGGGCTCGAAACCACAGACAGTCGCAAGCCAGAGGTGGCCGCCAGCTAGAGGTCAAAGTGCAGCACTTTAGACCACTAGGCCATCCCAACCCCCCTTTCACAACTTTGAAAATACCGAACAGAACGGAACCATTTTTGGACTGGTATTCATATTATAGATTCATCTTTAACAATATTGTAGTTTGTAAAGGATTCCTATAGTGCTTCATGACTCATTATCAAGCTTTTAGAGAGGATGATATAAATACCTTTATTACTCAGTTGTTTTTTCAGGAAGTTAAAATTCTAGTTTCCTGGTTTACATCACAATCAAAACAAAAAATGTCCGATAATTTAAAAATGTTGTGCAAATTTTGTTTCAATAATTCACTGGCGTGCAGGGGTCTTTAGCAGTGGGGGGAACTAGAGGACCCGGAGAAAACCAACTAGGTTGGACAGGCAACCCTATTCCTTGTAACGTACAACTAGGAAATCGAAACCATGCTATGCTAGTTGACCCAATGACAGACCTTATGATACAACAGGGGAACCCCCTTCATTATAATCAGGTATTGCTTCTACGGCTAATGTAATCAATATAAGGCCAGGGTTAAAAATATTTCAGTTTGCCCTAACCCAACTCATGATGATTAGGCATGGGAAGGTAGGTAGGCAAATTCTTTTCTTTTTTTTTGGAGGACCAGACTTTGACGATAAATAATGAATGAATGAATGAAATGGGGTTTAACGTCCTACGCTTAAGCACCGTACCAGGGCCAATTGAAGACGGGCATACGCCATACAGTGTGCTATGAGGGAAATTTTTGCCCGGGCAGCGGCGCTATGGCCTACTCTTATATCGAATTCCAACTGCCAAGGGATCTTTTACGTGCACTCCAATTTGTACACGGGACCTCGGTTTTTCATCCCATCCGAACGACTAGGCAGCTGTCCTTGTCAGGCCCTCCTTCTGCATCACTGACAAGGGGAAATCACGCCGGAAAATCGAGATGAACTTTCTCGGCCAATGCAGGGATCGAACACTCAACCTCCAGGCTAGCGAACCAGCGCCTTATCCACTTAGCCACCGTGATCCCCTTGACGATAAATAACGAGATTTTACGAAATCACAAGTTGAGTTTGGTGTTACTATGTATTGACATGACAGTGGATGTTCAATCTCCCGACCAATTATTTCGCGTTTGGGTTTCATTGTCTAGCGTAAAAATAATGCTGTTAAAAAAAAAAACTTCGAAAACAGCAATAAAAGAATTTGAGTAGGCAGCTTTTTTTTGGGTAGGCCTATTGGAACTTTTTTTTATTGTTTCGCTTATTATGCAAATTTACTTTGACCGAAGTTTGTTTATTTCTGTAAATTTTTTTAGCTCGAAATGTAATTCAACACTTGTTTATCTAATTACCAGGACGGATTATTTTGCTCTGACATCAAATTTTCCTACTGGCAGAGAGAGTTCAACCAGATTTTCCAGCGTAGTTTCCTCCTGTCAGTGATCAGAGAAATCCCATGCAAAACAATGGTCGCTCCCTGTAAGTTCTCTCACCTCTCTCCCACAATGCACAGTGTTCCCACAATGCACATTGTTTATCAAATGGGGGATTCATGTATTTAAGTGTGCTCAACAAAACCTCTTGTTTTGTTTTTTTAACAATATTTATTCACAGAAACTGGATTGGAGAACAGGCAGAAGCCTACAGACCCCCTCTCAATAACCTCTTGTGTATGGCCCATGGGTTATTCAAGAGATCTCAAATGGGTTTTTCCATATGTGTGCATGGGACGAACATCAATTATTTATAGGCCTACTGGGGGATGGGTGGGGTCAGGAGAATGAGGAGGGGTCCAGAGGACGGGGATGAGGGTGGGGTGGATTTTTTACACTGTACAGGCAGAAATTTTGTAAGTCGACTAGGCTTGTTCTTTTTTGTTAGGCCTCTCATTTCTTGACTCAATTTGTGTAGGCCTAGCCAGGGCAGAGACAATCAACAACAGCCTTGAACAGGCTAGTTCTATTGAGAAGCCTGCAACTGTTCATCATTTTCTTAATCATGTAGCCTACAACTTGTGTTTTATGCTGTTAAGTTAAGTATGGTTAAAACGTGACTGTTTACTCCTAACTTCTCTTTACCACAAAAAAAAACCGACTCGTGCAAACACTTTCAACTTGAGCGCTTCAATGAACTTTTTGCATGGCTTGCCTTGCATTGAGAAAATATTACGTTACACAACGGCTCTGCTGGGAAGAGATTTCGGATCTTTTTATGACAATTAATTATTTTTGTCCCTACAAGATGATTTTAGATACCTTTTTCAAAGTTTTTGGAATTAGATAACCAAGAGGTATCGTGTTTCGTAACATATAAACAGTAAATTCATGATGACGAGCAAGGTGCGAGTA
The DNA here is from genome assembly GCA_917208275.1 of Patella pellucida. Classification (NCBI taxonomy): domain Eukaryota; kingdom Metazoa; phylum Mollusca; class Gastropoda; family Patellidae; genus Patella; species Patella pellucida. The sequence goes on from OU795038.1 coordinate 6,160,537, forward strand.
AAGCTGCGGGCTGGCACGAATCAACTCAACTTGCGCGATTCGGTTACGAAAGGGTAAATTTAGAGTTATTTCCCTTTAATCACAAATTTTTTTCTTTGGTTGAGTTTTCATGATTTGTTAAGAATGTGCGATGTTTTGTCTAATTATTGGACAGAAAACACAGGAATAATGAAGAGACAACAGCGAGAAGACATTATGTCGTCTGTACACCAATATTTAAAAAGAAGGAAATTTGAAACGGTATCCTCTGTAAGTGGACAAGACTCAGTTTTTGTGTGTGTGTGTGTCAAATGCGAAGTGTCCGCTGGCGCTGAGTGAATGACTCGCAGTGTTACTCTTACTCTTACTCATTATTCCCTACTGCTGCCAGATTTTTTTCCTGGCTTTTTGTGAAAAGAAGTCGTTGATGGATGATTGCTTAGACCAAACTTTGGTTTTATAAATATTACATGAACCGTGTTGAACCGGACATTAAACATCAACTAACACCTGCCAACCTTTTTAAATCATATTTAATGGCCTGATTTGATTAGCTTCACAGAGGCCACAGAATAGTTCTGATTTACTATTTTACTTAACCTCTCTATCTGCCTCTCTATCACTGATTTATTTGTTGAAACTTTTAACCCATTACTGGTAGACTTACCGTTAAATGAAAAAATATATGTAGGCCATTGTAGTCCTATAACAATCGTGAGACATATAAAAAAAATTACACACCTGGGTGGATGTGGGTCAGTTCACCCCACAGCCGTTACACCCTGGGCTGTTTCATCCCAACCTAATTTTTTTTTAACGGACTGTTTCATCCCCTCTTGTTATTATAATAGCACTTTGCCAAACTATTATGTAAAGTTGTTGTATTAGTATACATGTATGTTGGTAATTGTTTTATAATCCCGAAATGACCTAGTTGCGTTGAGTGGACGTTAAACCCCATTTCTCTCTCTCTTTATAATAAGCCTAGCTGAGACATAAATTTGTTAGGTGTTGTCTTTTTTTATCACACATTGGCGGAAAAAATATGAATATTGATCCTGATATTAAAAGAAGGGGGATTTAAAGCCCCAATACCACTCTTGTTGTAACTGAATAATATGTCCCAATCTTTATTCTGGTCAACAAATTGTACTATTTTACAATATTTCAATTAAAAAATGATACAAATTTCATCTTAACACACCTAATTTTAAAAATTGAAAAAATTCAACTTCATGCCGTAACATGGTTTGAAAAGCCTTACGTAAGCACTTTCAAATGCAACACGGATTTAAACATATTTTCGAAACCTCTGGACAAGTAAAATAGGTAATAATGGATAATTTACACAACAGGGAGGACACTTAAACATCTAGTAGTTAGATTTAGGCTAATTATTTTTTTCGGAACCTGTCAAGCCAGCAAGAGTGTTATTGTCCCTTTAATAGACATTCAGTGGCAGATGGAGGAAGAGGGGGTCAATAAGGTTTCTGATGCTCGGGACAAATATACGGAGTGAGAGATTTTTCTAAGGTTAGCTGGAAATTCATACTGCCGAAGATAGACTATAACACTGTGAAGGCAAAGTAAAGTTATTATTCGAAGAGTATTATTAAAAGTTCCATGAAATATTGTTATTGTTATTGTTATGTATGAAATATTAAAAATATGTAACGACCTGATATAACACTAGGGATCTGGTACCCTTTAACTTGTTTTTTTTGCTCTTTAATAAATATAATAGCCTTTAATTTCAAAACATCCTTTGATAATTGATAATAACCCTTTAAATTTCAAAAATGGTTTAATTAGTACTATGGCTTAATTTAATGGTACACCATTTAATTTCTGCTCAGCTAGTAATTAAAGGCTTTAGATAATTAAAAGGGTCATCCATTTCTAACCCCTCTATGAGAAATTAAATGGTGTACCATCAAATTAAGCCATAGTATTAATTAAACCATTTTTGAAATTTAAAGGGTAATTATCAATTATCAAAGGATGTTTTGACATTAAAGGCTATTATATTAATTAAAAAGCAAAACAACCAAGTTAAATGATACCAGATCCCTAGTGTAAGTTTGTTGGAAGAATCGACCTATGTTATTTTGGGAATCCCCAATTATTATGAAAATTTGTCAAGTTTGTTTTGTTTTTTTTGTAGGATAGTGGAGAAGATAAGACAACCGTAAAAAATAAACGAGTTTGTAAACAAGACGAGAATCTGTGTGAATTGAGTATCAGAAGACATGTTAAATGTAGCAGTATAACAGAAAATGTTTTGTCTTATAGCAGTATATCGGGTGACGTCACAGCTTGTGATCAACAATTTACAAGGTACCGTACCAGGGTTCTTGAGAGAAAAAAATGAGATGGGGACAGAACCTTTTTTGTCCCTCTCCCCCTTTACATCAGTATATCAGTTGATGTCACATAGCGTGTGTCGTGTGATCAACATTTTACTAGGTATATGGTACCAGGGACCATTATTATTAGAGGATAAAAATGTGCTGGGGCAAGACCTTTTGTGACAAGGATCAGGGTCGCCTGTCCAACCTCGTGGTTTTTCTCTGAATTCCCTGTTTCCTCCTACTGCTAAAAAAACCCCTTAGTGCAACCAAATTATAGAAATAAAAAATTGAACCATATGTTAGTCCCCAAATAACGTAGTTAGTGTTGAGAATCTGTAGGGTATCTATCCCTTAGATGCCTTATGTCCAGGCTTGAAAATAAGCAGAATACACAAAAATGGTAGTCGTTATGAAGTATGGCGGAGGTTCCCTCGAACTCTCCTCTTTGTTCTGTAAAAGACTCAGTTTAATCATATATACGTGAAGTGTTCTAAATATGTGATCAGATCCCCCCCCTCTCCCATTCTAGGTGGAATTTCAGGTTCATATACATTCTGATGGATAAATCCCATTGTATTAATCATGATCTTTCAATATTTTGTTAATGCCAGGTTCCCATGATCGTGCGATTCTATACGTAATGAAATGGCGTTTAATGTCCTACTATTCTGTTCCTAAACTGGGCTAATGGAAGACCGGCATACGCCATACAGTGTGCTATGGACGTAATTTTGCCCGGGCAGCGGTGCTACGGCCTACTCTTATATCGAATTTCAACTGCCAAGGGATCTGTTACATGCACTCCGTTTCATCCGAACGGCTAGGCAGCTGTCCTTGTCAGGCCCTCCTTCTGCATCACTGACAAGGGGGGGAGTCACGCCAGAAAATCGAGATGAACTTTTTTTAGCCAATGCAAGGATCGAACATCCAACCTCCTGGCTAGCGAACTAGTGCCTTATCCACTTAGCCACCGTGATCCCTGACCTCAATATATGTGTATTATGAGACCTACTAGGAAAATCGTGAAGTTATACTTTTGTCAAATTTTATATCTGAAATATGGTAGTCTGAACTTACCTATTGAGTGATCCATGATGACAGTCATTTAAAATTAAAATGGATGATATCCTAAATTAATAACAGCTGTAGGCTCTTGTCTTTAACACAGAATAAAAAGGATGGCACACACACGCTCACAGGTATAGCAATAATGAACGCACTTGTATACATGTATTTAATTATCAGTTCTTATTTAATTAGCCCCTAAACTGTTGAGTCTTGAACACAGAAAAACAGGAAATATACATTCATTGCAATATTGAATGAACATGTATTTAGGAGAGATGTCTACTCTAAAAGAACAGGACACACAATATATATTAATCAGTGCCTATATAATTAAACTGCTGGGTCTTGAACACAGATAAACATTTAGGAGAGATGGATACTCCTCAAGAGTATGTGATATAATTATGATATGTGAAGTCAAGTACTTAAAGTTTTCCTCCTCGAGATAATGTGATATACATCAACTAGGGTCTCTAGTCAATTGTTTTCAGTTAATTAAAAGATATAGGTGTTTGGTATCCACCAACCAACCGTAAACAAGATTAGCTATTCAAAATATTAAAATCACAGATTGATAAGGCAACTGAAGATTAAATGATGACATAGACAAACTGGATTAGCTCTAAGTGATTAAAGAATATAGGAAACAAAGAAAGGATTAGGTATTTGATTGATGGCTGACGGTAGCCATTCAGTAGGTTGTTGACAAGTTAATGACTGAGTGTATGTCCAAAGGTTCATTAAAGATACATTATGTAAGATTTAGATAAAGAGTTGGCTGTTTTGGCTATGAAAGTTCAAATTTGATGTATTAAAATTTAATTTAAATTACTTTATTCTGTACGACGCTATAAATGTCGGAAATTTTGTCATAGATTGATTGTTTATTTTGCAGATAATGCATCTTTAACTGTTTTCTTTCAAAGATATACTTTGTAAGAGTTAAAAAATAAACTGGCCATTCTGGCTCAAATAGTTCCAAAATAGACAATGAAATGTGTATAGATTGAAAATTTCACTCAAATTACTTTATTCTTGAAATGTTATAACTGAAATTGTGACATAGATTGTTAATTATTGTAGCTTGTACGTAGCAAGGAGTAGGGTAGGTTGTCCAACCTCCTGGGTTTTCTCTGGGTCCTCAGGTTTCCTCCCACTGCTAAAGATCCCTATGCGCAATCGAATTAATGAAATAAAATTAAACCATATGTTAGTTCCTAAATGACCTAGTTTGTGACGAGTGGACATTAAACTCCATTTCTCTCTCTCTCTCCCTCTCTCTCAGCCTTGCATCTCATTATTTAAATTAAATGGTGATTGTATTTTAATGTGTTTAAATCTGCACCATCCGATATTCTAGCAAGTTGATTATAGGCTATTTACATGATGTGAAAACATGTCTAGATCACATTTGAAGCCAAAATAAAGACCTGCAATAGGCAGATTTAACTCTTACATAAGGCATCTTTCGAGTCCTATTATTCACACAGCAGTATCATTCTGTTCTGCATATTACAGAGAGATAGAGAGAGAGATAAATGGTGCAGAAGAGTCAGATGTTAAACCCTATTTCGTATCATTTAATTATCCGCCCACATGGAAATGTTGTCGTATATTGCCTCCGTCAATCCGTCTGTCAATCGTCCACAATTTCTTGTGAACACTCAAGGGGCTAAAATTAATATCCGATTGACTTTAAATTTATACACAGTGTTAAAGGTCATGCGACGAAGAAGCCTATTGATTTTCAGCGATTTCTGATAATAACTGTCAGAGTTATGGCCCTTGATCACTTTGAAAAAATCTTGTGAATGCTCTAGAGGCTAAAGTTAATATGACCAGCTACGTCGGTCATCCACTGTGCTGGAAGTGTACATTACATATATTGAATTGTTAATTGTAAGATATAAGTTCCAGTAATTAAAAGATTGAAGAACCATTCCAGACTTATTAGTTATTGAAGAACCTAGCGGTTATATTAATATCCAATTGACTTTAATATATATTTTCAGATTAAAGAATTTTCTATTAGAAGCTGTTGAACCGTATCGTGATGAATTAAAGAATCTTTTATATCCGATGTATGTCCATGTTTATCTTGAGATGTTGTGTAACGGACATAAAACTCCAGGTAAGCAAGCCTGGAAATAAGGCACCTGTCATTGACAATGTCAGGCACAGATTCAGGCTTTGTCAGGCACAAAACCTCTGGTGCCTCTCATTTTGTCAGGCACTGATTTGTCTTTTTTATTGATACTATTAATACATGTCCGGCACTAAGTTGAAAATGTCAGGTACTATTACATAAGTGCCTGGCATTTTGTCAGGTACATCTAAATCCGTTATTTCCAGGCCTGCAGGTAAGGCCATACCAAATGGATTTTCTGCTCCTCGGGAACACCTGTTAAAAGTTTGTTTCTTATTTCTACAGGGAGGGGGGTTAGTGGTTAGGGTAAGGTTTAAGAATTTGGCCGGTCTTGTGGTTAAAAGTATGCACGTTAAAGTCTGGTATTGAATCAAGCGGCATGGTTTTGATTCCCTGCTTGTACGTTTAAAAATTTTGCTTCTTATTCGGTTGCGCTGTTATTAAGTTTTGAAATTTGAAACAAAACATTTTTCACTTGACTCAAGTAACTAATTTTTTTATCAAGTCCTTGAAGAACAGAAAATTCTTGTTTTTTCGTGACAAGGAGTTGGTTCACCTGTCTAATAACCAAGCCAATTATTGCAATAAAATTGGACCATAAGTCAGTATGGCCTAGTATGTGTCAAGTGGACGTTAATAAGCCCCATTACGAAATGATATTATCCATAAAAAAAAGTATCCTGATTATATTGTAAGAATTGATATTTGGAAATTATTTGATGTTCTTTTTCAGCACAAAAGTTTTATGATCATCATGTGACATTATGTCATGTTCTATTTAGCACACATGTTTTATGATGTGACATTATGTCATGTTCTATTTAGCACACATGTTTTATGATGTGACATTATTTCATGTTGTATTTTAATTAGCACACAAGTTTTATGATTACAGTTTTTATGGTTTCAGTATGGTGGCATTTGATGTTATATTTTAGCACAAATGTTTTATGATCGTCATGTGGCATTTTAAGTTTGATGATCGTCAAGGTGGCATTATTTCATGTTCTGTTTTAGCACACAAGTTTTATGATCGACATGTGGCATTATTTCATGTTGTATTTTAGCACACATGGTTTACATGTATGATTTCATAACACAAGTTTTATGATTTTAGCACACAAGTTTTATGATTGCCATGTTCTGTTTTAGCACACAGGTTTTATTATTTTAGCACACAAGTTTTATGATTTTCATGTTCTGTTTTAGCACACAAGTTTTATGATTTTCATGTTCTGTTTTAGCACACAAGTTTTATGATCGCCATGTGGCATTATTTAAAGATGATGAAGTACATAAAACAGTTATTAAAACTTTACGGAAACTGGAAGCTAAAAGTGACGTCCCAGGATGTAAAGATATAGCCAACTTTCGCGAACATAAATTTTCTATAACCATGTCCGAAGAATCACTGTCTTACCTAATGAGACATTTAAAGGTAGGTCGACCAAATCAAGTGACATGGTATTGGCGTATTTAATTGAATCATCTTTTGATAACGTTGAATATTTTCTGGGGGGTTGGATGGTCTAATGGTTAGCATGTGGGTGCTGTATCATAAGGTTTGTCATTTAGTCAACTGGCATGGTTTCGATTCGCCTGTCCAACCTCATAGGTTTTCCTCCAAGTCCTCCAATTTTCCTCCCACTGCTAAAGACCCCTTCACCCAAACGAATTATTGAAATTAAATTAAACCATATGTTACTTGTGTCAAGTAACCGTTAAAACCCATTTCTATCTCTCTACATAGGCCTACCAGAGAGTACTCTGTAGAAATCACTTCTGAGGAAGCAATCATAAAACAATAGTAATAATACAAATATTTGTGTATTTAGAAGGGTATTCTTTTTCCTTGCTGCACACATGATTCCTGATTTATGGAATAACAATTACTGGTTTATTAACTTGCAACGTTTCAACGATCATACTCATTTACTTGATTAAAACAAGATTATCTTCGAAAGTTGCATGTTAATAAACCAGTAATTGTAAATCCAAAATAGTTTTTATTGGCCCTGCTTGATTTATCCATACCGGCTGACCACAGTTCGGCTGTTTTACCAGCAATGCTACTTGATTTAACCGGATGTCTATAAAGTCGCCTGCAGCGTACACCGAATGGCCGCTTTGTCGGCAGTGGCGATCACTGGCGCAAGATGGTGAACAGTAATACTACTAATAATAATGATCTGCTTATTTTGCGGTCACTTGTAGTCATACTTTTATGAATACGTTTTTTTTTATTAAAACATGTCATCTAACCAATTTAATATTATAATATTATCCGAAACCAAATTTTTTATCAGCCGGGTCACTTGATTTGCTCTGATACTGGTACCTGACACTAGGAATCTGGAATCCTTTAACTTGGTCATTTTGCCTTTTAAATTCGATGAACACCCTTTAATTTCAAAATACCCTTTAATAATTGATAAAAACCTTTAAAAAAATCAAAAATCGTTTAATTACTACTATGGCTTAATTTAATGGTACACCGTTTAATTTCTCCGAGAGGGGTTTAGAATTTAAAAGGCAAAATGACCAAGTTAAAGGATTCCAGATTCCTAGTGTGACAGGCGTGCTTATCGCCAGTTGAATCAAGCAGGCCCATTGTGTTACTGTTCAATAAGTAAATAAAATGCCACAGTTTTATCCAGTTAATTGTGAGTTGACTTGTACTACGAGTGATTCAAATGTGGGCGTTATCTTGCATGGCCACCAATGGTTTCTGTGAATTGCAAGTTGGTTTCAACCAAAAATGACTAAAATCTTTTAATTCAAAATGGCACCTAAATGAGAATTCTGATGTAGATATTGACACCATTGTTGATGTGTATTTTTCAGACCGAAGATAATATGATCATGCTACAGATATTCAACCATTATTTACAAATAATAGGTCAGTATTGTTAAATATCTAGTGGTCTGAATTATGTTAGGATGTCTCAACAGTTGTTTCCCTTTGTAAGACATTGCAGGTACTCGATTGAACGTTCTGGAATTTGAAGTTGCTCAATCCCAAAAATAATGACAATCGAGTGAAAAGGGGTATTTCTTACTTGCTACAAAGCATGCGTCGACCACATTATAAATATTTCAACCAACCATGCAGCCGAAACATATTCGTTGTGTTTAATTATGTCACGATTCTACTCACACCACCTCCGTAGCCCGGGACTGACAGAACTGTGACAAAACTGAATTCCTTATCACTCGATTGCAATTCCGTCAATTAGGGACGTTCTAGACTGAGAATTGAGCAGCCCTATTGGCTCACTAACCAGCTGGTGGTCCTGTGTTCAATCCCTGTGTTCATGAGGGATTGGTCAGTGATGCAGGACAGGGGATGGGCCTGACAAGGGACGATGGATAGTCGTTCGGATGTACACATTGACATGCATGTAAAAGATCACCTGGCAGTTGGAATTCAATATAAGAATAGACCGTAGGACACCCTATGGCATATGCTCGTCTTTATTAGCCCAATTAGTGCAGAATGATAGTAAATTAAACCCCATTTTATATCGAAGAGTTAGCCAGTAGTGCCGCTGTCAGGGCAAAATATGTCTGTCCTTATTAGTCCAGTTCGGAGCAGAACAGTATGATCTTATACCCCATTTCATTTCAATGTTTTTTATATTGTTATTGTAATTTCAGTACCAACGAGTACAAGAGAGAATAACAAGAACTAAGTTATTTTATTGTAATTTCAGTACCGACGAGTGATAGTCAGATAGAATTACAAGAACTAAGTTATTTTATTGTAATTTCAGTACCGATGAGTATAAGATATAATTACAAGACCTAAGTTATTTTATTGTAATTTCAGTACCGACGAGTGATAGTCAGATAGAATTACAAGAACTAAGTTATTTTATTGTAATTTCAGTACCGACGAGTGATAGCCAGATAGAGTTACGTGAGCAGGATAAGAAAGAAGATAAAATAGAAGAAGAAAGTAGTCAAGTTTCTAGTGATGTCACGATTACATCATTAAAACAATGTATATCTAAAGTACGCGATGGACCATCTAATATATCATCTATATGCTGTTTTACATTTCTTAATACTTCATCTGGGTAAGTCTTAAATATTTCTTTTATTTTACTTCGAGGCCCTGACAAGGACAGTTGTCTAGTTGTTTGGATGAGATGAAAAATCTTGGTCCCGTGTACACATTGGCGTGCACTGTGCACGTATAAGATTTGTTGCCAAGAACTATTTTAGTGCAAGCCACTGTGAACACAGGACCTCGGGATCTCACCCCATCTGAACAATTAGCAGATATATATATAACTTTATATTATAGGTTATGTAGTGTGAGTATATCAGCAGATAATGAGTATATATAACTTTGTATATCAGCAGATAATGAGTATATATGTAACTTTATACATCAGCAGATAATGAGTATATATGTAACTTGATATTATAGGTTATGTAGTGTGAGTATATCAGCAGATGATGAGTATATATAACTTTGTATATCAGCAGATAATGAGTATATATGTAACTTGATATTATAGGTTATGTAGTGTGAGTATATCAGCAGATAATGAGTATATATGCGGAGGTTTCGAGGATTCAACGATATCATTATGGAGTAATAAACCTGATTTATTACATACAGACCCTACAAGTTATAATCCCTCTGTTATATCGGTAGCAGCTGATTATTACACTGTATCTGATGATGATTCCACTACAAATAGGTAATTACAAATCATTTTACTACTTGGGGGTAGGATGGGGTGTCTTTAGGTGTACCGTTGGGTGTGTGTGTGTGTTGGATGGCCGAATGGTTAGCATGTGCGTGCTGTATCATACGAACTGTCATTGAGTCAACTGTCTGGTTTGGCATCCCTGATTGTACATGACAAGAAGTAGTAGGGTCATCTGTTCAACCTCAGGGTTTTCTCCGGGTCCTCCGGTTTCATCCCACTGCTAAAGACCCCTATGCTTAAGCAAATTATTGAAATGGAATTGAACCATATGTTAGTCCCGAAATTACCTAAATGGTGTCGAGTGAACTTAAAACCCCATCTCTCTCTCTCTCTCTCTCTCTCTCTCTCTCTCTCTCTCTCTCTCTCTCTCTCTCTCTCTTTCTCTTGTGACAAAGTAATTTATACATAGAACTTTGCTAGAATTGAGATTATAGTTTCTATAACTGCACCGCATCTGTCCTTTAAAGTCGCGAAGTTCTGCTGAGTGTTAAACACGTAGAACATGTGTAGATTATAAATAACATATGAATAAATAAGATATTTAATGAGATCGTGCGTTTTGTCAAAACGAGCAGAGGTCATCCGTGTGTTGCCCGTAAATAACATATTGAACACATTTAATTAGCAGAAGTTGTATATAGTTGAAAACGTCCAATATTATATAATGTCAAATCTAGCAAAGTTCTAAGTATAAATTACTTTGTCACATTATGAGATGATGATTCGACTGCAAATAGGTAATTACAAAATCATTTTACTACTGGGGGATTCTGTGGTCTGGTGCTTTAACGCGTTAGATGATCTGTCATCAAGTCAAGTGGCATGCTATCGATTACCCACTTGTACTTGAGAAATAGTAGGTAATTACAAATCATTTTACTAGTTGGGGGCATGTGTGCGTTCGATCATAAGGTTTATCATGTCGCGGTTTTGATTCCACACATGTATGTGACAATGAGTAGGGTTGGGCCACCTGTGAGAGCCCTGCATTGGCCGAAAAAATTTATTAGGATTTTCTGGCGTGGTTCCCCCTTGTCAGTGATGCAGTACAGATAGCCTTTCAAGGGACAATATATAGTTGTTTGGATTGGACTAAAAACCTGAGGTCCCGTGTGCACATTGCCGTGCACGTAAAAGATCCCTTGTCAATAGGTATTTGATATAAGATTAGGCCGTAGTGCTGCTCTCTGGGCAATATTTCCCTCATAGCACAATTACATATCATGCTCGTGTTCATGAGCCCAGTGGGAGCAGAACAGTAGGATGTTAACTTAAACCCCATTTCTTTTCATTTTTGTATCTCAGTTGAAAAGTTTGGATAGCTCGTTTAAATATAATGTTTGTTCTTACAGGAAGAAAGATGTAGAAACATTAAAGATGAAAGGTCATAATGGTGCTGTATATAAAACCTGTTTTACACACGATTCTCAATATTTACTGTCCTCATCACAAGATACAACAGGTAGTATATAATATCTCTCACTCTCTCTCTCTTTCACTCTCTCTCTCCCCCCCCCTATCACTCTCTTCCTCTCTCTCTCTCTCTCTCCATCTCTCATATCAAGATACAACAGGTAGATATATATATCTCTCTCTCTATCTCTCTCTATCTCATCACAAGATACAACAGGTAGTATAATCTCTTCCTCTCTCTATCTCTCTCTATCTCATCACAAGATACAACAGGTAGTATAATCTCTTCCTCTCTCTCTCTCTCCATCTCTCATATCAAGATACAACAGGTAGATATATATATCTCTCTCTCTATCTCTCTCTATCTCATCACAAGATACAACAGGTAGTATAATCTCTACCTCTCTCTATCTCTCTCTATCTCATCACAAGATACAACAGGTAGTATAATCTCTACCTCTCTCTATCTCTCTCTATCTCATCACAAGATACAACAGGTAGTATAATCTCTACCTCTCTCTCTCTCTCTCTATCTCTCTCTCTATCTCTCATCACAAGATACAACAGGTAGTATAATCTATCTCTCACTCTCTTTCTCTCTATCATCACAAGGTACAACAGGTAGTATAATCTCTCTCTCTCTATCTCCCCCCTCTCTCCCTCCCCTCTCTCTATCTCCCCCCTCTCTCTCTCATCACAAGATACTACAGGTAGATATATAGATCTCTCTCTCTCTCTCCCTCTCTCTCCCTCTCATCACAAGATACAACAGGTAGTATAATCTCTACCTTTCTCTCTCTCTCTTTCTCTCTCTATCTCTTTCACTCTCTCTCTCTCCCTCCCCCCTCTCTCTCTATCTATCTCTATCTCTTTCTCTCTATCTCTATCTATTCACAAGACACAACAGGTAGCTTTCGTCTTGCAAGTGATGAGTGTCACTTTCCATCCACCATGCTAAGGCTGGGAATCATTGAAATAGGATTGGGCAATATGTTAGTCCAGAATGGTCTAGTTGGTGCAAGAGTTCTTTAAATGTTACATTAACTAATTAGACATTTATTAACTGATTGGTCTGATTTTATTTTGTTTTTATATCCGATCTGCATTTCAACGGCTGTTCATGATTAACCATACAAATTCTGTTTATTATTGTAACAAAGGTAACAATGACCATCGGCGCTACAGTGGTTTTGAATGAGTAATACTTGACTCCGAGTCAAGTAATTTGACTGAAATTTTCAGCATATGCCCGTTACATTATCTAGTTTATTATCGTAACAAAGGTAAGAATGACCATCAGCGCTACAGTTGTTTTGAATGAGTATTACTCGACTCCCGAGTCAAGTAATTTGACTGAAATTTTCAGCATATGCCCGTTACATTATCTAGTTTTTAACTATTAATTCAGCTTTATCATCTGTGGCCTAGTCCTACCCTGTACTTCTGTATATATATATATCTATATATTTTTATTATTTCAGTGAGATTATGGGACATGACAAGTCATACGAATGTAGTTTTATATAGAGGTCATAGTTCATCGGTTTGGAGTTTAGATATCAGGTAAACTCTTTCAGCTTCAAAACTATATTTCAACCGCTGTTAACCCTCCAACAGTTAAATACCTCAAACTGGGGCTCCGTAAACTTTCCCTTTTGAATCATAAGGTCAGGCCTTCACGTTTACAAAATTGTGCAGGAGCCATAAAAGGCTCCTGCCAATTTAAAAAATGAGAAACAGCTCCCGTTACCTTTATTATTAAGGAGAGCCAAATTGTATTTATGCTTTAGTCTTGTTTAAAATGTTGTGAATGTGTTTTGTGAATATGGTAGCATCAGAATAATTATCATGGAAACTGGTAGCTCGAATGTATGCAGTTTAAAAATAAACAAAAACTGAAAGTAGTTTATTTATCTCCATATTTAGGACAGCGATTTACGTAATTTGCAGAAGTCTTTAAAGACTCCCGCGAAGGAAGGTCGAGGTGCGTTAAAGGGAGCAGGAGCGAAAGCTCGCCTTAAACGTGAAGGCCTGTAAGGTCTGTCATTGAATCAAGTGGTGTGGTTTCGAATCCCCGCTTGTACATGACAAGGGCTAGGGTCACCTGTCCAACCTCGTCTGGTTTCCTCTGTTTCCTGAGATTTCCTCCCACTTCTAAAGACGCCTACATGCAAGCGAATAATTGAAATAGAATTGAACTATATGTTAGTCCTGAAATGACCTAATTTGTGTCAAGTGGATGTTGTTAAACCCCATTTCTCTCTCTCTGACAAAGCTGGTACCAGCAGCATGTTAGAAACTTTAGAATTATTGTATTCATGTTCTTTATAAATGTTGATATTATATATATTATATTATTTTCAGCCCATTAGGGTATTTTGCAAGTTGTTCACAAGATAAAACAGCCAAACTTTGGTGCCTGGATAGAAATTATCCAATTAGATCTTTTATTGGTCACACATATGATGTAGATGTGAGTTTTTTTTACCTTTAATCTAATTTTATTTCATTTTTATTTCTTGGCCAAGACAACTTACAAGTCAAGAAGACTATATTCTTTAAGTGGCATTTAGCGATCGGAAACACATTAACAGAACACAGTTTTTATGGGGTACAATCACTAGTTTATTCTAACAGCACGACGTTTCGACAAGTATCCTCTTATCGTTATCAAGCACAAGAAGACTAACAGAAAGTCATCCCTGTGCTTTGCATAACATTTCACCTGAGTGTATACAGCTTTGCATAACATTTCACCTGAGTGTAAACAGCTTTGTATAACATTCGGGAGCCACGATGGCTAAGTGGGTAAGACACTGCCTTGCAAGCCTGGAGGTCGCGTATTCGATCCCTGCTTTCGCAGAGAAAGTTCATCCGGATTTTCCACTGTGGTGCAGGATGGACGCATAACAAGGATAGCTGTCTGGTCGTTGAGATAGAAAAAACGAGGACCCGTGTATACATTGGCGTGCACATAAAATATCCATTGGCAATTGGAATTGGATAAAGGAAAAGGCCACAGTGCCGCTCCCCGGTCAAAATTTCTCCTCATAGCCCACTGTATTAATAATAATAATGTACATTTATTTATATAGTGCTTAATCCATCCATGAGCATGCTCTAAACGCTGTAAGTTAATAGCTCCTGTGAATAATACATCGTGAACATATGTGTCTTAAGTCTAGATCGAAATTGAGCGACTGTTTCTGAAAACTTTTTATTGTCAGGCAAGTCATACAATAGTCGTAGACCATATGCCTGTCTTCATTAGCCCGCTCAGAGTAGAACGTATGGGCTTTAAACTCCATTTCATTTCTAATCTTCTGTTTAGGGTCATTCTCAACGAGTTCATAACTCTGGTACCCTTCCTTTAATAGGCCATAGTGCCGCTCCCCGGACAAAATTTCTCCTCATAGCACACTGTATGGCATATGCCCGTCTTCATTAGCCCAGTCAGAGCAGAACAGTAGAACTTTACACCCCATTTCATTTCATGTATAACATTAATCTTATTTAAGTATAATTTTGTATAGCTTTGTATAACATTTCACCTCTGTGCAAATCACCTCCGTACAAAAAGCTTTGTATAACATTAATCTTAAGGGGGTTGGATGGTCGAATGGTAAGCACGTGCTCCGTTCGCGCTGTATCATAAGGTCTGTCATTGAGTCATATCAAATGTTGTGGTTTCAATTCATCAGTTGTACGTGACAAGGAGTAGGGTCACCTGTCCAACCTCATGGGTTTTCTTCAGGGTCCTCCAGTTTCCTCCCACTGCTAAAGACATTAAACCCCATTTCTCTATCCCTCTCTCACATTTTGTATTGTTGTATTTAAGGTTGTTAAATTTCATCCCAATGGTAATTATATAGCAACTGGTTCAGGTGATAAAACTGTGAGATTATGGAGTGTACAAGATGGCCGCTCTGTCCGTCTGCTGCAAGGACATCATGGTTCTATATTAGCTATGGCTTTTTCACCGAATGGAGAATTTCTTGCTTCTGCAGGTACAATTAAACTATTTATAAGACAGTTCTAGTTTCTTAAGAATTTTTGTTTATTCAGTGGATGAAGGATGAAATGGGGTTTAACGTCCTACGCTTAAGCACCTAACCTGGGCTAATTGAAGACGGGCATACGCCATACAGTGTGCTATGAGGGAAGTTTTTGCCCGGGCAGCGGCGCTACGGCCTACTCTTATATCAAATTCTAACTGCCAAGGGATCTTTTACGTGCACTCCAATGTGTACACGGGACCTCGGTTTTTCGTCCTATCCGAACGACTAGGCAGCTGTCCTTGTCAGGCCCTCCTTCTGCATCACTGACAAGGGGGAAATCACGCCGGAAAATCGAGATGAACTTTCTCGGCCTATGCAGGGATCAAACACTCAACCTCCAGGCTAGCGAACCAGCGCCTTATCCACTTAGCCACCGTGATCTCCCATATTTAGTGGAGTCGTCGTGGCTAATTGATTAACACCAGGGACAAGGTATCGTTCAGATTTGATGAAAAAAGGAAAGAAACTGAGCTTAACATTTAGAATCTAATACACATATTCAGTTAATAGATTGCCGTCAAGAAAGTGTTAAATGCCATCAAGATTCATCCAAAAATGTCCAGTTTATGCTACCGTGTAGTTTAAAAAGCACGGTTTAGTTTTGACATCGGTTGTCTAGTTTATGAAAACTAAACAGTCATAAACCAGACGACCAATATCAAAACTAAACTAAATGGTCATAAACTTCACGGTAAAATGGTAACAGAAACTGGGTGGTTTTTTTTTATGAATCTTGATGGCATTTAACACTTTCTGGACGGTAATCTATTAACTGAATATGTGTATTTCATTCATTCATTTCATTCATTTCATTCATTTCATTCATTTCATTCATTCATTTCATTTCATTCATTTCATTCATTTCATTCATTCATTTCATTCATTTCATTCATTTCATTCATTTCATTCATTTCATTCATTTCATTCATTTCATTCATTCATTCATTTCATTTCATTCTTTCATTTCATTCATTTCATTCATTTCATTCATTTCATTCATTTCATTCATTTCATTCATTTCATTCATTTCATTTCATTTATTCATTCATTCATTCATTCATTTCATTCATTCATTCATTCATTTCATTCATTCATTTCATTCGTTAAACCCCATTTCATTCATTCATTCATTCATTTCATTCATTCATTCATTTCATTCATTCATTCATTTCATTCATTCATTCATTTCATTTATTCATTCATTCATTTCATTCATTCCATCATTCATTCATTCATTTCATTCATTTCATTCATTTCATTCATTTCATTCATTTCATTCATTTCATTCATTTCATTCATTTCATTTCATTCATTCATTCATTTCATTCATTTCATTCATTTCATTCATTTCATTCATTTCATTCATTTCATTTCATTCATTTCATTCATTTCATTCATTTCATTCATTTCATTCATTTCATTCATTTATTCATTCTATGGGTTGGCCAAGTAGTTCGGCAGGATTTTCTGGCATGGTTTTCCCCTAGTCATTGGCATCTGAGCTGACATGGACTCCATCTAGTTGTTCTGATGGTACAGAAAATTGAGGCCTGTGAACACATTGATGTGCAAGTAAAACAAGCCTTGACAGTTGGAATTCGATATAAGAGTTGGCCGTATTGCCACTGTCTGTGCAAAATTTCCCTCATAGCACACTGTATGGTGTATGCCTGTCTTCAATTAGCCCAGTTCATGCAGAAAAATAGGACATTAATCCCATTACATTTTATTTCTTTACATGTTCAGCGGGGGGGGGGGGGGGGGGCGATGGAGGGCCGAATGGTCAGCGTCTGCACTCTGTATTATAAGGTCTGTCATTGAGTCAACTGTTGTGGTTTCGATTCCTCGGTTGTACGTGATAAGGAGTAGGGTTGTCTTTCCAATCATGGGGTTTTCTCACCGTGCTCCGGCCTCCTCCCACTGCTACGTGCAGGCTTATTATTGAAATAAAATTAGACCATATGTTAGTCCCGAAACTACCCCATTTCTCTCTTTTCATGTTCAACAGTGTAACTTTTGGATTATTTTTAATTTTTTCAGGTGAAGACAGACGAATCAAAATTTGGGATCTGAGTTCCGGAACTCTGTTTAAAGAGTTCAGAGGTCACAGTGATACCGTTTATGATCTGAGTTTTAATCAACAATCCACGCTATTAGCTTCCGGTGGTATGGACTGCTGTGTCCGAATGTGGGATGTCCGGAAAAACCGGGAACCGAAACCAGAAAGTAAAATGTCTAGTGGGTCAGTATTTACTTTATTTATGCGAAATATTGGAGGGGAGAAATGGGGTTTATTATCCACTTGACTCAATGACAGACCTTATGATCTGAAGAGCATGTTGAACTATTCAACCACCCCAATCACCCCACCCCGGAAATAGGGAGAAATGTAATATAACTAACAGTGTTCAAATGAAACCATCAGAAGTTGTATTAGGGACTTTAAAATAGAATAGCTTACACTAGGGACCGGGAATCTACAAGTTTTTACGAAAAAAGGTAATAAACTACCATTATCATCTAGAATCTAATACACGTCAAGAATGTGTTAAATACCGTCAAGATTCTTCAAAAACCGTCTAGTTTGTGCTACCGTGTAGATTTAGAAAAACGTTCTAGTTTTGCCATCGATCGTCTACTTTTGGAAGGTGTTTAGTTTTTATACAAGATCTAATTTCTCGTACGTTGTCGAGAAATGAACAGTGTTTAATAACACAAGACATTTAGATTTTACTCCAAACTACTACTTTACCGAGAGCCGTATATGTGGTTACAATTTATAGAAAAAAAGATTTTAAAAATATTCACTGATACAACTGCGTCGTCGTTTTATTCTTTCTGTCATTCATATAATATCCATGATGGCTGTACGCGCATCAAACAACGATAATTGTTCATTGGTTTAAGACGGTCTACACGCGGGAAATTTTACAGCAGCTATTGGCTAACGGCACACATTATAAATAACCGTACTTGGATATTCACTGATAGAACTTCGTTATCGTTTTATTCTTTCTGTCATTCATATAATATCCATGATGGCTGTACGCGCATCAAACAACGATAAATGTTCATTGGAAAAAGACGGTCTACACGCGGGAAATTTTACAGCAGCTATTGGCTAACGGCACACATTATAAATAACCGTACACAGTTAAAAATAATAAGGATGTTTACACCAATTCGGGTGGCAACTAGTTGCCACCTAAATAGGCGTATCTCTTAGCCTTCAGTGGTGTAAACTGATAACACCCAACTAGTGTAGAAAATTACACCAATTCAGGTGGAAACTAGTTGCCACTTCCGGTAGTGTAACCTGTCTGATGCACTAACACAGTGTAATGTTACACCCGTTGGTGTAGATTAAGGATTACACCTCAAGGATGTTTTGTAAATTAAAATTATTACACAAAAACGGATGTAATTTGTTTGGCTGGATAGTTTAATTCAAGCCAACGATTTCTTAGTTCAGAAAACTTGAAATTGGCTAGCGGTCACTTTGATAATTAGTATAGGGCGTTTAGCCCGACCCAGATTACATATAGACCGTTGGCTACTTCTCTTCATTTTACAACCACATTAAATTGACAGATACCCACCAGACTGATTCAAATTCAACTGCTGTTGGGCAATTAGACAATCTGTATCAATTTATAATGAATAGAGATCATGGGGAAAAATCAATACGCATATCCTTACTACTAAGCTAAATAATGTGGTTTATTCATTTGGGCACTCAACTGAATTAAAAATAATTAATTAAGATATTGTACTTGGTAATATTTTGGAACGTTTACACGTCTAAAGGTGAATACAAGCTAAATCAATCTTTACTTTTCTCGTTATCAGTAAACATTCTAAAATGAGTTATAGTTATGTTACTAGGGCATTTAACGCTATATTTAACAAACAAAAGCTTTTGTAAGGCAAGATACAGTGTAAAATTGACACCTTATTCGAAGGAATGTTTCCCTAAAATAATTACACCCGTTGGTGTAAATGCAATAAAAAGCTTAAGAGGTGTAACTCATGGCAAACACCCTTTAGCGGCCACAGTTACACCTATCCTGGTGTTCAGTACTCATGACTATCGATTACACTTTTGTAACCCAATAAACGGTGTAAAAATAACACTGTTCTATGATTTATTCCCCAATAATAGCTACACCCGTTGGGGTAAATGCAATATAATACTGGTAGTGGTGTAACTAATCCAAAACACCCTACAATTACACCTATTCAGGTGTTAAGTAGTCATGAATATCGGTTACACTTGTTAGGTGTAGTTCTTTTAGTTGGTTACCCTTGGAAAGGTATTACATTTAAAAAACGCTCGCTGTGGTGTAAAGTTTACACTTAATTAACACTGCTTATAGTTTTTAATTACACACATTTTTAACAGTGTAGGCCTACTTGCATATTCACTGATAGAACTTCGTTATCGTTTTATTCTTTCTGTCATTCATATAATATCCATGATGGCTGAAGTACATTACTACGCGCATCAAACAACGATAATTGTTCATTGGTTAAAGACGGTCTACACGCGGGAAAATTTACAACAGCTATTGGCTAACGACACACATTATAAATAACCGTACTTGCATATTGCATAAGCATACTATTTACACACCATACACACCATACCATAAATTATTTTCGCATAATTATACCCATCTGTCTTCATAATTAAACGTTTTAATGAGGCCCGAAGCCAGAAATCAAAATTTAGCCGACATAAGGGGGGCGAGGAAGATAAATTTCCGACAACAAAAAATTAATGAACGAAGGTCATCGCCGACTGCCGTAAGCAGGAGGAGGGGAGAGCGCGAAATTAGAAGCTGTGAGAGGGAATTTAGGCCTCTATGACATGCAGGTGGCGAATGTGTCGGAAAATTAAGAGTTTCCAGCCGACATTAACTATCTCCCGGCCGAATTTGAGAGGATATGTCGTACTAAAACTCTCTCCCGGTGAAAATGCGAGCATAGCTAACCAGCGATTTTTTTCCGACGCAGACAGAAAAATTCCGACAGGAACGGCCATGGGGGGGGGGAGCCGCTAGCCTCGGGTCTGGTTTTAATTAAATATCCCATTTAATTGACAATTGGTATAAAGCCGACAAATTTATCGCTGTGCGTTTATATGACTTTGCTCCAATAATATTTTGCGCAATGTTATGGGGTATCAACAGAAACAATCAATGCTATGGTCAAGTTATTTTTTTACAATAAATATAAAAAATAAACTGGCGTATTGGAAATATGTGATGAAATTTAATACTTTTTTAATAATAAGAATGGATTATTTGTTGTATTTAGATCAGATAAACACTAATTTGTTGTCCGCGATAGTTAGGTTGGAGGTGTAAAACACACAGCTACCATGATTAATTTACAACCCCAATTTAGCTTCCACAACACCACAGTTTTTACTTAACACCTAAACCTGATTGGGCAATAAATTAATCAAGGCAAGGTAGCTATGTGTCTTCAATAGTTTTACATCTTCAACTATGGCGTGTAATTCTTGCCATTCCTATTTCCCTGATTATAATATCATAGTTTGGACTTGTTTATTTTCGTATTAAAAAACATACATTTTACAAATTCGCTGATAGCAAATAGCGCTAATAACTATCTTTTTAAAAAAATGGTTAGGAAACGAGGCTTTTTTACCAAGTCTCATTCTGAACAAGATACCTCGTTCCAAAAAAGGGCAATATAAAATACCTTGTTTTGGAACTGAAGACAACAAAGGCATTTTTTTTACCTCGTTTGAACAAAAATGCCGAACGAGGCATTCTGAGGTTTATAGGGATAGTGTACGTATTCATATTAACGTGGAAGGTGTTGTTTCGGATGAAACCCGGTCATGTGTCTGGATTAGGGGATGAATTAAACAATAGGTTGCGGCTATTCAAAGAATCTTACGACCGGCATTTATGACTGCTGACGTGCTGTATACATGCGACGGTGGTGTAATTACATGTACACGTCTGTGAGCGATATGGTTTCAGACAGAACCGAGTCATGTGACATGTGGAATTCGTGATTGATATAGACACTAGCAGGCAGTCGTTCAAATAATATAACCTAAATTATAATGACAGTCCCAAGCGACGGTGGCATTATTCGTAGACTGAAACCCATAGCCCATTGTGTGTGGGTTTTTTTTGTGAACACGTCGTTCTCGTACAGTAAGCTTCTTTTACAAATTCGTCATCGTTTTATTCTTTCTGTCATTCATATAATATCCAAAATACGGCACTACGTTGGTCCTTGAGGCGATCGAATTAAAAATAATTCCAGCTAATTTAACAATACTATAAATAGTATAGTTATGCAATATGCAAATACGGTTGCTTATACGTGCTGTTATCCAATAGCTGCTGTCAATTTTCCCGCGTTGAGACCGTCTTTAACCAATGAACAATTATCGTTGTTTGATGCGCGTACAGCCATCATGGATATTATTATGAATGACAGAAAGAATAAAACGACAACGCAGTTGTATCAGTGAATATTTTTAAAATCCTTTTTTCTATAAATTGTAACCACATAAATCGTAACCACATATACGGCTCTCGGTAAAGTAGAAGTTTGGAGTAAAATCTAAATGTCTTGTGTTATTAAACACTGTTCATTTCTCGACAACGTACGAGAAATTAGATATTGTATAAAAACTAAACACCTTCCAAAAGTAGACGATCGATGTCAAAACTAGAACGTTTTCCTAAATCTACACGGTAGCACAAACTAGACGGTTTTTGAAGAATCTTGACGGTATTTAACACATTCTTGACGTGTATTAGATTCTAGATGATAGTGGTAGTTTATTACCTTTTTTCGTAAAAACTTGTAGATTTCCGGTCCCTAGTGTTATTACCTCCCTCTCAAATATGAAATAAATCAGAAAGAGAGAGAGAGAAATGGGATTTAACGTCTACTCGACACTGACTAGGTCATTTCAGGACTAACAAATGGGTTAATTTTTATTCAATAATTCGCATGCGCCTAGGGATCTTTAGCTGTTGGAGGAAACAGGAACACCCGAAGAAAACCCAAAAGGATAGACAGCTGAGGATTCGAAACCACGTCAGTTGACTCAATGACAGGCTTTATGATAATATACGCACATGCTATACCAATCGGCTATCCACCCCCCACCCCCAAATAAATCAGAAAATATCAGATTGTTTTATTTTTGATTTTTTGTTATTTTTTATTTCCTTTGAATTACATTAAGTAATACATTAGTGGAATTTAAAATTTTTTATGAAAATATATCTTTTTTCTCTTTTCAGTATTGGGGAAGGTCATACTTCACCAGAGTTACAAGGTGCCTTCTCGACCAAGTCTACTTCAATCACTTTCCTCCAGTTCACAAAAAATAACCTTTTACAAGTGGCAGGTTCTATTTTATAGAACAATTCAACAAAATTCACAGATTAAAGTTACATTAGTTAAGAGCTAAATCTGATTACTGCAAGTCTTAATTTAGGCATCAGATGTAATAGAAATTATAAATTAGACATTAACTAACTTATTCAGACCATAATTAGCTCTTGATGGTAAGGCTAGACTGCGATATTTGTTGACTATTAGTTTCACCTTACCGACTTCAGTAATGATGATCGAGGCCAGGGGAACTTTCATTCGAATGGTTCACGGTTCACAGTGGATCAATTTGACTGAAATTTTCAGCAATTTGCCTTTACATTACGTAGTTTTTAACTATTATAGGGAGAACTGCCAACTCATTATCTCATCTCCCATAATGTATGTTTAAGTTAAACACTCTTTTACAAGTGGCAGGATCTATTTTATGGAATATTTTAAAGATACATTATGGGAGATTAGATAAAGAGCTGGCAGTTCTCACTATCATAGTAACAACTCATTAAAGATACCTTATGGGAGATTAGATAAAGAGCTGGCAGTTCACACTATAAAAACAAATTAAATGAAACAGTCTTTTACAAGTAGCCATTTCTATTTTAAAGAATATTTAAAACATTCATTATAGTAGAATAGATAATGAGCTGGCATCTCTCACTATAATAGTTAAAAAATAGATAATCTAAAGGGAACTTGCTGAGAATTTCAGTCAAATTGAACCACCCTGAACCGAGAATTTAACGATTAAATTTTAGGCCTAGTCTCGCTCATCATTATTTAAGTCTGCACGATAAAAAAATTGTCTCGATTATCCATTTCTTGATTTAATCATGAATGATATTGGGGCAGCGGATCGGATTCCATTCCAGTAAATATATTTATAGGCTAGCAATGACATCAAGAGTTAATTATGTTCTGGACAAGTTAATTAACCACTAATCGATAATTTAGAAAACATTTCAGGCCTAATGAAAGGCCTGCAATAGGCAGATTTAGCTCTTGCATAATGTATGTTTAATTGAATAAATTTAAAAATTAAAGATTTGTTATAATTGGTGTGAATCCCAAAAAGTATTTAATTTGTTGTAGTAGAATGATAAAAGTTGTCTGATATTGAAAACAGATACAACACAACAGGAGAGAGATAATCCAATTACAATAATCCGACAATTGTTTTGTTTTTAAATCCATTATACTAGTACTAGATCCAGAAATACGACAATTTATGAATTGTGAGAAAAAACAACAATTTGTGTTGGATGTATTAAATATGCTACAACATTTTCTGAAAGTAGGGAAATCCTAATTTTGTGGGAATAGCTTTTTCCTCATCTGATATTACAAATGTATGTTTTTTCAGTTAAAACATGTAAGTTTATGTATATAGTGTATATAATGTAAATATGTAAATATGTAAATAAATCTATACAAAGATGATGTTATATTGCTCGTTTGTCAGAATTGATCAGTATTCATAATAGTCCTGCAGTTTAGGAGCCCATTTAAGATGGCTGTGGATGCCCCCCCCCCAAAAAAAAATGACAATTTATCCACAAATGCTACCTATACCTACTACCATAGCTTTTTATTTTTGATAGGCACTATTTCCTCCAAATATGTTTTGGTGGCCGTCTTGGATCGTCAGTATTTCCTCTTCAAATTTCCCTCAAATGCTACATGTACCTTCTACTTTAGTTTTTTGTTCTTGAAAGGCCCCACTTCCTCCAAATATGGTCTGGTGGCCATCTTGAACCATCATGATTTCTTCTTTGCAAAATTTATATCTCAGCTTCTGTAAACCAGTTGGTTTTAACAGTATTTATTTAATAATATATACAATACATAATAAATTGTATGGATTCAGAAACTAAGATAAGCTATAAAGCTTATGTCAATCGTCTCCTAAACCACTCGGGGAGGATTTTCCGGCGTAATTTCGCCTTGTCAGTGATGCAGGAGGAGGGTCTGACAAGGACAGCTGCCTAGTCGTTCTGATGGGACGAAAAACCAGGGTCCTGTGTACACATTGGCGTGCACGTAAAAGAACCCTTGGCAGTTGGAATTCAGTTGCTGCCCGGGCAAAATTTCCCTCATAGCACACTGCATGGTGTATGCCCGTCTTCAATTAGCCCAGGTTAGGTGCTTAAGCGTAGGACGTTAAACCCCATTCCATTCATTTACTCGGCGAGGCAATCTTTTTTTCTAAACCTACATTTTTGTACAATTTCTTGGTAGACGAATTGTACTGTTTGACATATTGTTAAAGTCTATCTGAATAACTTAGACACTTTTCTTCACTGCTCCTTTGTAGTCATTTATGATAATTACTAGCCATACTTCTAGAAAATCTGGTTTCTCGATGAGGTCATGTCTGGACTACAACTAGGGAATTCTTGTAGAATCCGATGTGCTAAGCACTTGATTTCTGAGACCCTTAATAGAGAGCGAGAGAAATGGGGTTTAACCTCCACTCGACACAAACTAGGTTATTTTGGGACTAACAAGGTATAATTTTATTTCAATAATTCACTTGCGTGTAGGGGTACTTAGCAGTGGGAGGCCCCGGAGAATACTAATGAGGACAGGCAATTGCAACCTTTCTCCTTGTCACGCCAGTTGACTCAATGATAGGCTTTTTGATGCAGCACACACATGCTAACCATTCAGCCATCCAATCCTCATAAGGTATGAATATAAAAAGATAGTGACATGCATCTTGTAAGGGGATCACGGTGGATGAAGCGCTGGTTCGCTAGCCTGGAGGTCGGGTGTTCGATCCCTGAATTGGCCGAGAAAGTTCATCTCGATTTTCCGACGTGATTTCCCCTTGTCAGTGACGCAGAAGGAGGGCCTGACAAGGACAGCTGCCTAGTCGTTCGGATGGGACAAAAACGGAGGTCCTGTGTACACATTGGTGTGCACGTAAAAGATCCCTTGGTAGTTGGAATTTGATAGAAGAGTAGGCCGTAGTGCCGCTGCCCGGGCAAAATTTCCCTCATAGCACACTGTATGGCGTATGCCCGTCTTCAATTAGCTCAGGTTAGGTGCATAACAGTAGGAGGTTAAACCCCATTTCATTCATTCGTGAACCTTGTAAGGTCCATGGTGAAACAAGGGTGCTGTCACTATACTCAAATATAAGTAAATTCTCATCCGATAAAAAGGTGTTTAAAAAAACAGAGAAAGAGAATTGGGTTTAACGTCCACTAGACATGCCCCACGATTATATTGACAAAATACAAAATGGCAGGCAGCAATCCTCCAGCTTCTCTAATCGTGACACGAAAGCCAGGTTATCCTCTTCTACTAGACACAAACCAGGACATTCAGGAACTAACACATTCAATTTCATTTCAATAATTCGCTTGCAAGTAGGGGTCTTTGGCTTGATCACGTACAAGCGGGGAATCGAAACCATGCCACTCGACTCAATGAGTTATAGCCCACACATCAAACCATTTGGCTATCTATCCCTTCCCCCCTCCCCCCTTTTTAAAGAAAAAAAAAGGAAGAAAGAAATGGGGTTTAACGTCCTACGCTTAAGCACCTAACCTGGGCTAATTGAAGACGGGCATACGCCACAGTGTGCAATGAGGGAAATTTTGCCCGGGCAGCGGCGCTACGGCCTACTCTTATATCGAATTCCAACTGCCAAGGGATCTTCAACGTGCACTCCAATTTGTACACGGGACCTCGGTTTTTCGTCCCATCCGAACGACTAGGCAGCTGTCCTTTCAGGCCCTCCTTCTGCATCACTGACAAGGGGAAATCACGCCGGAAAATCGAGATGAACTTTCTCGGCCAATGCAGGGATCGAACACTCAACCTCCAGGCTAGCGAACCAGAGCCTTATCCACTTAGCCACTTAAAGAAAAAAGAAAACAACTATTTACATTTAAGTTCTGTAGTTCGGAATAAAATTTATTTTTAATTATCGAAACAAACTGAATTAATTAAATATATACTAAATATGTACGAAGTAGCATTAATTAAACAGATAAATATTCATATATATATATACGGTGCTTAATGGACGTCCTCGCTGAAGGAACTCCCACTAGGCGTCGCCAGTAAAAATGCGGTCCCACATGACCATATCGATGGTAAGAGAACCGTATCGGTTTTAAATTCAATATTAAGGACAAAAACTAACACAGGAGTTCGTAATGAATGTACAGGAAAACTGTGCTATAAGATAAGGTAAACAATGAGGTCCCGCGGGACAGCCTTGCCTACTAAAGTTATGTCCCTTTATCTCTAGCGAGGACGCCCATTGTTGTTGACAGGTTTATAATATTCATGGAAATAATCAGACAAAACAACCATTGATAAACAAAAACAACCAGTGATAATAAACAAAAACAACATTTTACAACAACCATAGAATTCTGAGATCTGATCCACCTTCGGGCTTATTTTTTGTCGAACGAAGCAAATAACTTTGGATTATTGATTATATTTTGTTCTGTTGTAATTTTAAATCTCAACTCAAAACATTCTTATTTCAAAACCCTGATCTGTAAACAATCAGTGAATATAAAAACCAACAGCGCCTTAGAAACTGTTTTCATCAGTATTAACTTGCGCTTTATAAATTACGATATTTAATTATTATTAATCGGATCATGCTGTTGTATGTACAATTTGTTAAAGTGACATTTAGCACCTGAACAGAATAACAGGACACAATAATAAATTGAGTTGGTAAGAGTGAGAGAGAGAGAGATGGGGTTTAACATTCCACTCAACACAACTAGGTCATTTCGGGACTAGAGTTTGTAAGTCATAATAGATTTAAAAATTTTAAGTCAGAAATTCACAATTACAGATTCTGAGACAGGATTAAAACACAGCATTAAACTATTGAAAACTATTTGTAAAATCTAAAAGCAGTTACTATAACGATCAGGTTATGGTTTCACAAACAAAACATTCTCAGATTTGAGTTAAGAATTTGCTCCAAATTGTTCACCTTATTATGGTTGAAAGTTGAGTAAATTCTTAACTTAAGTCTGAGAATGCTTTGTGAACTTGTAGCTAGTTTTACAGACGTGTTTTCAACAATAAAATAAACTGCTCTTGATTAATATTCCTACCATAGGCCTGTTTTCCATGTACGCATTTCCGCTGGCAAAAAGTTAGTCTAATGCAAATGAAATGGGATCATAGTAAAATGTACTAGATTAATCTCTTTTCATCATAAGACCAGTTTTCCATGTACGCGTTCCTGCCAATAAAATGGGGATCATTTCCATGTAACCGGGCGATAACGCGACAGGAAACACGTACATGGAAAACAGTCTTAAGTATCATAGAAACAGATCTGTAAAAATTGAAAGTTTTCTTAAATACAAAATAATCACAAAGCAATTTAAATATGTTGACAAAAAAAACAACCCTTAGGTGACTAAAATTAAATTTGTACAATTTCATCTTGTCGCGATATATTTAGATGAGTATAAATATTACACGGCTATATTTATCTATATATATACACATTGTTTATAACTGTTATCATGGCAACGAAACAAATCTAATATTGTCGATCAACTTAATAGATGCCGTTACACGACACACAGCAAATTGATTATTTTATCTCAATCTAATTAAAACACAGATCCAATATCTTTTCGTTTTTATAGTTCAAATATTATTTTTTATTTGTGGTTTAATGGTCGAGTGCGAGACATTAAGTAATATATTGATACTGCACGAGGCGATAGCCGAGTGTTGTTTCAATATATTACGCAATGTCTTAAGCGCGAGAGCATTAAACTACTTAAAATTCAGACACTATCTCGCACGTGCATTTCAATGAAATACGTCACATGAACTCACTATATTAGATAATGTACTATTGGCAAGATGCCTGTACATTATTGGAAATAATGGTACGCCAACATCAAAGGATAACGTCACATCTGTATTTTAATTGTCTTTACTACATGTAGTACTACATGTAGTGGACACCATCGAGATATAGATCTGTAGTTTAATCGAGATTGATTTTATCTATTTTGTATATCAAGAAGAGTTGACGAACTTGTTGGAGATGAGGCTATATGACTGAAGACTAATGGACTATTTTCACTGTATATCAATAATTGTAGACAAATTTGACGTGAGAGATGCCGTTTCATGACTGACGACACACACACAGCAAATTGACTATTCTATCTGTTTTTAGACGCGCCAAATCAATAATTGTGGACTGATTTTTGAGAGATGCGGTTACACGATTGAGACACACTTTATCAAATCTAACAATTATATCAAAAATTGTGGACCAATTGTGAGAGATGAGGTTACATTACAAACGGTAAATTTGATCTGTCTTGAGATAGGCTATACCAATAAAAGTGGACAAACTTGTGAGAGATGCCATTTGCAAAACAACGAGATAATCAATCGTATGAGTTTAGCCTAAATAAATATAATTATTTCATTTGTCATTCAACTTTTTAATTGGAATATAAATTTTACATTTTCAGTAGGATTATGAGTTCAGCTAAACAAAAGAGTATGAAACAAATTATGGTTGTAAAATCTGTCTTTAACCTTCAAAAAGAAATTGAACAACGAAATTCGAAAAGACTGGTTTCCTTTTCTACTGATGTATAAAGACAGTTTGAATAAATTGCATTTTTTACAACCCATTAATTTTTCTATATATTTGATCACACAATTTGAATTTCTGTTTTTCAGGAAAACCTGTTAAAATTGGGCTTTTTATTTCTTCGCGAAAAAGACTCATTTAAAAACCAAAAACACTTTGTTGCACTGTTCAATAGTTTCTAGTTCCATATATTTAAGTTCAGCCCCGGTATTTGGTTGAAGGTACTCTTTTTTCCAGTTTTTTGTGGCCCATGGACCCTAGCGGCCCTATAAGGACCTAGGATAGAAGCCCCACAACCAAGAATTGCTTCCGCTGGCCCTGAAGTTTTGAAATTTGAAACTAAACCTGATACATAAGAATTGAGTGGGTTATTTATGGATCAAGACCAGTGTTGGGATTTCAAAATTTTAGCTGGCCCTGAAGTTTTGAAATTTGAAACTAAACCTCATACATAAGAATTAAGTGGGTTATTTATGGATCAAGACTAATGTTACATGTAAGTCTGGGATGTCCATGATGCTAATAGTAAGAACTTATGTCAGGAACCATCACAAGACTTCAACACTGGCATCGAAACTAAGTCACTAAGTCACTAAGTCATGGTTCCATTTTTTTTCAATAATTCGCTTGTGCATAGGGGGTTTTTAGCAGTGAAAGAAACCTACAAGGTTGAACAGGCGACCATACTCCTTGTCATGTATAACCGGGGAATTGAAACCACACCAGTTGATACAGCTCGGCTCGCATGTGCTAACAACCCCCCTTGTTTGGATGCAAATGATGAAATCTTGCGACAGTCCAATCAGTCCATATCAAGACATTGTGTGTTATTATAAAGATTATTTTATGATGGCAGTGTTAGCTACAGCAAACAATAAATCACTTGATTGGATAAGTTATTGAAAATTATAATTACATTCCAACATCTCAACACTAGTTTAAAACCTATACCCTATTTTATCAGGACTATAAGATATACAATAATGAAACTGACTATATACCCTATATATCATCTGGGATCTGTTTCACGAAATTTCAACTAAAATAAAATCCAAATTTTAGCAATTTGATTGGATAATATTGGATTGGTTTTAATGCTTAGCCAATCAAAATTGAAGTATCTACTAAAATTTGGATTTTATCGAAGTTAAAATTTCGTGAAACAGGCCCCAGGGCTATAAGATACACAATATAATGAAACAGACTATAGACAAAACTAAATTTAAAGGACTAGTGTCAAATGCTTTGAGTTGATTACTAATTAATAGATTATTTCATTTATACAGAGATAAGCAGGCCAGGGGGGCTAGGGGGGGGGGGGGCTTTAGCCCCCCCAATAATTTGGCCACAAGTACTCTTTTCTTCAGGCTATTGCGTCCCCTGGGCCTTCGCCTATAGGGACTTACAGGGATGTAGCCACGCCGAGCGGCACTGTTTTTTGCCGCCCATCAACAAAAAAAAATCGAAGAAAGCCGCCCAGTCGTACTTATACCCCCTCGCCTTCGTCCTTCTCTCACTCTGTACTCAGACTCCACACTCGAAATTTACCACCCCCGATAAAGCCATGGTAACTATAAGCCCACGCAAACCATGTCTGACACGGCATTATTTATTTTTGTGTGCCGTAGTATACCCTATCATCCCAAATTAGTTAAAGAAGTATTGGTATTATGTTTTTTAAATTTAGAAGATGTGCAGGTCTATTCATTTCACGGTCACAGACAAATTTACGGCACTTCAATGTTAAAGGTTTGGATGTCGTAAATGGTGTCGAACGTTCCGTTGCACGATCAATTTTTAATGAACGCACTCTACAGTTAATTCTACCGAATATATATTAAATCCTAGTCTATCCAAAATGTCAATGTTTCTTATTCTTTCTCAACTTCTGTCTGACCTGATTCTCATTCCACCGTAATAATAATATAAAATACTACAAACACCATTTTAAGAATAGGCCTATAAAATTTGAATATTATATAAATTGAAATTGATTTGCACTGAAGCAAATAAAAGACAGCAAATGCTCTGGAAATTCACCAATAATTGAATAAGGGTTGAATTTTCATAAAAGACCACGCCCCCTTCCAAAATTGTTTTGGCTCGATACACTCGCCAAAGTTTTTTTTACAACTACTCAGCAAATCCTGGCTACATCCCTGGACCTAGGATGGGTGCCCCCCCCCCCCAATCAAGAATTGCTTCCGCCGGCCCCGATAAGTCAGTGATTTAGAGGAAATCAGGAACTCTTTTTATAAATTTTTGTCAAGAATCGGTCACTAACAGCATGAGTTTTCCCAAGATTCCGAATTCCGAAATCCAAAATCTTTTTTTATATATCTTTCATTCACCTTATATGTCTTCACATTAAAAAAAAGAGAAAATTTTCAAAATGATTACGTACAATAATGATTACAGAATTTATTCATGTCCAGTTTTTGATTTTCTTTCCAATAACCTTGTAACCACAAATATTTTATTTTATTTTTAAAAAAAACCTAACAACTAATTGACACTAAAGTCCTATACACAAATATATATTATA
Organism: Patella pellucida; assembly: GCA_917208275.1. Taxonomy (NCBI): domain Eukaryota; kingdom Metazoa; phylum Mollusca; class Gastropoda; family Patellidae; genus Patella; species Patella pellucida. Next base: position 6,192,835 of record OU795038.1, read on the forward strand.
TACACTAATAAACATACAACATTCTAAACTTAAGCAATAAACTCCACAAAAAAAAGTTCACAAAACTTTGAATAATAATAATAATAATAATAATAAAACAAAACAAATCAACAGAATTAATAGTATGATAAATAAATCCCTAATTAATTATAATTAATTCACAACAAAATATAATTCATTTTAATTATTCACAACTTCATGTACAATTTGGAAGAAAATAAATCACAATTTTTATAATATTTGGAAATAAACAGACTTCATTGTTCAGCGAACTCCGAGCAAAGCAATATACGTTTTTTATTATCACATTGTTATCATATATTTGGCATTGCCCAATCATCAATACGTAAACTATTCTAATTAGTGCTTTTAGGGGGTGTCTGATTGTCTGTAAGGAAAGTCGAGAATTGAAATCAAGTATATATAACTATGAAAACTATTCTCATTAGTGTTTTTAGGGGTGTCGGATAACTCGGATTGTCTGTAAGGAACTTTTATTAGTAACAGAGAGGGATGTTCGATAAACTGTCGAGAACGTTGAGAATTGAAATCAAGTTACGCAGAATTTATTCCTGTTCGAGTTCTGTCAATCCAAATAGCTAATACATATTAGTAGTAACAGATAGGGGATGTCCGATTTTCAGTCTGGAATTTCCAGATTTGCAATCAAGTGACGCAAAATTCAGTCCCGTCACAATTCTGTCAATTAATACAGCGGGGGTGGAGTGAGTAGAATCGTGGCGTAATTAAATACAACGAATATGTATCAGCGGTCATGGTGGGTTTATGCCCTTTTCACTACAATTGTCGCTTTTTTTGGATTAAGAGAATTGATTTCCAGAACGTTAAAACGAGTATCCCCATATTAGGAAAGGATTGATAAAGGATTACACTTTTAATTAAATTCACAGATTTTTTTTTTTACCATATAATTGGGTAGGGATTTAATTTACAGATTGGTACTGTCCATTTATAATACTAATTTGTGCTTTTATTTCTAACAGATACTAATAGGTAGAAAAGAATGGATAATTAAAATATTCAAAGATATTCAAAAAGGAATGAATGAATGAATGAAATGGGGTTTAACGTCCTACTGTTATGCACTTAACCTGAGCAAATTGAAGACGGGCATACGCCATACAGTGTGCTATGAGGGAAATTTTGCCCGGGCAGCGGCGCTACGGCCTACTCTTATATCAAATTCCAACTGCCATGGAATCTTTTACATGCACTCCAATATGTACACGGGACCTCAGTTTTTCGTCCCATCCGAACGAATCACTTACAAGGGGAAATATTCAAAAAGGAGTATACTATAGTCCCAGTCCTAATCTTTTCCATTTATTTACCTTTTATAAGCACTAATTTGAATATGTGACAAAAAATAGGAAAATATCAAAATCTTTAATTAAATAACATGCAATTAAATCATTTCATAATTAATAAACTTAAAACAAGTTATTTAGACATCAATATCATAATCATGCAAACCATAATTAATAAGCTTCATTTAATATCCGAGTTGACAATCTAATCACACTTCAATTATACAAATTCACATTTACACAAAAAAAAAATAATAATAATAAAAAATGCCCTAATTTCCTGTTTTCTTAATACCAGCCTATATATAGAACATTCTTGGGTTTTTCCTATTAAAGATATTTTTTTCCAACATTTAAAAGCAAAGTTGTTTTTTTCAGTTACAGATGGTCATTTTTGAAATGACTTATTCTACATGCATGAATATAACTTTAATCACAATGAGCATTAAAGAGTTTAAATAATTCGCTTCCATGTAGGTGTCTTTAGCTACGGGAGGAAACCGTATGACCCGGGGAAAGCCCATGAGGTTGGACAGGCGACCCTACTCCTTGTCACGTACATCAGGGATTCAAATGAGCATTAAAGAGTTTCAATTATTCACTTGCCTGTAGGGGTCTTTAGCAGTGGGAGGAAACCGTATGACCCGGGGTAAAACCCATGACCCTACTCCTTGTCAAGTATGACCAGGTATTTGAATGAGCATTTAAAGTTTTGTAAAACACTAATAGCAAAGATTTCATTGTGCCCATGTTAGCTCAGCAGTTTTATAAGGCCACACACAAAAAAATATTCTGGATCTCTGACACGACCGCTTCATCGGAAATGGGCCGCGTCATCAGAAATGGACCGCACCATCCGTTTTTACATTACGATCAAAATGTTTTCTCGAGTGGACAATTTTATCCTTCAAGAGAACTATGACAGAAAATATTCTCCAGCCGCAGTTTAAATGTTTTGACAAGAAGGGCATACAGCATACAATGTGCTATTTGCTACTCTTATATTGAACTCCAACTGCCAAGGGATCTTTTATGTGTATGCAAATGTATACCTAAGACCTTGGTTTTTTGTCCCATTCCAACGAATAGACAGGTGCCCTTGTCAGACCCTCCATCCTGCACCACTGACAAGCGAAAACCACGTCGCAAAATCCTGATGAACTTTCTCGGCAGATGCAGTGATCGAACCCGCGACCTCCACCCTAATGACAATGGATACGTACAGTATTAAAAGTATGTAATGTCAAATAGCCGCTAAACCAAAAACCGGCAGATTTAAAAACATTTTACCAGAAGTTATTCTAGATGACGGTATGGAATCATTAGGTCATTATTTCAAAATCCTTTTTCATTTTTATATTAATCTTTAAATAAATATTAAATCTGTAAAAAGAATTTGAAGGACTGTCGAAGAACGAGAATATTTTATTTGTGTGACCTTGTGTGCAGCAGACATATCTTGTGTCAGCCATGATCTGATGTGCGTAAAATAAATAATTTTGCATGATTTTACGATAATCATTCTTCAAAATCATTTTAACCAGTTAAGCATGACGTTTATAAAACGTTAACTACGCCCTATTGTGTAATTAATTTGACGAAGAATGGGTTGGGGAAAATACCTCCAAGACGTTATATTATGACTATAATAAACAGTGAGTGGCAGTTGTCGGTTAAAACGACTTAGTTTCATTCCCAGTTTTAAAAACCAACGCTCGTCTGCCCTAGGTATTACTATTAGTCAAAAACGTTTAATATCTTGCCATTATAATTAACACAATCATACGGATATTCGGTCTCCCGTCCGATCAGGCAGGTTTCCACAAGTTCTTCGGTTTCTTCCTGCAGTAATGATCGAAATCATTCGCACGATCTGTGCCAAGGGCCAAATTTGCTCCCCTTGTAAAATGACGCGATTATAATTATTATTATTATTATACTATATTATACACAATACTCATTTAAACTTGATTTTCATATTTCCTATTCCTAATATCATTCAAACATATAAAAAATTGCACTAGCCTAATCTATAAAAGTAAGGAATATTTTATTCTTAATTAAAGGCAAGATACGCCATTTTCAGTTTTTGCTTAAATATTTAATTTCTCACAGCTTAATCAACGTTAAAATATCTGATCTAAACTCACCAAAAATCGTCTAATTTGTACTTGTGTCCAGTTTAAAGCTGACCATTTAATTTGGATTACGAAAAAGCATTTGATCCCAATTGAGTATTTACTGGTATGTTCATAGCTGTATGTTTTTTTTATTAAGTTCAAGCCATAACTAGTATGTGTCTATGGTTGTATGCCGTCTCAACTTACCATGTAGCGTATCTAGCCTTTAACTAAGAAGTCTAAAAACTCCTTACTTACACATGAGAGCGACTTCGTCACATGGGTTAGTGTTTTGAACTATTCGTAGATATAGTCTATTTCATAAAAGGGTATCTAGTTCATTCTTAATTAAACTCCTTACTTACACATGTGAGCAACTTCTTCTACATGGGTTAGTGTATTGAACTATTCGTAGATATAGTCTATTTCATAAAAGGGTATTACAGTTCATTCTTAATTAAACTCCTTACTTACAAATATGAGCGACTTCGTCTACATGGGTTAGTGTATTGAGCTATTCGTAGATATAGTCTATTTCATAAAAGAGTATCTAGTTCACATACAACATTCTTTTAAATACATATCTATTCAGTATAGTTTATTTCAACAAAAGGGGTACCGATATATATATATATATATATATATATATTATTCATGTACAAATTATCTTAGTAAACGGTTCAATTATGGTTTATTTCATAAAAGGTGTACCTATATATATATAATTTATTGTACGTTATTCAGTTATAATTTATTTCGTAAAAGGTGTCCCTATATATAATTCATGTACAAAGTTATCTTGGTACATGTTTAAGTTATAGTTTATTTCTACTTAAATAGAGAGAGAGAGAGAAATGGGGTTTAACGTCCACTCGACACAAACTAGGTCATTTCTGGACTAACATATGCTTCAATTTTATCTCAATAATCCGTTTGTTGCGCGTAGCGGTCTTTAGCAGAGGGAGGAAACCAGAAAACCCGGAGAAAACCCATGAGGTTGGACAGCTCTAATTAAATAAATCTTAGCTACAAAAACATGTTTAATTAAACAATGTACATTATAATTCTGACTATTTGACATGTGCTGACGACGTGACGAAAACTAAATTATTGACGACAGAAGAATCTATATTACAATAAACTATCGACAGTCTGTCTCTATTTACATACATTATTTATTATGATAAAACGGATCAGAGGCGAATTACGGCGACATTGGGCCTTAGGCCTTAATCAAAGTTATACACTATTCAATGTCTTGTTTTCAAGAATCATTTACATCAAAGCTCAGCAATTTTTTAATTAAGGGCAACATTGGGCCTTTGGACGTCAACGAAGATATAGAGTATTCAACATTGGGCCTTTGGACGTCAACGAAGATATAAAGTATTCAATGTCTTGCTTTCAAGAATCATTTACATCAAAGCGCAGCACCCAATTCTTGAATTTGGGGCAACATTGGGCTTTGGGACATAAACCAAGATATAGAGTATTCAATGTCTTGCTTTGAAGAAATATCAAAGCGCGGCACTCAGTTTCACAACAATTTTTGAATTTGGGGCAACATTCAATTGGGCCTTGGGACATAACCAAATATATAGACTATCAATGTCTTGTTTACATCAAGCGGGGCCAAGCGAGGCACCACATTTCAAAACAATTCTTGAATTGGGAAAACATTGGGCTTTGGGATGTTAACAAAGATATATAGACTATCCGATGTCTTGTTTTGAAAAAGCGAGGCTCCAAATTTCAAAAAAAATTGTTGATAACACTCAAACAATTTCATCAATCCCTAGTTTGTGGCATTCCGAAATCCAAGGCCAAACATTAAACTCTGGGCTGCGGGTCCAACTGCCAAATGTCAAATTTCAAGCTCACAGGTCCGAGGGCCCAATGTCAAATTGTGGGATGCGGGTCCGAGGGCCCAATGTCAAACTCTCAGCTATGGGTTCGACAGCCCATTGTCAAACTCACCCCTGAAAACAGTGAGCACATAGTACTATTAAATATATATATATATATAAATCTAGCAAGTGATTGGCAGACATCTTTATTTTTTCTTCGATCCCGCTGTTTTTGACTTGGATGCGGGGGACAGGTTGGAGATTGACGATGAATGAGCTAGGCCACTGGAGCTACGACGACTTGTCGATGAATTGTTAAGATTTTTTGTGCCTTTTCGTTTTTTGTCCCATATTAGTTTATCGGGTCTGACGAAGATTCCGTGCCGAGACCGACATTTAAAATATCTCTGTTTGTTCACGGAACCATCATTCTTTCCTGCAAAAAAAAATTAAAAAATTAATCCAATTATTATAATCTTGGAATGACATTAAGCGATGGGCGTTCTCGCTAGGGATAAAGGGGCATAAATTATAGGTGACACTATAGAGGAGTCGGACCCACGTGACCTCAAGATTTACATGGACAGCCGCACTCCAGCCTTAATTCCATTTGTGTACATCAGATCACGTTTTTTCGTACCATTCTAACATTGGGTCTTTGCCAGACTCTGCATCATGCTGGAATATTCTCGGCCAACATCAGGAGCGAACCCGAGACCTCTTGTTTAGCGAGCCAGTGTTTTACTCACTTCTGAGGTTAGGAGCAGGCAAAAATGCATGGAGGTGGAAAAAGGCAGTTATTGGACAAAACCAGTTATCTTGTGAAGCAGCACCTGCAAGGGACTCTGCTTACATGAAAGAGCACCTTCAAGGGACTCTCCTTACATTAAGCAGCACCCTCAAGGGACTCTCATTACATGAAGCAGCACCTACAAGGGACTCTGATTACATGATAAAAGAGCACCTGCAAGGGACTCTCCTTACATTAAGCAGCACCCACAAGGGACTCTCATTACATGAAGCAGCACCTGCAAGGGACTCTCCTTACATGAAGCAGCACCTACAAGGGACTCTCCTTACATGAAGCAGCACCTGCAAGGGACTCTGATTACATGATGAAAGAGCACCTGCAAGGGACTCTCCTTACATTAAGCAGCACCCACAAGGGACTCTCATTACATGAAGCAGCACCTGAAAGGGACTCTCCTTACATGAAGCAGCACCTACAAGGGACTCTCCTTACATGAAGCAGCACCTGCAAGGGACTCTCCTTACATGAAACAGCACCTGCAAGGGACTCTCCTTACATGAAGCAGCACCTACAAGGGACTCTCCTTACATGAAGCAGCACCTGCAAGGGACTCTCCTTACATAGAGCAGCACCTGCAAGGGACTCTCATTACACGAAGCAGCACCTACAAGGGACTCTCCTTACATAAAGCAGCACCTGCAAGGGACTCTGCTTACATGAAGCAGCACCTGCAAGGGACTCTCCTTACATAGAGCAGCACCTGCAAGGGACTCTCATTACACGAAGCAGCACCTACAAGGGACTCTCCTTACATAAAGCAGCACCTGCAAGGGACTCTGCTTACATGCAACAGCACCTGCAAGGAAACCTGCTTACATGCAAGGTCCTTTTAAATCAATCTACGAACCTTCAGGTTGGTCCAATTCTACGCCAATCCAGTTACCAGCAGCAAAATCAACCTGACCAACAAATCGTACTACACCAGCTTTAGGTACTGTTCCTCTAGATGATGTCACGGTTACACCTTCTCCCTCCTGTATCCATGACGGTACAGGTATATCCATTAAACGGTCCAGATCCGCTCGACTTCCAAACGAACATTCCGACATAGAATCATCAAAACCTACAGTAAATAAAAATCAACAAGTCATAGTACTGTACAATTTGATTAAAACACAGATCCTGTTTCATTTCATTTCAGTTCAAATTCCGTTTTACTGTCTTTACTACACTAGGATCTAATAGAGTTGTTATCATTGACGTGTTCTGTATAATGTGATGTGAGGGATTAGCCAATAAAACGGTCCATTACAGCGAGTTCTTGACCTTTTGATGCATGGAACTGCGGGTAAACCACATAGGGTCAAAAGATGCTCGTTTGACCCCAGAAATGAAAACAATACATGGAAGGTGAGAAGGTGACTCTTGATACAATATTGACAATCAGTAAATATATCGTGAATCGAGGATATAGTTTCCAAGATCGTGAAGTTAATGGAACAAATGAAATGTAATGGGGTTTAAAGTCCTACTTTTCTGAACCAAAATAGTAAATTTACTGTTCTTTTGACTCAACGACAGACCTTATGATACAGCGTGCATTTACGAGCAATTCGGCTATCCAATTTCTTCTGGCAAGAGTAAACCATACTGGAAAATCTTGGGGAATTTTGTCGACCAACACCGGGAATGAACCAGCTTTTTACTAGCTGAGACCCCGTGCCTCCCTGGTCAGTAATATTGGATACCTCTATTCAAAGAGCACCTCCATTAAGCAAGCATTTTGAAATTTCCCTTAGGAGCTTGCTTAATACAAGTTCTACTGTACATACCTTGTGCTTGTTCATCTGTAAAATGAAGACTGTTTCTACGGTCAGGATCCAAGGGCATACCACGATGAACTGAATAGGTCTGAGGTGAACCCACACAAGACACTGGACGTGGTCGCCCTGCTGACCCTTTACGTCTAAGAACGTCTGCACGATCGAGAGATTTCACCTCATGATCTATGACTAGCGGTTTGACAGGCGTTTTATTGGTTGATTCTAAACTGTTAGCACTAATCTGTTCATTGATTGGTTTATTCAAATGAGACTCATCTGCTATTGGTTTATTTAAATGAGACTCCTCTGCGATTGGTGGATTTAAATCCTCTGATTCATCGCAAGTGTCTTGAAGTTTTTCGAGTTCTTCGAGAGCGTTAACGCTATACAGATCACTATCGGGGACATTACATATTGCACTTTTATTATCTAGAGTCACATGATCCTCGAATACAGGAAGTTTCGGTCTTGTTACGATGGGTTTCGTCGTCTGGTTTGAGACATTAGGTTCCTTTTCACTGTTTTTATTTTCGGCTTCGTTGGTATCTTTAAAGAAAGGATCAGACGTAACAGGGGGTGATGGGATAGGTTTTAGCGGGGAACCAGGGATATCAGGCACGCCTTCATCCAGCAGAGAATCCGATCGGCGATTCTTTAAATTTTCATTGGATATTTCTTGATCTTCATCGACTTGCTCTGGAGCAGAAACGTCTTTAGAGTTATTGTTCTTGTTTCCACGCTCTTCCGAATCGCTCTCGCTACTGGTTTCCGTACTTGCTGATTTCTGTCGCATCTTCTTGCCGTCTGTCTGTTCCTCCATGGATTTCACGCTCATTGAATCTTCTGACGACAGAGTCAGCGTCGATACGGCCTGTGACGCATACCCACTCGACGTCATACTAGGCGTATAGCTCTTTGTTTGACCTTCGACTAGGCTGTCATTGGTTGACGAATGGGTCATATTATTCACCGACCCCTGTGTCCGCGTCTGTTGACTTTGAAAAGATTCAAATTCTTGAAAATCATCCGAGTCGTGAGGGTCGTCGTCAAGATGATGAATTGGCTTCACACCAAAATCATCTTCATCTTCTTCATCTAAATCCTACAAAAAAATGAACAATAATAAGTAAATGAACACACAACACAAACTAGTTTATTTTGGGACTAACATATGGTTCAATATAATTTCCATAATTCGGTTGTGCACAGTGGGAGGAAAAACGCAAGACTCTGAGAAATCCTACGCGGTTAGACAAGTGACCTAAATCTTTGTCATGAGCAAGCTGGGAATTGAAACCACGCTTCTTGACTTAAAAAAACAGACCATATGATCAGAAGTGCATGCCTTAGATCGTTTAGTCATGATATTTTTATTACTTATCCCAATGAAATAAAATGGGGTTTAACGTCCTACTGTCCTGCATGGACTGGGCTAATGGAGACGGACATACGCCATACAGTGTTCTATGAGGGAAATTTTGTCCGGGCAGCAGCACTACTATGGCTTCCTCTTATCTCTAACATAAAGGGGTATTTTACGTGCACGCCAACGTGTACATGCGAGCTCGACTTGATAGCTGTCTTTCTCAGGTCCTCCGTCCTACACCACTGACAAGAGGAGACCATACCGGAAAAACCTGATGAACGGGATCGAACCCGTGACATCCAGTCTAGTGAGCCAGCATCTTACTCACCTGGAAAGTCATACGTGCGTGATACGTGTCTCACTGAGTCACTACGACCCCTACTAATTGTTATACGTGTCTCACTGAGCCACTGCAGCTCCGACTAAACGTAATACGTATCTCACTGAGGCACTGCAGCTCCTACTAAACGTGATACGTATCTCACTGAGGCACTGCAGCTCCGACTAAACGTGATACATATCTTACTGAGGCACTGCAGCTCCTACTAAACGTAATACGTATCTCACTGAGGCACTGCAGCTCCGACTAAACGTGATACGTATCTCACTGAGGCACTGCAGCTCCGACTAAACGTGATACGTATCTCACTGAGGCACTGCAGCTCCTACTAAACGTGATACGTGTCTCACTGAGGCACTGCAGCTCCGACTAAACGTGATACGTATCTCACTGAGGCACTGCAGCTCCGACTAAACGTGATACGTATCTCACTGAGGCACTGCAGCTCCTACTAAACGTGATACGTATCTCACTGAGGCACTGCAGCTCCTACTAAACGTGATACGTATCTCACTGAGGCACTGCAGCTCCTACTAAACGTAATACGTATCTCACTGAGGCACTGCAGCTCCGACTAAACGTGATACGTATCTCACTGAGGCACTGCAGCTCCTACTAAACGTGATACGTGTCTCACTGAGGCACTGCAGCTCCTACTAAACGTGATACATATCTCACTGAGGCACTGCAGCTCCTACTAAACGTGATACGTATCTCACTGAGGCACTGCAGCTCCGACTAAACGTAATACGTATCTCACTGAGGCACTGCAGCTCCTACTAAACGTAATACGTATCTCACTGAGGCACTGCAGCTCCTACTAAACGTGATACATATCTCACTGAGCCACTACGGCTCCTACTAAACATGATACTTACCTCTTCAGTACTCTGTCGTAAAAGGGGTTTCTGTTCTCGCTGATGTTGTTCTTCTAGTAACGTTGACATGGGTTTTACTAGTTTTATAGAGTGGGGACTTAGAGCACACTTTGGACTAGCTATAAACAAATAAACAATTTATCATTAGTTTAAATTATCAGTTCAATCATTCAAAAATATGCTTTTACGACTAAACATCATATCATTAGCAATCTGATTAAAATACAGATCTATATTTCGTTTCGTGTTTTTATACTTTCGATGGTCTACACTACATAAAGATCCGACCAGTTGCAGTGAAGACCAGTAAAACAAAATTTTGAACTATAAAAAAACGAAATAGGATGTGTGTTTTAATCAGATTGTATAATTAGTTGAAATTATTAGTTTAATCATTCAAATTAGTCTGAAATATTTGACTTTAGACTCATCGTGACAAGGAGTAGGCTCGCCTGTCCAACCTCGTGGGTTTTCTAACAGCCACATTTATAAAATTAATTCCCAGGTTATTTTAGCAACTGATAGCCAGAGTTGGCGTTTTGTCAGATATTTCAAACCTGGGCCCTGTTTCTCAAAATCTTAACTAAAGGTAAAATCAAAATTTTAGTAGATAACTTCAATTTTGATTGGCAAAGCAGTAAAATCAATTTAATATCATCCAATCAAATAACTAAAATTTGAATTTTATCTTAGTTAAAATTAAGTTGAAACAGGCCCCAAGCTCATAACTACATTATTTTTATACATGTAAGAATTAGCAATAGAAAATAATTAGTTTATTCCCACACATCTGATATATATATATATATATATACAATCTAAGGCCACACAAAATATATTTTCATTCTCTGACCATCCTTGTAAAAATAGTGCACGCAGAAAACATCAACTGTTTTTTTATTTCTATTTTCTAAAAAAAATGGATGACACAGCCCATTTTTGATAACGCAGAGAACCAGAATATTTTTTGGGTGTGGCCTAATTATAATTAATAATATGTTAGTAGATTAGTAGTAGTTGTATCATATCAGTTATAAATTTAACAAAATATATTCTTTTGACTGAAGGATCAGAATGACTATTACTAAACGTGTATATCTAGATGTAATTTATGAACATCAATTTCCCCTCGACAATACATCTTTCTTTGTGAATCTTAAATCATAGAAAGTACATAACATCACTTTAAGCTGACAAGAGCCGGAAAAATGTTGCCATAATATACAATAACAACCAACATTTTATTTATTATTTTCTATCCATGTTGTTGTTCAATCTACCACCAGGTTCCGTGGGTTATTCGTTTGGGCGTAAGTGGTGAAATTTAAAGACCGCTCCTTTTTATAGACAAGGGTTGAAATGAAATAGGATTTAATCTCCTACTGTTCTGCTCCAACTGGGCTAATGAATGAATGAATGAAATGGGATTTAACGTCCTACGCCTGGGCTAATGAAGGCGGGCATATGCCCTACAGAGTACTGTGAGAAAATTTTAAATGGACAGCGGCACTACAGCCTACTCTTATTATACCAAATATTCTGTCAAGGGATCTTTTACATGTCAACAAGGGATCTTGAACATGCACAGAGCCTCAATATTTTATACCATTCAATCAACTATACATTGCCAGACCGAACTACAAACAAGGAGGAACCACGCCGGAAAATCCCAATGAACTTTCTCTGCCAAACTTGGGTTGAGCAAAACAAAAATTGTTGTAGTACTGTAGACCAAGATCAAGACCAACGTAAGGGATCATGGGCAAACTTTCAACACTAAATAAATAAATTTTAGAAATGTCCCCAAAAATGGGAGATAACTCAAATCTACATAACAACACAGTAATATTTATATAAATTAACTAAACCAATAAAATGGTCATGCAGAATAAAATGTTACTGTAGTGTAAAAAACAACCCAATCCATAACCTGATTTCGAGAGGTCTGGGGGCCCAGAAGCCCCCATCGAGCAAAAGACAGAGAGAGAGAGAGAAATGGGGTTTAATATCCACTCAATAGTCAATACAAACTAGGTTATTTTGGGACTCACGTACTTTTCAATTTTATTTCAATTATTCGCTTGCACGTAGGGGTCTTTAGCAATAGGAGGAAACCCAGAGAAAACCCAAAAGCTGGGAAAGGTGACCATACTCCTTGTCACGTACAACCGGAGAATTGAATTTGAGTATAAAATAATTTGGACAGGCCACCCTAATCCTTGTCACATTCCACTTTGGGAATCGAACTTTGGGTATAAAATAATTTGGGCATTTTCCGGAACCAAAATGGCCCTATATATTCCCCTGCAAACCCCCAAACTGTCTTGTTGTAAAGAGTGTATATTTAAACGAGACAGAGAGAAATGCGGTTAAACATACAACTGACCCCCTACATACCATATTATAAGAACCAAAGAATCACATTAGGGGGGGGGGGGGGAGAGAAATGGGGTTAAACGTCTACTCGACACCAACTATGTCATTTTGGGACTAACATACGGTTTTAATTTTATTTCAATAATTCGCTTGGGCATAGGGGTCTTTAACAGTGGGAGGAAAACGGCGACCCTACTCCTTGCCATGTACAACTGAAGATTCAAAATCCCGCAAGTTGACTCAATGACAGGCTTTATGATACGGCCATCCAACTATTCAGCCATCCAACCCCCTGAATAACATTAGGGGAAGGGGTTCAAAAATGCTAATTTATGCTAATTAGTAACCATATAAAGGAAAACAATGAGTTTTGTCATGGCGTTGTCCCAAAAAGTGGATCAAGGTATTGTATTTAGGGGATCATTCCTAATTGAAAGCCAATGAAATGAAACAAGGGGTTTAACGTCCTACTGTTCTGCTCCGACCCGGGCTACTGAAGACAGGCATACGCCATACAGTGTTGCACTATAAACCTCAGAATTCCTCGTTCGGCATTTTTGTCCAAACAAGGTAAAAAACATGCCTCGTTGTCTGCAGTTCCAAAATGAGTTTTTTTTTAAATTGCTGGTTTTGGAACAAGGTATTTTGTTTAGAATGAGGTTGGGTAAAATGCCTTTTGTTTACTAAATGTGTTTTTTTTTTCAAAATAAATATTAGCAGTATTTGCTGTCAGTGAATTTGTAAAAATTAAAATTATGTTATTTAATACGAAAATAAAATTTCAACTATTTGCTTGTCTTTAAGAGCGGGAGGAAACCAGAGAACCTACTCCTTATCACGTACTAGCAAGGATTTTAAACCACGCCACTTGACTCAATGACAGACTTTATGATCCAATGCGCACATGTTCACCTTTCGGCCACCCAACCCCTTTTCGCATTTGCAGATAGAGAGATATGGGGTTTAACGTCCACTCAACACAAAAAAGGTCATTTCTAGACTAACATATTGTTCAATTTGATTTCAATCATTCACTCGCTTGTTGTTGTAGCAGTGGGAGGAAACCGGAGGACACCGCGTACTTAAAAATAGAACATATTTTCTTGGTTTAACCAACTAACCCGGGAGCCCAGCGAGGTTTAATCAAAATATTGGGTCCAAAAGGTTTGAGGTCTACAACACATATTTTAACCCTATATCATTTTGGAAAGGCAAGTCTTAAGTTTTGTAACCTGTGCAATTACCTGGGAGTGCCCCTCCCAACCACCTAAATTTTAATTATAGTTAAAATTAAATGTCCATCAACAATTTTCTTGCAGGCTTTTCATACTCAACACTAAGAAACAGAATGCATGGCTTAAGAGCATAAAATGTTGTTCTAATGCTACTTAAGAGCTTAATTAATTAGCACTAATTAATGACTGTAATTAAAATTTAGAGTCCATAGCTGAAACAAAGCCTAAAAGTTAGCTAGCCAAGTCAGGAAACCGAAAATACTACTTAAGAGCGACAAAAGTTGAACAAACTTTGCTTAAGACAAGTTCAAAGCTGGCAAAAGGAGGGGGGGGGGCACACAATCCACACATAATGATGTTAAAGTGTTTTTCATAAAATTATCTTGTCCGGGGTTATTTTTCTTTCTAATACCTTCACTATGAGTTTCACTGCACAAAATGACTGCTTAACAGCATACAATGTTGTGCTAAGGCTGCTTAAGAGTGTATTTAATTAGCACTAATTAGTGACTTTAATTAAAATTTAGAGTCCATAACTGAGACAAAGTCTCAAATGTAGTTAACCAAGTCAGGAAACCGAAAATACTACTTAAGAATGAATGAATGAAATGGGGTTTAACGTCCTATGCTTAAGCACCGTACCTGGGCTAATTGAAGACGGGCATACGCCACAGTGTGCAATGAGGGAAATTTTGCCCGGGCAGCGGCGCTACGGCCTACTCTTATATCGAATTCCAACTGCCAAGGGATCTTTTACGTGCACTCCAATTTGTACACGGGACCTCGTTTTTTCGTCCCATCCGAACGACTAGGCAGCTGTCCTTGTCAGGCCCTCCTTCTGCATCACTGACAAGGGGAAATCACGCCGGAAAATCGAGATGAACTTTCTCAGCCAATGCAGGGATCGAACACTCAACCTCCAGGCTAGCGAACCAGCGCCTTATCCACTTAGCCACCGTGATCCCCATACTACTTAACAGCGACAAAAGTTGAACAAACTTTGCTTAAGACAAGTTAAAAGGTGACAAAGGGGGGGGGGGCACACATAACGATGTTTAAGTGGTTTTGCTAAAATTGTCTTATTTGGAATTATTTTCCATTCTAATACCTTCACTTTGAGTTTCAATGCATAAATGACTGCTTAAGACCATACCATGTTGTACTAATGCTGCTTAAAAGCTTATTAATTAGCAGGGGGTTAATGGACGAATGGTTAGCATGTGCGGTTTGCATCATAAGGTCTGTTATTGGGTCAACTGGCGGGGTTTGGATTCCCCAGTTGTACATGATAAGCAGTAGGGTCGCATAATTAGCATTTTTATTGGAGTCATAAATAAAAATGATAATTATGCGACCCTACTGCTTATCATGTACTTTATTGGCCTTTATATTAAATTTAGAGCAATGGATTTGGGTACATGTTTTACTTGGTAGTGTCCATGTTAATTTTTGTAATGTAATCGCATGAATCTTACGAGTCTCTGATGGCGAGAATTTTTAGTCTTGTCAATTATGAAGAAATAAAACTTTTTTATATCACCTTTCGGCAAACCTCGACAGATTCTACACATCTTAATGTCGGCTGTATGACCATTTCCGCCATATTCGAACTATTTTAAGGGTTCCGAATGGAAAATGGCTGTCCCCATGGAGAGTGTAGTATATCAACAAACGTTACGTTTGGCATTTGGTTTGGGGAATTACCAGGGAATTTTATGAAACCAGCAGCCTTGAAACAACATCTCTGCTTATTTAGGTATACACACTCTACAAAAGACGCAATTTGGGACTTTTTTGTTAAAGCTACACGTTTTCCTTTTTGAAGTAAATCAGTAGCTGCATCGCAAATGTATGGTCGTAGGTACATATCACATACTGTCATACTACAGTCGAGTCTAGATGTAGGGTAATGGAATCTGTCGAGATTTGCGGAGTGTTATATCACAATATACGTATAGATCAAAATAAAAACAAAAACAATTTAAGAGTGTTTAATTAGGACAGGGAAGTATCAAAAAAATGTAAAATTGATTTAGAGGATCGCAATTCAATACAAAAATTCTTTTAAGGACAATATTGGTGTCCGTCATTATCACAGGTGTGATAGAACTGGTTAAACACGTTCAAAATATAATTTTAACACAGATATCATTTATACGATAGATGAGTAATAAAAGTTTCAAAAAAGGGAAGTGACGAACGTCAAAAGGAAACCCGAGTTATCCCTCTATATAACTGAGTGATAACAGATACGAAGCTGAATTTCTGCTCACTAATAATTCCTTCTAAGACCAAAAGTTGTTATTTGGGACCGTAAGAGGATATCTGACAATTCAATAAAGTAATTGAATGTCATGAGAATGTCATGAGAACACGAGAAAAAAAAAATTAGTCGGTACATTCTCTTGTTTTTATTCATTCTATATCGTATAAAATCATTGTAATGCATATATATTTTACTGTTTTTCTTTCGTGTTCTCTTATCTAGTGGCAGTCAATTCTTTTTATGAATTGTCAGATATCCTCTCACGGTCTCACACAACAACTTTTGGTCTTCGAAGGAATTATTAGTGAACACAAATTCGCCCATGTATCTGTTATTACTCGTCACTTCAGAAGGATAACTCGTATCTTCCTTTCGTGTTCGTCACTTTCGTTTGTTGAAACCTTTATTACTCATCTATCATATCAATGATATCTGTGTTAAAATTATATTTGGAACGCGTTTAACCAGTTCTATCACATATGTTATAATGACTGACACCGATAGAAATTACATTGTCCTACTTGTCATGTAAATTCCTCCTAATCATATTCAATAAACATATGCAATTCGATAATTCTAAAATTGACACTTTTTAACTATCACACAAGTCTGTTTATCATTTTGTCTGCGCATGAGAGAAACCCTTCATCATTATAAATTTCATAAAAAATGGTTTAAATCATTTTTCGGCAATCTCATTAAAACACAGAGATCCTGTTTCGTTCCATTTTTTTTAGTTCAAAATTTAATTTTGTTTTACTTGTCTTTACCCTAGGATCTGGAAGAGTTGTTATATAATAGGCGTTCTTGTTGATGTGAGGAATTAGCCAATGAAACAATCTGTTACAGTGACTTCTTTGCGCAGAACTGTGGGGAAACGCTAAGAAATGTCAACGCTGATTGATTAATCAGACTTGAAACCACACCAATTGACTCAATGACAGATCTAATGAATCGAAAGCCTACTGTATGTGCCATCCGATCCCCCCCCCCCCCCACACACACACCTTTGTCAACCTTGAACCAGTCTTAAGCAGAGTTTGTTGAAAACTTTGGTCGCTCTTAAGTTATATTTCGGGTTTCCTCCTGACTTGGTCAGCTAGCTTTTCGGCACAAACTGTCATTTTTGGACTAACACGGTTCAATTCAATAGTGGTCTTTTGAAGTGGGTGGAAACCTGAGGACCAAGGATAAACCCATGAGGTTGGCCAGACGACCCTACTGCTTATCACGTACATTGAGTCAATGATAGACCTTATGATGCAAACCGCACGAACTAACCAATCGGCCATTAACCCCCTGCTAATTAATAAGCTTTTAAGTAGCATTAGTACAACATTGTATGCTCTTAAGAAGTCATGTATGCAGTGAAAATCATAGTAAAGGTGATAGAATGGAAAATAAATCTGAATAAGACAATTTTAGCAAAACAACTTAAACATCATTATGGGTGCCCCCCCCCCTCTCCCTTTGAACTTGTCTTAAACAAAATTTGTTCAATTTTTGTCACTCTTGAGTGGTGTTTTGGATTTTAATTACAGTCACTAATTAGTGCTAAATAATTACACTCTTAAGCAGTCTTAGCACAAAATTGTATACTCTTAAGCAGTCATTTTGTGCAGTGAAACTCATAGTGAAGGTATTAGAAAGGAAAATAATCTTGGACAAGATAATTTTATGAAAAACACTTTAATGTCATTATGTGTGCCCCCCCCCTCCCTTTCGCCTTTGAACTTGTCTTAAGCAAAGTTTGTTCAATTTTTGTCGCTCTTAAGTGGTATTTTTGGTTTCCTGACTTTGTTAACTACATTTTAGGCTTTGTTTCAGTTATGGACAGTAAATTTTAATTACAGTCACTAATTAGTGCTAATTAATTAACTCTTAAGCAGGCTTAGCACAACATTTTATGCTCTTAAGCAGTAATTTCGTGTAGTGAAACTCAAAGTGAAGGTATGAGAAAGGAAAATAATCTCGGACAAGATAATTGTATGAAAAACACTTAAACGTCATTATGTGTGCCCCCCCCCCCTTTGTCACCTTTGAACTTGTCTTAAGCAAAGTTTGTTCAACTTTTGTCGCTCTTAAGTGGTATTTTTGGTTTCCTGATTTTGTCAGCTATCTTTTAGGCTTTGTTTCAGTTATGGACTCTAAATTTTAATTACAGTCATTAATTAGTGCTAATTAATTAAGCTCTTAAGTAGCATTAGAACAACATTTTGTGCTCTTAAGCCATGCATTCTGTTTCTTAGGGTTGAGTATGAAAAGCCTGCAAGAAAATTGTGGATGGACAATTAATTTTAACTCTAATTAAAATTGGGGTGGTTGGGAGGGGCGCTCCCAGGTAATTGCACAGGTTACAAAACTTAAGACTTGCCTTTCCAAAATGATATAGGGTTAAAATATGTGTTGTAGGCCTCAAACCTTTTGGACCCAATATTTTGATTAAACCTTGCTGGGCTCCCGGACTAAACGGTTAACCAAATTTTCAAAACATAAGATTAAGAAACATGCTTGGTTGCGTGAAGGATAAGGCAGCCAATCGCAATGATAAAGTGAATCATTCATTGTATGGTATATTTTAAAAATAAATACTTTAGAATGTACACCAAAGTAACACGACATATGTGATACAAAACTAACACGACATATGTGATACAAAACTCACACGACATATGTGATACAAAACTAACACGACATATGTGATACAAAACTCACACGACATATGTGATACAAAACTAACACTAAATATGTGGATACACTTACACAACATCTGTGATACAAAACATATAATGACACAAAACTAACACGAAATATGTAAACACAATACTAACACAACACAACACAACATAGACTAACCAAAGCACGATATTTAACACAACATTTTTACAGAATAGATAGTAAGTAATATTTTAGAAACCCTTCAACTTTAGCTAACTGGTCTCTCAGCAAGGCTGGCAGCCGAATCATTTGCATATTGCTATTATGAGAGAGGTTATTTTTGCATTAACATACGGTTCATGATATTTCGATAGTTCACTTGTGCATAGGGGTCTTCAGCAGTGGGAGGGAACTGGAGCTTGAAGAAAACGCATACTGTTAAATTTGCGACCCTACTCATTGTCACGCACAAGTGAGGAATCAAAACCCCACGACTTGACTCAATGACGGACCTTATGATCTAAAAAGCACCTGTTGGACCCCCTCCCACCAATTATTCGTGCCATCGCCTCACTAAAGGGACCATGTAACCATGTTAAAAAGGTTTCTAAGATACAATACAACAATGTGAATATTTTGTACAAACTTAAATTCACCATATTGTCAAAACGATATTACATTGATACTCGATTTCCTGTGTTTCAAAGACCAGCAATCAATCAAGAGTTACTTCCCTTTGAACATTTTCAAAATAGTTTTTATTCCCAAATTTGTTTAGTTCTATCTTAACAAAATTAATTTGAAATCTGTTAAATGAAACAAGGGAAGGCCAGGCTTTAAGAAGGGGAGTAACTCTTATTTTCAAACAGAGCCTCCTTTTCAAACTACCAAAAAGAGATCAGGCTTTTAGAAGGGGGGTAACTCTTATTTTCAAACAGAGCCTTCTTTTAAACTACCAGAGGTCAGGCTTTAAGAAGAGGAGTAACTCTGGCAGAGCCTCCTAAACTACCAAACAGAGGTCAGGCTTTAAGAAGGGAAGTAACTCTGATTTTCAAACAGAGCCTCCTTCTAAACTATCAAACAGAGGTCAGATATTAAGAAGGGGAGTAACTCTTATTTTCAAACAGATCCTCTTTCAAGGGGAGTAACTCTTATTTTCAAACAGAGCCTCTTTCAAGGGGAGTAACTCTTATTTTCTAAAACTACCAAATAAACAGACGACATATAAACGGTGCGAGAAGATAGAAGACAATATAAAAACTGTTCTTACTACCAAAATATCTAGAGAAGATTTTAAACGTACGCATACCGTGACAACTAGCCCGTAGATTGAGGAAACTCGGACGAGCTGCAAATCATAAATTTTCAAATAAATACTCTCAAAAACTCTTACGATAAATATTCTCAATCAAAAAACTTACTCTCAAAAAAATACTCTCAAATCATAAATTTCCAAATGAATACTCTCAAAACTTTCAAATAAATACTCTCAAAAACTCTCCAAAAAAAAGATATTTTACTGATAATTTACATATATTTGAAATTGAAACATTTACTCTACACTAAATTTTAAAGAAAAAAAAGAGAATTGGATCTTAAATTTGTTTTCTGTGAACTATATATTTTCAATACATGACATTCTTTTTAGTTTCATATGTTATGACTTAATTAACAAACTTTTTTATTTCTCATCTATTTTAGTCCCTTCATGGACAGCACCCACCAAATACCAATTCAAAAATACACTTATGTAAAAATATTTGCACCAACTTACAAAAATCCTACACGTGACATGGCCCCTTTTGATAACTTCGGTATATTAGGGCTCCTAATTTATTAGAAATTGTTAAATGTTAGTCTAAGCTATCTACATCTATACGGTTAATAAAACAATCAAAATTACTTCACAAGGAAATTTATTAGTTTTATTCTATGCTATAATTGAATACAGAAAAATGATCCAATATCTTGATCACTCTGTTATAAGTGTACCTAATATTCTTTTGGTTATTTGCAAAATCATCAAAAATTGATATAATTTTTTTTTATACATCCCCCTTGTTTTAAAGCACCTATTTTCAAACAGAGATAAACAACCATCGTCGATTGATGATCCTTTTAACAAAAATTTTCCTTTACTTTGTCCTCGGCTCTTAGAGGGTATGCACAACTCAGAACCCTTAAAATTCCTTGAGTTTTCCAGGAGTAATTTACCAGATTCCAGGAGTCCATGTTTAGAATTCTACATCATAATGTATTTAATGTAATAATATTTACGCTTGAAGAACATTTACGGGGCAGAACTTTTGAAGAAACAGTCAATGACTACATTCAGTTTTATATCTTAAAATATATGGGGAAACACAAAATGTTATTTTTTTGGAGTTTCAAATGAGTAATCTTGTTCTACCAGGATTTTCCAGGAGTGTGCAAATCCTGTCTTAACAATTAAGAGGGCACTTTCCCTACTTTACTTGTAAAACTTAATTTCAATATTAGCCTGTACATACTTTTAATCACTATTAATTATTGTATTTTAAGAAAATCAAATACATTTTAATAATATTAATGAATATATATTTTAGGCTCATTCCATCCACACAAATTCAATTCAAATCAGATACTAAAAACAGGATAATCTCAGTTCGTGCCGTTTGTTTGTATATGATTAATTACAAATGGAGTTTAACGTCCTACTGTTCTGCTCCAACTGGGCTAATGAAGACGGGCATACTGTGTTATGAGGGAAATTTTGCCCAGGCAGCTGTACTATGGCCTACTCTTATATCGAATTCCAACTGCCAAGCGATCTTTTATGTGCACATCAATGTATACACGGGTCCTCATTTTTTTGTCCCATCCAAAGAACTAGACAGCTGCCTTGTCAGGCCTTCCACCCTGTACTACTGACAAGGGGAAGGCAAAAATTTGTTAAAATAAGTCCAAATGATTTGTATTCCTGGTTCTCTACTTTTGAAACTATTTTCAATATCAGATAATAAATAATACAATTAAATGGCAATGGCTGGAGATAACGTTTAAGTATTTCATATTTCATAAGCCTAAACACAGAAAAAATTACAATTAAGAATACTTACCTTTATTAATTATGGATAAAACAAAAATATTGTGATAAAAAAAAGAAATATTTAAAAGCCACAGAAATAATTCTTTATTCTATCAAAAAATTTCAAACTCTGAGACCAATGTAAAGAGATTTACAAGAGAGTCTTGAGCCATCAAGTTTTCTGATAGAAATAAGAATGATTGTGCCCTGTGATAGAAAAATGAGTCCGAAGTCACAAGTCGTTTACGACATGAACAATCATAAATAACGAAGTCGCAGGTATCTTACGACATAAGCAAAAATGTTAAAATAGACTAAAAATAACTTAACGTTTAGATTTGACAACACCTGTTCATTTATCGTCAACAATGACTTGCGATTTATGGATCATTTTGCTGTCACAGGTCAAAATGTAATACAATCACCAAGCATAAAGCTACCAAGGAAAACAATGTAAAGCACAATATGTTCAAAACAATATCGAGATTAAATTGGGGTTTTACACGCAGCCCTAAATGTCAGACATTAATTATTGATTTGAGGTGGACTTTTCTTTCTGCAAATGATTCACCTTGGACCAGGCTTAATCTAGAACACCTGATATCACTTCCTAATTATTTTGGAAGTTTACAAATAGCTAAGAATTTTGTGTTTACTTTAATATTCAACAACGTTTTAATAATGCTGAAAAGGGGGATGGGGGGGGGGCAGTTTGTTCAAAAACCGCAAAATCTTGTTTTAGTTCTTATGAAAATCTGAAAATTTGAGAGAGAAAGAGATAAATGGGGTTTATCGTCCACTCAACACAACTAGGTCATTTCGGGACTAACATGGTTTAATTTTATTTCAACAATTTGCTTGCGCGTTTGGGTCTTTAGCAGTGGGAGGAAATCGGAGTGCCTTGAGGAAACCCACAAGGTTAAGAAGGCGCCCCTATCTCCATGCCACATACGCTCACCAGGGCTCGAAACCACAGCTGCAAGCCAGAGTTGGCCGGCCAGCTAGAGGTCAAAGCGCGGCACTCTAGACCACTAGGCCACCCCAACCCCCCTGAAAATTTGAAACAATAAATAAAGCTCATACAATAACAAACACAGAAAGCGTCCATATGATAAATATGTGGCCAGTATTTCTCGACATCTGTGTAAGTGGTGGAATCAAGTAGACATGATTGTCAAGCATGTAGACATGATTGTCAAGCAACGATTCTCAAATAAAAATCGTGTAAGCATGAAAACCTCCATTATTACAACTGTAATATTTCTACAACCAGTCACTTTAACGTCAAATTTTGATCGACATTTCAAGATTTTATTCGACAACCCCCATTTTATCTGAATTATCTAAATAAATTTTCATCAAGTTTAAATTGATTGTACAATTTCAACATTAGCTGTATGGTTATGGGCATCCTAAATGTGACAGTTTATGGTTTAATTCTGTAAAGAATGGGAGAGAGAGGAGTGGGGTTTAATGTCCACTTGACAGAAACTTGGTCATTTCGGGAATAACATATGGT
Source organism: Patella pellucida (assembly GCA_917208275.1). Lineage (NCBI taxonomy): Eukaryota > Metazoa > Mollusca > Gastropoda > Patellidae > Patella > Patella pellucida. The sequence continues at coordinate 6,216,409 of OU795038.1, forward strand.
TCAAATAAATCTCATTAATTTGCTAACATGAAGGGGTCTTGAGCAGTGGGAGGAAACAGGAGAACCAGGACAAAACTCCTAGGGTTCAGACAGACCAACCTTCTTTCTGTCATGTACAAGCGGGGATTTAAAACCACATCACTTGACTCAATGACAGACCTGGTTATAAAACGGGCTCACGTTAACTATTCGGCCACCCAACCCTTCACATTCTGTCAACATCTGAGTCTTATTTTAGAAGTTCACAAAACTATCAAAATCATACCTTGCAAAAGATTCAAATAATCTTTCACACAATAATGGGAACAAGGACCATTCAGTCAAAACCCATAAAAATTCCTTAGTTTTAGCGTAAATTTCACACAAGTGACTCGTTGTAAAAAATATCACAATTTAAAAAATAAATTACATTGAAAGCAGTGACATAACAAAAGCCCACCTACACCGGTCAAACCAAATAATAAAGCAATGAGCTGATTGGTTTAGAGAGTTCAGGTCAACCCACCTAAAGTAGTAGCTTTACGAAGTTCCTTGGCAACAGTTGCTAGGGTGTTAGCGTCAGAATTTGAACGCTGTCGAAACAACTCACCAGGATAATGCTGGGATTTGGGCGACAAGGGGTCAAAGGTTAAATCAGATACACTGTCGGCTCTCATCTGAAATAAGATAGAAAAAAAGTGCAATAAGAGAAATTGAGAGATGGGGGTTTAACTTCCACTCGAGACAAATTGGGTCATTTTGGGACTAACATATAGTCAATAATTCACTTGCGTGTGCGTAGGGGTCTTTAGCAGGCGACCCTACTTCTTGTCACGTTCAACAGAGAATTCAAAACCACGCCAGTTGACTCAATGACAGGCTTTATGATATAGCACACACATGCTAAACATTTGGACGCCCAACACCATTGAAATGAAACGAAGATTAATGTCCTACTTTTCTGCTATTTGATTCGTTCCTTTAACTTATTCATGTAATTAGACAAACTCATTAATGAAATAATTCAAATTAATGGGGTTTAATGTCCTACTGATCTGTTCCGACTGGGCTAATGAAGACATGTATTTGCCATACAGTTTGCTGATAGGGAAATTTTGCCTGGGCTGCGGCGCTACAGCCTACTCTTATATCGAATTCCAACGTCCAAGAGATCATTTTTTTCGTCCCATACCAACTATACGTTGTCCCTTGTCAACCATGAGGCACATGAAATTGGAATGCATATGTTGGAACTTTTGTGCCTGTCAAGGACGGTTGCATTAAAGGACAATATTGGTGGCATTATCACATATGTGATAGAACTGGTTAAACACATCCCAAATATAATTTTAACACAGAGATCATTGCTAAGATAGATGCATTATGAAGATTTCAAGAAAGGGAAGTGACGAACACAAGGTATCTTTCTATATAACTGACTGAAGTGACAAGTGATAACAGATACACAAGCAAATTTCTACTCACTAATAATTCCTTCAAAGACCAAATGTAAGGTTGTGAGCAGAGATTCGCCTATGTAACTGTTATCACTCCCAGTCCCCTATTCTTGGGCCTGTCTATTGCCGATTAATTAGGCCTGTCTATTCACAATTAATAGGCCTGTCTATTAACAATAAAAATGAGCCTGTCTAGTCACGTTTTATTTGGGCCTATCTATTCATGATAAATCTAAATAAATCTACACACCTGTTCATCTAGTTTTGTTGGAGAGGTTAAAATCTGAAATAAAAGATGATAAATAAAAAAATCATTCAATACAACATCAGAAATGATGTGGGCTAATAATGACCGGCGTACTCCATATCATGTACAATGAGTGACATTTTGCAAAGACAGCAGCACTATGCCTACTCTTAAATCTAATTTTAACTGTCAAGGAATCTTTTACATGCACTCCAATCTGTATCTAGACAGCTGTCATTGTCAGGTCCTCCATCTCTGAACAATGCAGGAAAATACCTGGGAAATTTCATTTTATCTGCAAATTTGCAATAAAATGGAGATGTCGACTTATACAGTATCTTTACTTTTCATCTGTTTATGAAGATTAATTTCGAATGGAACATACTTGATTTATATTGGGGACACTGGTTGTTTTACGTAAAGAACTTGTTCGTCCAGTTACAGCTAATAATTCTTTAACAGCTACTTCCTGTAATAACAATAAAACAATAAGTAACTTTCACAGCAACTTCCTGTAAATACAATAAAACAATAAGTAACTTTCCTATACAGAGAGAGAGAGAGAGAGGGAGAGAGAGAGAGAGAAAGAGGGAGAGAGAGAGAAAGTAACTTTCTTATACAGGTAGAGAGAGAGAGAGGGAGAGAGAGAGAAAGTAACTTCCCTATACAGGTAGAGAGAGAGAGAGAGAGAGAGAGAGAAAGTAACTTCCCTATACAGGGAGAGAGAGAGAGAGAGAGAGAGAGGGAGAGAGAGAAAGGAAAGGGAGAGGGGGAGAAAGAGGGTAAGTACCTATACAAGCAGGTCTGTTTCAAATTGTTTAAATTATTTTATTTGAGAGAGATAGAAATTGGGTTCAAATATCGATTCAAAACAAACTAGGTCATTTGGGAGAGAGAGAAATGGGGTTTAACCTCAATTTGGGGACTAGGATATGGTTCAATTTTATGACAATAATTCACTTGCACGAAGAAGTCTCTAGCATTGGGAGGAAACCGGAGGACCCGGAAAAAACACACAAAGTAGGACAGGTGATCCAACTCGTCATGTAGGGAATCAAAACCACACTTCTTGATTCATTGACACAGACTAGGTCATTTCGGGACTATAACATCCTTCAATTTTTGTTAGTTTTTAACAATTAAAAAAATTTAGGGGTCGTTTGCAGTGGGTGTAAAGAGGAGTATTAGGAGAAACCACTCCGCCGCCCAACCCCCTGAAATTAAAAGAACTTACTCAATTTTTGTTAGTTTTTAAAAAATTAAAAAATTTAGGGGTCGTTTGCAGTGGGTGTAAAGAGGAGTGTTAAGAGTAACCACTCCGCCGCCGCCCAACCCCCTGAAATTAAAAGAACTTACTTGTCTAAGACGATCTAAAGTGAGTATACTTTCTACAGCTGAGATCCCTTTAATATATTTTTCTATATATGTCTCTCCGTCACTAGAATTAACCTGATTAGGGGAAGCAGCCATCTGGGCTAACGTTTCCATTTCTTCTAAATCTTCAGACCCCTACAATATAATATTACAATCATAATGTGTCAGATGTATCAAATTCCAACTGCCAAGGGATCTTTTACGTACATGCCAATGTGTATATGGGACTCCTATTTTTCGTCCAATCAAATTTCGTGTTTAAATGAGCTGTAGATGAAGTATGCAATCAAACTTAATTTAAACATTAATCAGTGAAAGTTCACCTTTATGTGGCCCCCTTTTTTTTTTTTTTTTTCTTGTAAAATGTTTACTCACAAAATTTTAAATACAATATCAATTTATATGCATTAGAATGAATTCATATATACATTAATATACAGCTTTATTAAATGGATTAAAGTCAATGCTAATATCATGATTTGGCCCCTGATAAACAAGTCAGATCCACATTATACACGCAAGTCTCGCTATCCAGCATATATGCCGGTCATGACTGCTTGAAGTTAAAATTGACATAAAAGTCTAAGAGGCGCTTCAGTCAATTTATATGATCTTGTTTCTATTAGTACCATTAGGCTTAATAAAACAAGTTGCTGAAAGAAGGTGATTTTTACCTTACAGTTTGTGTTATAGTTAATTCTTCTTTCTATCCAAAATATTTTACATGCACTGTTAGTACTGTTACATATTTTCCCTTTTGAAATGACTAGAATGCATTGGTTGGTGTTACTAGTTCATTTAGTTATATTTACTCAAGGTGCATTTAAAAAAGACGATTTACCTTTGGAATGTTTGAAACAACTTCATAAATAATACTGCTGGATGTTGAATAATCCTGAAAAATAAAACACAAAAAAACATGAAATAAAACTATACTCAATAAATATACATTTAAACGAACTACATCCTTGTACCCCATTTATGAAATGAACTATACTCAATAAATATGTATTCAAAATAGAGAGAGAGGGAGAGAGAGGAAGAGAGAGAGAGGAGAGACAGAGAGAGAGAGAGGTGGGGTTTAACGTAAACTCGACACAAACTAAGTCATTTTGGGACTAATGTATGGTTTTCAATTTTTATTTCAATAATTCTCTTGCACGTAGGTGTCTTTAGCAGTGGGAGGAAACCTGATTTAAAATCATTTTGTTCATGAATTATATGCTTGTACTCTTTAATGAAATAAACTATACTTAATAAATATCCATTCAAAATAATTTTTTAACCTGGGTATCTTTTAACCTTGTATATTTAGAACTAATTTCTTTATTGATATAAAATTAGTGCCGAGTACACAAGGTTAAATCATGCTTGGGTTACAGTGTTATATGCTTGTACCTCATTTATGAAATAAACTATACTCAATAAATATGTATTATAAATAATTTTGTACCTGAAGAGCTAAGTAGAGTATACTAGAAATGAAATTGAGTTTAATGTCCTACTGTTCTGCTCCGAAATGGGCTAATGAAGACAGGCATACGCCATACAGTGTGCTATAAGGGAAATTTTGCCCTGCCTCCTCTTATATCAAATTTCCAATTGCCAAGGGATCTTTCACGTGCACGCCAATATGCACACTGGACCTCGTTTTTTTGTTCCTTTCAACAGACTTGACAGATTTTTTTTCTTACTGTGCCGACAAGTCTGTTTTTAAATGTCTACTTACTGTGCCGATCAATCTGTTTTTCAAATATGAAGTTATGCTCTGTTTCTTATAAATGTTGATACAAATTCTCTTGCGTAAAACCAACTCCATTGAAGCAGGGTGACTTAATCGTACGACAGCCTTCAATATGACATACACTCTTTCATTGGCTGGTGTAACACGATTTAAATGTTGTGAATCGTGAATAGATGAATCCCACGATGCAACAGCACAAACCTGTAAAGTAAATGATTTTGATACATTATAATTGTATATTACAATAACTATAAATTGTAACATGTTTAAGGATGAATCTTGCATTTTGATTGGTCAATTAGACACTGTCTATTGTACAATAACACCCCTCTAAGTTAGAAAAATCACTGTGTATTAATATAATGCGTATTACTTAATGGAAATAACCACAATGGAGATAATCAATTTTGATCAGGGTAAATTAGATGAAGTATTCGGAGATATGTCCGAAGATGAACTTGAAACGCCCACCCCTTGTCAGGTAACAACTAAAAACAAAAAACTATTACAAAAACATGAATCATTTTTCAAATAAATGAAGTGAGAATTCCAGTTTTCCTTGTGTGTGTCTATACTCATACTGCTACTATAGCAACCAAGCGATAAACGAGCCATATGTAATGAGAGCAGCCTGTTATCCTGTTACGTCACGACGTTTTCATTACATCAAAATGGTTTTGACATCACTAAAACCGATTTACAGGGAGACGAATTTTGAAGTTTACACAATAAAATAAGTTCGTTTAAAATTTTAAAAAATGGCATGTTACAATGTTGATAAACACCTCCTGTTTCGCATTTAGAGGGGTGTTATTGTCCAACTAGTTCTAGATACAAAATAAAGTAAAATAAGGCAATAATAAATAGTTCTAGATAACTTACAGATTCTTTTTCTGGGAAAGATTTAGTTATTGGTAGATTGACGAACTGTGACCCGTGTTCTTTAGGTAATATAGAATTAATGGCCGTAGCTTGTAAACCTTCTTTAGTACTGTTTGTGGACATATCATCAGCTAAAATTAAAAATATATAATTATAACAACTTTAGTACTGTTTGTGGACATATCATCAGCTAAAATTAAAAATATATAATTATAACAACTTTAGTACTGTTTGTAGAGATATCATTGGCTGAACTGACATTTCGGGACTAACACATGGTTCGATTTTATATCAATGATTCACTTGCGCGTAGGGGACTTTAGCAGATAAAACTTTCTTGACCATAACCGGGAGGGAACTTGCGACCTCGAGGCTAGAGAGGAAACCACGCCCGAAAAATCCCGATGAACTTTCTCAGCCAACACCGGGATCGAACATGCGACCTCGAGGCTAGAGAGCCAGCATCTTACCAACTTAGCCACAGTGGTTTTCTATAATATATGATAAAATATATTTACCATTTAAATCAAGAAATAATACAGGTGAATGTTCTTCTACATTAGATGGTGGATCCCTGAAAATACAAAATTCGTACAATTATTAACAAAAAGGGGATTTAGTTTATGAATATATACGGGCCTATGCCATACTGTGTGCTATGAGGGGAATTTTGCCTGGACAACAGCACTACTCTTATTTCAAAGTCCAGTAAAATAAAAAAAGAGAAAGATGAGTATAACGTCCACTTGAAACAAACTAGGTCATTTCGGGACTAACATATGGTTCAAGTTTATTTCAATAATTCGCTTGCGTGTAGCGGTTTTTAGCAGTGGGAGGAAACCCGAAGACCTGGAGAGAACCCAGACCATTCCAGTGAACTCGATGACAGACCTTATAATGCAGCGCGAACAAGCTAATTATTCCCTTAAGATCAGCTTAATGACCTGTTAGTCAATCTCTGAATCTGCATGGAAAACACATTAAAATTGAAATTGTTATAAACGTACCAATCAGCTGGTGCACCAGGTATAGAACTACCAGGAGTGGGAACTAGAACAGCGTTCCTTTCTTCTGTTAAACTAACCCATTGTTCTATTAACGCACGTTCTCTTTCAACGTCAGACTCAGATTTATCTGCAACAAAAAAAAATCAAATTTTAATTTTAACAAAAAAATATACAAATAATCATATTTGGGAGATTAGATAGAGCTGGCCTAAAGAAAGACCTGTAATAAGCAGATTTAGCTCTTGTATAATGTATGTTTAATTTAATACTGCAGCCCCATCAGCCCAGCTTCCCCTTAATCCATTAATGTAGTAGAGAGCAGGGGGTCAATACAATATACATTACTAAAGTAATCACCCTACTACCTGAAAACCAACAAATTATCCAACCATTACCTGATTTGTTTATTAATTGTTGAATCTGTTCATCTAGATATTCTTTACGTCGTTTTAAGGCATCAGACCAGCGTTCTCGTAGATGATTTAAATCTTCCTCCTGATAACTGTCTAGACCTTTCTGTAATTTGGATCTAGCACAGATACAACCAATACTGATAGATGTAATTGCTTCACATATTAAAGGTAGGGTACCAGAGTTAGCTACTGGCTTTACACGCACCTGAACTCGTCGAGAATGACCCTAAAAAATATTAAGATTGAAATGAAATTAAATGTGATTTAACATCCTACTGTTCTGACCGACCCTAAACAGAAGATTAGAAATGAAATGAAATGGCGGATGAATGAATAAATGAAATGAAATGGAGTTTAACATCCTACTGTTCTGCACCTAACCTGGGCTAATGAAGACGGTAAAAAGCCGTTCTGTGTGCTATGAGGGAAACTTAGGCCTACTTTTATCCTTGTCAAACCCTCCATCCTGTACCACTGACAAGGGGAAACCATGTCGGAATAAAAAGGATTAGATATTTTTTGATCAAAGATTCCTTTCATAGTTGGAGGCCGGGGTTGCAATCACTGATGGGATTTCAAAATTTAATAGAAGTTATTTTGAGTAAATACTCTTTTCAACCTTAAGTAAATTGCAAGTAAACTAACCTGTCTAATTTGAAAAACACCAGCACATGGAACTTCTGGTCGTGGGATGGTTTCCACGGCAACATATTCTCCTTGATCATTAAGTTCATGTATCTCAGCACAAAACTCTATTTTTCTCATTACTTCATTCCATCTACATACCAAAAATATTTTTTATAATATTTTAAACTATTATTATTAATAGACCAAATGAAATCCCCTTGATTCTAATTTGGTATTATTATTTATTTTAAAATAGACCAAAATGACCCCTCCAACACCACTGAACATATTTTCTGCACTGACTGACTGGGCTAATGAAGATGGGCATAAGGCATACAGTGTGCAATGTAGAAACTTTTTCCAGACAGTGGTGCTACATGTATAGCCTACTCTTATATCGAATTCCAACTGTCAAGGGTTCTTTTACTTTCATGCCAACATGTACACAAGTCCTTGTTTTTTTTGGTCTCATCCAAACAACTAGACACTGTCTTTGCAAGAGCCTCTATCCTGCACCACAGACAAGAAAAATCACACTGGAAAAATCAAATACAAACCTGTCCACAAGGGTTCTTGTCTTGCAAGACGTCGAATCCATTAATGAACCACCATTTATACCAAAACCTTGTGACCTATGACCCCAAACTTCAATAGATAAAGCTCCTTCGGAACAATGTTCAATAAATTCTTCTGTTATCGGGATAAGTACATCCTGAATGAAAAACATGTAATAACAATTAAAATACAATGACAAGCGGTTTGGATGAACAAGATATGGATAAACAGAATGAGCTTAAAATTTTGTACAATCAGGGGCCATTATCCAGGAAGACAGGATTCGATATGTGCAAATATCGAAAATAACCAAGATCTTTGGATTATAAACATGCATTTCACATTTAATTAAGATCGGGTGAAAATTGTGACCTCTAGAGAAGAGTCAACAACCTTGATATACTGTATTTTTTACACCATTAGCGTACGAAGGGGCGGACATTATGTCCAACAGCTTTGGTCCGATTTTCACGAAATTGTGACCTGTAGTGTCCACCAACAATCTTTGACAGACAGGACAGGAGCAACTAAAATATACGTCGACATAAAAATAATAATAAGTCAACTTATATAGCGCTAGACTCCCCACATATAGTGAGCTCAGAGCGCATACAATTGTTCATAAGAAAGTTACAAATGGTGGTCACAGAAGTGTCCACAGCTTTAAAATATTATCATATGAGAGTCAGGATTAGTAGTATAAAACCCAAGTTCTGGCCCGAGATATCTTTGAATCGATGTATTGCGATTGACCTTCTCACAATTCACGTATTGAATCACGAGACGCTGAATCAATGTATTGCGATTCTTTTTTATGCCTTTTTATTGCTTCAGTAAGTAACCTGTCACGCTTGATAACACTATTTTGCCTAAAACATTTTTTAGGACTTCGAATTCTGTCTTATGGTTTGGATTGTTCGTACTTGGTTTTTATTTTATTTACTATCACTCTTAATTATGAACTTTCTCGGGAAAACGCTGGGATCAAACACGGGATCTCCAGGTCAACGAGTCAACATCCTACTCGCTGAATCACTGTGGCTCCCACAAAGTGACGATTTAACTTATCCCCTTCTCACATTAGTCAAACACTCTTTAATTGTTTTGGTCCTTATCATGATATAAAACAGTTTTATTTCTTCAACATAAGCAGACCCGATCGAACACAGGTTAGCGAGCCAATATCTTACTCGCTGAACCAGGGTGGTCTCGATTAATTAAAATACAGTTCTGCTTACCTTTTGATGATTAAATATAAAAGAGACAGTTTTGTCCTGTTTTTCTTGTAGAGTTTCAGGATTGATTTCTGGCGCCACAACTATAGTATCGGACACGCCATAAAAGTTATACTGGCAAAATACAAAATGGCAAAGTGCAGGCGGCAATCCTCGTGCTTCTCTAATCGTCACCTGATAAAATACAAATTTAAACGTTAAGACACAAAGTTGGAGTATTATAATTAGCTGTTCTACAATTTGTCACTGTACATGTATGTATTGATAGGGGTGGGCAAATGGAGGTCGAATTTTGGTGACAAGTGTTTTCTAAGGCGATTTTGGCTGCTGAATCCGAATCTGGTGAAATTTTTGTTCTGTGACGTCATTTTAGGTTGGTTCGGTGGCCATTTTCAAATTGACTTTTTTCCAGTTATTACCCTCATATCGATATAGGATGTTATCAAATCATAAATGAGAGTGCAATTTTAGAATCCACGGCCATGAAAACATATATTTTAACATATTGGACAACTAGTTCCAATATTGTCTTGCTTTTATGAGAAAATAAGTCATTTTTTGGCCGCCATTTTGAAAACCACTGAACCAACTTAAAATGACGTCACAGAACAAAAATCTCATCGGATTCGGATTCAGCAGCCAAAATGGCCTTAGAAAACACTTGTTCCCAAAATTCAACCTCCATTTGCCCACCCCTAGTATTCACTTATTTATTTATTTATTTGTTCTTGTATTATAATTAATGTAGTGTCGCATTGCACGACTGGGAAAGTGACAACTATAAATACAAATATGTATTTGATTGGTTTATACCCTTTGTTCATAGGGGGTTAATGTCCACTCAACACAAACTAGGTCATTTCGAGGCTAACATATGGTTCAATTCTATTTCAGTGATTTGCAAGCACAAAGAGGTCTTTAGCAGTAAGAAGAAACTTGAGAACAAGGAGAAAACCCATAATTTGGACATGTGTCAAGTACAAGCTAGGAATCAAAAAACCCTTGACTCAATGACAGTCCGTATGGGTCTTTAGTACTGGGAAGAAACTGTAGGACCCCCCGAGAAAAAGCACCAGGTTGGACAAATCAAAACCATGCCACTTGGCTCAATGACAGTCTGTATCATCTAAATCGTACAGAGGAGTCTTTGGCAGTGTAAGATAACTGGAAAAACCTGAGAAAACGCACATGGATGTACAGGTGACCCCACTCCTTGTCACATACAAACCTGTTCAGAAGTGTTCTTGTCTTACAAGACGTCAAATCCATTAATGAACCATGGAGAGATAAGAAAAAATCCATGTTGGTTTACTTACCCTTACTAATAACGGTGCACCCATAGGCACATTATTCTCCTCCCCACTTTCAGCAATATCAACATAACGATCTAATACAGCGCCCCCTATCTTAGATAACTCTATATGTAATTTACCAGCAATCTGAAATACACAAAAAATAAAGGAAAATGGATAGCAAGAAATAGGGTTATCATACGTCTAGGTTCTACTGGGACAGTCCAGGTTCTACTGGGACAGTCCAGGTTTTTGAGGTCCCAATGCCTTAATGTCCAGATTTTTACATCTGGTGTTTTTTAGTTTAAAATAATAACCCAAACACTTGCGTTTCAACAGCAGAACTGGGTAGGTTGGTTGAATGACACTGCGGTGTTAGAAAACAATAAATCAATTATTCATTACCAGTACTTAACCTTACATTCGCATCAAAATCCATCGGTGTCAACATTTTATTCGTCCGTCAGCTCAGACTGGGCAAGGGGTTGGTTCCAGATCTATCCATGGGTTATTCATTTGGCCGAGAGAAATGGAGTTAAACGTCCACTCGACACAAACTAGGTCATTTTGGGACTAACATATGGTTCAATTTTATTTCAATTATTCACTTGCGCATAGGAGTCTTTAGCAGTGGAAGGAAACCGGAGGACCGGGAGAAAACCTACGAGATTGGACAGGCGACCCTACTCCTTGTCACATACAACTGGGAGTCGAAAGCATGCCAATTGACTCAATGACAGGCTGTATGATACAAAGCGCACCTGCTAACCATTTGGCCATCCAATCTCCCACTGACATTTTTGAGACATTCCCTTATAAATGAACTGAAAATTATAAATTTAGACTTACCTCCCCTTGCTGACTAATAATAGGAACGTGATAATCTAGCTTTACGTCATAAAATAAACAATCTAAAAATACATTCGCTACACCAATTAAATTATGATTTTCTTGTGACTCGTAAAATGGATCGCCCTTCTGTGGTGGACCTTCATCCTGTAAAAATACAAATTACCTGAATTAGTACAGGTTACATTATATAGATTATTCAGACCTATTTCAATTTTTAATTCATAATAATAATAATAATGTTCATTTGTATTTGCGCTTACTCTATCCATATTGCATGCTCTAAGCACATGGTAGATAATAACTAATCCTGATAATATGTCACAAACAAATGAGTTTTGAGTTCGGATTTGAACACAGCTTATGTTTGAGAACTCTGTATTTCCAATTGTAACATATTGTACAAATGCGGTCCACGGACACCGAATATTACCTAAATAATGTTCTTTGTTATCTCTTAATGTCTACTTTAATTCTAAATTACAGGTGTTCACTTTTTTGTTAGCTCGTTTTATTATGTAATGCTAGGTTCCTGATATCCCGATTCGGGTTATGATTGAAATCGTTATTTTAATTGTGGAGTAATTGATCAGGGGTCGGTTGTTCAAAACAAAGTTATTTTAACAATCCGTTAAACGTTAACGGAAATATCTTGGTAAATCGTTGTTTGTTAACTTTCCGCTAAATTTACTACAGACAACACTATAGAATTTTTTTTTTTTTATATTAGCATAAATCTGTAGGAAAATTTTCACCACAGAATGTTCAGGGCCTTTTTTCTAGCAACAATCTTTCTCCCCGTTAAAGTAAACGGATTGTTAAATGATAACGGAGCTTTGAGCAATCGGCCCCTGATAATTTCACCTAAATAACTTTTACTTTCGTTTTATTATGTAATGCTAGGTTCTCACTATCTCAATTCGATTGTTGAGTGATCGATCAGATAATTTCACCTAAATAATGTTCACTTTTTTTATTATCGTGTTTTATTATGTAATGCTCAGTTTCCACTATCACGATTCAGGCTATGACTGAAAATCGTTGTTTTAATCATGGGAGTAATTGTGGTGATTGATCAGATAATTTTACCTAAATAATGTTCACTTTTTGTTATCCTGTCCCACTACCACTATTCGAGCTACGATTGAAACTGGGTTTTAAACATAAATAATGTTCACTTTTTGTTACCTCGTTCCCACTACCACTATTCGAGCTACGATTGAAATTGGGTTTTAAACGTATTGGAACGTTTCTGCACATACCAGATCATGGACTCAATAAGAACATTCCTATCGTAAAAATGGGAACCTAGCATAAATGTAAAATGTTTTCTTCTATGGTTTTATTAAAATCGGTGTTAGAAATGTGTAATAATAATACATGCAGAGAGAGAGAGAGAGAGAGAGAGAGAGAGAGGTACTTATAAGTCATTTGATTGTTGAGTAATCGATCAGATAATTTCACCTAAATATTGTTCACTTTTTTTATTATCTTGTTTTATTATGTAATGCTCAGTTTCCACTATCACGATTTGCGCTATGACTGAAAATCGTTGTTTTAATTGTGGAATAATTGTGGTGATAGATCAGATAATTTTAGCTAAATAATGTTCACTTTTTGTTATCTCGTTCCCACTTCCACTATTCGAGCTACGATTGAAATTGGGTTTTATTGGAACGTTTCTGCACATACCAGATCGTGGACTCAATAAGACCATTCCTATCATAACGCATCACACGATAGTGGAAGCCTAGCATAAATGTAAACTGTTTTCTTCTATGGTTTTATTAAAAATCGGTGTTAGAAATGTGTAATAATAATACATGCAGAGAGAGAGAGAGAGAGAGAGAGAGAGAGAGGTAGGTAGGTACTTATAAGTCATTTCAGGACTAACCTATGGCTCAATTTTATTTCAATAATTGGCCTGAATATCTGAACACTTGATATATTTTCTATATAATTCAGACTTCATTACAGCATTTGTTGAATCATTAATTTGATTTTAAGCTTCATTAAGGAATTTGTTAATGGCTAATTTGATTTTTTGCTTCATTAATGGTCATTTCTTTCCAATGCTATTTTTATATAGATTGCACTGATTAGTTGAAAATTGTTGATTTTTTTATTTTTAGTTTTTTTATAGCATATATGAAAATATGTGTTGGCCTTAATTAGATACTCAAGCATGTAAAACCTGTGCCCCAGATATTTTTCTATTTACTGTGCTTTGTAAAGTAGATGCTTCAGTACAGTAGAAGTAGAACAAAAAATTAATATGCCAGCAAGAAATTTCCTGCACTAAAGAAGGTGGTCAATTCAATAAGAACAACATGTACAGCTACTTCGACAGTTGAAGAGCCATGCGAAATAGGAACAATAGAGGAAAATAAAAAATTCTGAATTTTAAAAAAGGTTCATCTTTATGAACAAAAATGAAATGAAATGGGGTTTAACGTCCTACTCTTCTGCACCTAAACTGGGCTAATTGAAGACGCCCTTTATGAACAAAGGACAACCCTGACTAATTGAAAAAAAAAAAAATTCTTCAAGAACTCTGGCAAAGCAATTTGCGGACAGACAGAGGCGACAAGAATATATGTCAACATTTAATTTTGGCATGAATGTGATCAAATACAGCACTAAATTAAAAATTACATTTGAGAGATCACTGCCGGAATAAGTACTAGAAACAATTGGATAGCGTATAAACTCAACAATATTTACAATCAAATAAAACCAGGCTTAACTCATCTATCTAGTCACGCAAAACATTCTTCATTCAACATATCGTGAGAGAGAAAGATTGGGGGAAGAGAGAGAGAGAGAGAGAGAGAGAGAGAGAGAGGGGGTGTGACATCCACTCGACACAAACTATATCATTTCGGGACTAACATACGGTTTAATTTTATTTCAATAATTCGCTTGCGTGTATAGGTATTTAGCATTTGGAGGAAACCGAGGGACCCAGAGAAAACCCACGAGGCTGGATAGGCGACCCTACTCCTTGCCACATACATCTTGGGAATCGAAACCACGCCAGTTGACTCAATGACAGGCTTTATGATACAGCAAGCGCACGCTTACCATTTTGGGACTAACATATGATACAGATGTTTGTTGGTAATACACTTGGGCATAGAGGTCTAGCAGTGGAAGTAGACCAGAGGAACTGGAGAAAAACCATGAGGTTTGGTAGGCGACCCTACTCCTTGTCACGAGGCTGCATGACTCGATGAAAGACCTCATGATACAGTGCGCACATGCTAATCATTCTGCCATCCGACCCACCTAAAAAGCACACTGGGGCGGACAGAAAAATGGAATTATTTTCAAGACAACCTTTACTCTATATTTAGGGGTGGCCAAATGGAGGTCAAATTTGGGGAACGTGTGTTTTCTAAGGTGATTTTGGCTGCTGAATCCGAATCTGGAGAAATTTTTGTTCTGTGACGTCATTTTGAGATGGTTCCGTGGCCATTTTCAAAATGGCGGCCCAAAAATGACTTTTTTTCTCATAAAAGCGAGACAATATTGGAACTAGTTGTCCAATATGTTAGAATATATGTTTTCATGACTGTTGATTCTAAAATTGCACTCCCATTTATGATTTGATAACATCCTTTATTGATATGAGGGTAATAACTGAAAAAAAGTCATTTTGAAAATGGCCACGGAACCAGCTCAAAATGACGTCACAGAACAAAAATTTCTCCAGATTCGGATTCAGCAGCCAAAATTACCTTAGAAAACACTTGTTCCCAAAATTCGACCTCCATTTGCCCACCCCTAATATTGTTCATTTGAGTAAAAACATGCTTCCTGACAAGAAGTATTGAGAGATTGTACCAGGAATCCTGTTTAAGGGAGAGATAGAGAGAGAAATGGGATTTAACGTCCACTCGACACAAACTAGGTCATTTTGGGACTAACGTATGGTTTTTCGATTTTAATTCCAATAATTCGCTTACGCATAGGGGTCGTTAGTAGTGGGAGGAAACAGGAGTACCAGGAGGAAACCCACGAGGCGGTTGAGAAGGCGCCCCTATCTCCTTGTCACATACACTCACACTTAGGCTCAAAACCACAGCCGCAAGCCAGAGGTGACCGGCCAGCTAGAGGTCGAAGCGCTGCACTAAAGACCACTAGGCCAACCACAACCCCCCTCCTGTTTACGGGCTTGGAGAACTTTACTTTAAGTTAATTTACATGCTTTTAAATTTCTTAAATCTCTAATTATTATGTCTAAAAACACTTAAAAAGAGGTAAAATAAATTAGGAAAATAGAAAAAGCATTGCCAGAATTCTTTGGAAAACATATCTTGCTAATATGAGAAAAAAATATGTAAGTTAAAAATTGACCAGATGATAAACTGTTGGAAGTGAAATGTGAGCATTTATACTATTGGTCTATATCATCTCTTATTCAAGGCCTGGGGCCTGTTTCACGAAATTTTAACTAAGATAAAATCCGATTTTAGTAATGTGATTGGATAGTATTAGATTGATTTTAGCGCTTAGCCAATCAGATTTAAGTATGTACTAAAATTTGGATTTTATCTTAAGTTAAAATTTCGTGAAACAGGCCCCTGGTGTGGCATTTATACTAATGGTCTAATGGTCTAATCATCTCTTATTAAAGGCCTGATGTGTGGTTTAGATTATAGGACTACCATGCAAACTATAATCATATGAAAGTTGGGTAGAGAAGGAGAGAGAGAGAGGGTTTCAAAATTTCATTTCAATAATTTGCTTGCGAGTGCAGAGGGAGGAAACCAGAGGACCCGGAACCCAGAAAAACCCCATGAGGTTGGACAGGAGACCCTACTCGTTGTCACGTCCGACCCCCCCCCCCACTTGATTCAATGACAGACCACCTAAACCCCACTAAATAAAAGAGAGAGAGAAATGGGGTTTAACGTCCACTCAACACAACTAGGTTATTTCAGGACTATGTATGGTTTAATTTTATTTCAAGGTTGAGAAGGCGCCCCTATCTCCATGCCACATACGCTTACACTAGGGCTCAAAACCACAGCCGCAAGCCAGAGGTTACCGGCCAGCTAGAGGTCGATGCGCGGCACTCTAGACCATTAGGCCAACCCGACCATCCCCCCCCCCCAACACACTAAAGATGAGGTTTAGCTTGATTATAAAGGAAAACATAATTTAACATTGAAAAGGTTCATAGACATTGGATTCAGAAAATACTGGACGTGGGAAATTAACCAAACTTTATAAAGTATAAAATAAAATGGGGTTTAGTATCCTAGTTTTATGCGACTCAATACAGTTGTCTGGCAACGGTCTACTCTTATTTTGCTTTCCAACTGTCCATTTTGGAATGAATGAATGAAATGGGGTTTAACGTCCTACTGTTATGCACTTAACCTGAGCTAATTGAAGACAGTGTGCTATGACTATGAGGGAAATTTTGCCCGGGCAGCGGCGCTACGGCCTACTCTTATATCGAATTCCATCTGCCAAGGGATCTTTTACGTGCACTCCAATGTGAACACGGGACCTCAGTTTTTCGTACCATCCAAACCACTAGGCAGCTGTCCTTGTCAGGCCGTCCTTCTGCATCACTGACAAGGGGGAATCACGTTGGAAAATCGAGATGAACTTTCTCAGCCAATGCAGGGATCGAACACCCAACCGCCAGGCTAGCGAACCAGCGCCTTATCAACTTAGCCACCGTGATCCCGTCCATTTTGGAAAGATCAGTAAACACTATGGAACAGCATTAGTGTAACTTTCTAAATTTCAATTTTTGAAGTAATGGTCCAATGTTACAGAAGGGTTATGGACATAACAGCCACAACATTTACCAATGTATGGCTCCTTTTGACCAAATTTATAAGAATTTTCACAATATTAAAATCTATTTAGTCCAGATTTTTGACCATTTTGAGCAGATACCATTTTGAGCAGATACCATTTTGCTCAAATTTTTGACCATTTTTCTCAGATTTTTGACCATTTCGACCAGATACCATTTTGATTAGATTTTTGACTATTTTGATCAGATTTTTGACCATTTTGATCAGATTTTTGACCATTTTCACCAAATATATTGCCCATTTCACCAAATAATGATCTCTTTGACCAAAGTGAATCTTAGTGACCACATCCCTTTCAGAATCCAATGTCTATAAAATGCAAAAAAACAACAAAAAAAAGCCATGCAGTGCTTACGACAACATCAACATCTAAGCCATCTAGAGGGTGGCGAACTTCATTAATATCATAATCGGACATGATAGAACTGTCTGCTGATTGGTTTACCATCATGGGTAGGCCACGATTTCTTCTTTCTTCGTAAACTTCTCTCATATCGATCACTTTATTCTCCAGTTTCTCCATCGACCATATTTGGTTAGGTCGACCACGCCTTTTTACCAATATGGCAGGCTCACTTATAAATGCACCTCTCTGCAAAAAAAAAATCATGAAAAAACTTATTTGGAAATTGACAACTGGAACAAGGCATTGGCTGATTGATAGATATTTGCTCATAGGTTAGCTTGTAGTTCTTGAAAAATTCAAGTTCAACCAATTAAAAAATGAAATAAAATGTGTGTGGTTTAACGTAATACTGTTGACTGTTCTGCTCCGAACTCGGCTAATGAAGACTGGCATACGCCATACACTGTGCTATGAGGGAAATTTTGCCCGGGCAGCAGTGCTACGACCTATTGTTATATCGAATTCTAACTGCCAAGGGATCTTTTACGTGCAAGCCAATATGTCCACAGAACCTCAGTTTTTCGTATCATCCAAATGCCTAGACAGCCCTCCGTCCTGCTCCGCTGACAAGGGGAAACCACACCGGAAAATCTGGATGAACTGGGATTGAACATCAGACCTCTAGGCTAGCGAGCCAGCGTTAAAACCACTTAGCCACCGTGGCCCCAAACCCAATTAAGAGATTTGACTCAAATTTGTGATATGACACCTGTCTTTCCATATTCTCATTTTTGAACTCCATCTGATGAAGACATTTTAAAAAGTGAAGAGCTTTACAGCTGCACTGGGATTAGGGGATCACGGTGGCTAAGTGGGGTAAGGCGCTGGTTCGCTAGCCTGGAGGTCGGGTGTTCGATCCCTGCATTGGCCGAGAAAGTTCATCTCGATTTTCCGACGTGATTTCTCCTTGTCAGTGATACAGAAGGAGGGCCTGACAAGGACAGCTGCCTAGTCGTTCGGATGGGACGAAAAACCGAGGTCCCGTGTACACATTGGAGTGCACGTAAAAGATCCCTTGGCAGTTGGAATTCGATATAAGAGTAGGCCGTAGCGTCGCTGCCCGGGCAAAATTATCCTCATAGCACACTGTATGGCGTATGCCCGTCTTCAATTAGCTCAGGTTAAGTGCATAACAGTAGGACGTTAAACCCCATTTCATTCATTGCACTGGGATTAGGAATCAATGAAAGCAATAAATCTGCTAATTTTAAGGGAAGTTATTACATATATATTTTAGGAATTAAAAGAGAAAGATATTAATGGTTTAACATCCACTCAACAAAAGCTATATAATTTTGGGACAACAATCGTAAACCATCTGGTCCCGCCCCCGCCCCCACCCCCTCCGTCAACAAAATATAATCTTACCCTTCTATTAGGACTAAGATTAGCAGCAGGAATTTGTAGCGTTACATGGAATTCTGTTTGTTTTTTCATCTCTTGTGACAGGAAGTTGCCTTCTCGTACGAGTGTGTTGGCTTTAACAACTTCTTCACGTAACTTCGACAAACTCTGTTTAAATGATTTCTCCCTGAAAAATATTCATTAATAATTGTATTCAGATTTTTACAAGTCTGGTAAATTTATGTTCAATGAAATGTGGAACAAACATTAGAAATTCTTAGTCTAATAGCCCGTTCAGACGCGCAAGTTAAACTAGTTTAACTTTATCCGACGATAGTTAATTCAGCAATTTTCGTCGTCTGAACGCATATGTGGAGATTTTTAACTAGTTTAAAATATCCACCTCCGTAGGTGAATTGAATTCAGCATTTTTTTTATCTGGTTTAACTTTCGCCGTCTGAACGGGTAGGATTAAAATATCCGGATATTTTCCCTCTGGACATGCGCAGTGCGTAGTGAATAACAATCTTAGACAAATGGCGGCTATCAGTGCTCATGCGCGTTTACCTCTGACGCTTGACCGACGAGGTCAGGAACATGGTTAGGAATGTTAATCCAGTATAGTGCCAGTATCTTAAAACACGTATGAACGCAAAAATTGCCGGATAAAAATCGTCGGATAAGTTATAAGCGTCTGAACGGGGTATTACTTGATTCATTTCTTAACTTTTTTATGCAATTAGACAACCTCATTATTTAAATAAATGAAATGGGGTTTAATTAATGTCCTACTGTTCTGCTCCAACTATATAAGCTGATGATGACAGGCATACACCATGCTATGAAAAAATTAATTTTGCACAGACAGTAGTGCTACAGCCTACTCTTATTTCAAATATCCAACTGCCAAGGGTTCTTTTACGTGCACACAGGACTTTGGCTTTTGTCCCATCCGAACGACTAGAGAACTGTCCTGCACCACTGACAAGGGGGAAACCACGCTGGAACTTATTAATTAAACTTAAACACATCCACTTTTCCTAGCCTATAATAATGTTTATGTATATGTAAGTACATTTATCCACTATTCCTTACCTATCATGGGCCCATTGTTGATATTTTTTCTGAATACTGTTCTGTGTGGTGGGATTGCCTGTTGGTGTTAGACGAGGCATTTCAAACAACTGCATGGGAAAGGATGGATTCCCAGGTGACATTAGTTTATTACGTAACATCTGCATCTGTCGTTCATACATCTGTCTTTGACGGTCTAACGCCTCTATAATTAACATATCAATGATATCATATTAAACAAACCTTATTAATATGTGCATACTGCAAGACACTAGTACATATCATATACACTAAGGCCAAACCTATTTCATTTTCTCTTCTTAATTATTTTTTTTTTTTGGGGGGGGGGGGGCTTAAGTTCACTAGACACAAATTTGGTCAATTCTGGACTAACAAATGATTCAATTTTATTTCAATAATTAACTTGTGAGTAGGGGTCTGAAGAACAATCCATGAGGTTGGACGGGTCACAATACTCCTTGTCACAAACAACCAGGAAATCGTAACCACGCCAATTGACTTAATGACAGACCTTATGATACAACACGCACTCACTAACCATGTGGACATCCAACCCCCCCATCCAGGAAGACTTCACTCTGAGCAAGAAAATCTTTCATGTCAACCCATTTTAAAAGATCAATGACAAACAAAACTAGAAGTATTTGGTTGCCCATATTCCTGAAGCAATGGTGTAAGAAATCAAACGGAACACTGCACGGAGTATGTTGGTTGCCCTGTTCAAAAGCTTTTAGTTCCAAATATTTGATGTTTTGACATTTTAAACAAAACTAAAAGTATTTGGTTGCCCATATTCCTGCCTGAAGCAATGGTGTGAGAATTCAAATGGAACACTGCGCGGAGTATGTTGGTTGCCCTGTTCAAAAGCTTTTAGTTCCAAATATTTGATGTTTTGAAATTTTAAACAAAACAGCTTACACACAATAGCTATTTATATATAAAGAACCTGAAGAACAAAAAGTCAAATGGTTTGGCCTAAACGTAATTTGCATACTCACATTCTTCGAAAATGTCATTTGGTTGACTATTTTGACTTAATATTTCATAAAATTTCGCTAGGACTGCCATATCCATGAAACATTTGAATAATTATTTGGAAGACTCGCCTAATCCATTAAACTTTTGCATAATGATATCAAGGGCTAGATGCAAAACTCTAACTTTAACGAGAGGTGTACTTAGTGCATTTACAACTTTTCTTTGTAAACGTCAATATTTTCGAACTAAAATTTAGAATTTTTATTTATGATATATCAAGAATTTATTTTCAATTTCAATCTACTGGGTACTAAAAACTGACATTAATTCAATAAAGTATTACTATAGTAACAGCTGTGTAATAATAGCCTTAAGTTTTTTGTTTTTTGTTATTTTTAAATCTAAGTTACAATTGAAAAGGTTTACGTAAAGCTTTTAATACCATGTAGTTGAATTTTCCAATTTTTTAAATTAGTTGTGTTAAGATGAAATTTGTATCTTCAATTAATTGGAATACTGTAAAATAGTACAATTTGTTGATCAGAACAATGATTGGGACATATTATTCAGTTACAACAAGAGTGTTATTGTCCCTTTAAGGGAACAGCTTTGATTGTAAGTAGTTTAAGTTTTGTCATGTACTGGAACTCCTTTTATTCTATTCAAAACCACGCCACTTGAGGCCAGGGTTAAAAATATTTCAGTTTGCCCAAACCCGACTCATGATGATTAGGTATTGGTAGGTAGGAAGGCAAATTTTTAAATATTTTTGGACGATAAATAACGAGATTTGGCAAAATCAGGTGTCGAGTTTGGTGTTACTATGTATAGACACGACAGTGGCTGTTCAATCTCCCAAACGATTTATTTCGCGTTAAGGTGTCATTGTCAAGCGTAAAAATAATGCTGTTATAAAAAAAGATAGGTTGCCAGGCAACGAAACATACGCCCACAGCAGCTAAATCGTCCGGGCAGTCAACAAGAGTTGGGGCATATTTAACTTTTTTCAGTAATGGAACATTTATAATACACTAAAATCATATAACAAGTAACAACTCATTATCAGAAAATCATTCGAATTTGTTTGGCTTTGATAAAGTTCTCCTCCATGCTAACATTTAGTATACGAAACACTTAATATTCTGAAAATCAATAGCCTTCTTCATCTCATGACCTTCAATACTGTGTATAAATTTCAAGTCAATCGGATATTAACTTTAGTGTTCACCAGATTTTTCAAAGTGATCAAGGGCCATAACTCTGGCAGTAATTATCGGATATCCCTAGGCTTCTTTGTCTTATGGCCTTAAACACTGTGTATAAATCTTAATTCAATCAGATATTAACTTTAGCCTCTAGAGCGTTCACAAGATTTTTCAAAGTGATCAAGGGCCATAACTCTGGATGCAATTATCGGATATCGCTGAAAATCAATAGGGGACTTCCTTAGACTGGATAACCAGCTCTAAATGACGTCCGGCTGGTTCCTACGTACGTCACTGCGCTATTCTGACTTCAATATAGAGACAGGTAGCGGGCAGCCATTGCCAGGAGGAATTCCTCCCGGCAACGCGCATCTCTTTCTGCGCACATTACCAATGTAAACAAAAACATGATCAGACGCTGAAGTATAGGGACTGCAATAAAAATGAAAACGGTAGTTTATGTGTAGCTTGTTGATTAGAGCCGAAACTATGCAATAATCGAATTTAACGGTACAATAATTAATACCTTGGAATTTGAGAAATACGGCAATAAATCAAAAATTATGAGCGATTTACCATAGCCGGTGCCCGGTAGGCCTACGACTACGAGTACGATTATATCTGATTCATATTATAAAAACTGATTTTTAACTGTGGCATTGTTTTGGTTTAAAATAACAATAAGTGGTCGCACCATCAACGTTTAATTTTGCTACCCCAATCTTAAACATTAAAGAAAAGCATTAAAACAAATCTTCTAGCTTAATCATTTTAACGCTTATCGCCATCATTAGGGATAACCCGTCTATTTTTAGTAACACCACGTCAAAACATGGCTGCCCGCTACCTGTCTCTATATGCAAGTCAGAAAAGGAGTGACGTAGGAGCGATTCTGACGTATTAGAGTAGGTTATCCAGTCTAGGGACTTCCTCTGATGACCTTAATCACTGTGTATAAATTTAAAGTCAATTGGATATTAACTTTAGCCTCTAGCGCGTTCACAAGATTTTTTGAAGTGATCAAGGGCCATAACTCTGACAGCAATTATCGGAAATTGCTGAAAATCAATAGGGGTCTTCCTCTCATGATCTTTAACACTGTGTATAAATTTAAAGTCAATCGATTATTAATTTTAGCCCCTAGAGCGTTCACAAGAAATTGTGGACGATGGACGGACGGACGGACGGAGGCGACGGCAATATACGACCACATTTCTATGTGGGCGTATAAAAAATCTTTCAAAAACGGCAATAAAAGAATTTGAGTAGGCAGCTTTTTTTTGGGTAGGTAGCATTTGGGCAAACAAACAATCTTTTAAAATTATGGCCTGATTGCTATAATTAGACTATATATACTATAATATTATCTGTGGAACCATTAAATGAATGAATGGAATGGGGTTTAACGTCCTACGCTTGAGCACCTAACCTGGGCTAATTGAAGACGGGCATACGCCATACAGTGTGCTATGAGGGAAATTTTGCCTGGGCAGCAACTGAATTCCAACTGCCAAGGGTTCTTTTACGTGCATGCCAATGTGTACACAGGACCTCGGTTTTTCGTCCCATGCGAACGACTAGGCAGCTGTCCTTGTCAGGCCCTCCTTCTGCATCACTGACAAGGGGAAATCACACCGGAAAATCGAGATGAACTTTCTCGGCCGATGCAGGGATCAAACACCCGACCTCCAGGCTAGCGAACTAGCGCCTTATCCACTTAGCCACCGTGATCCCCCTGTTGAACCATTAAACACAGCCATTTATTATTCTATTTACATCCAATGATGCATTGATCTTGTCGTTATTCTCTTGATGTAACAATTCAAATAACGGAGATTTGAGAAATCAACCAGCGGCTGCCAGGCAGGATACGCCCACATTTTCGAGAGATGGATAGAGAACAAGCAAAACCGAAAGTTATTTTTCCTACAATCAAAGGCTATAATTCATTAAATTACAATTTGATATGCGCAAATATCGAAAAGAATCAAGATCTTTAGGTTATAAACATGCATTTCAAGTTTCATCAAAATCGAATTAAAAGTGTGACCTATACTGGGTCCACAACCTTGACATACCATATTTTAACACTATTAGCGTACAAACGGTGGCCCATTTTGTCTGGCAATTATGGTCCGATTTCCCTGAAATTCAAACTCAACCTTCCATATGGTGTAACGGTGATAGAGTCAAACGTTTTTTTTAAATCAGATAAAAATCGTGACCTCCAGAGGGACCATAGGCGATTTTACGGAGAATCAGGGGCCATAATTCAGGAAGTTACGATCCGATATGCGCAAATATTGAAAGGAACCAAGATCTTTGGGTTATAACCATGCATTTCAAAATTGAATCAAAATTGTGGCCTATACTGGGTCCACAACCTTGATATACCATTTTATAACAGTAATCGTGTACACGCGGCGGCCATTTTGTATGGCAATTTTGTTCCCAATTTTTCCAAAATCGAAGTCAACCTTCCTTAGGGTGTAACGGTGATATGATCAAACGATTTTTTAAATCGGATAATAATTGTGACCTCCAGAGGGACCACAAGCTAAACAAAGACGATTTTGCGTATAATCAGGGGCCATAATTCAGGAATTTACAATCCGATATGCCCAAATATCGCAAGGAACCAAGATCTTTGGGTTATAACCATGCATTTCAAGTTTCATCAAAATTGAATTAAAATTGTGACCTCTACAGGGTCCACAACCTTGATATACTATATTTTAACAGTATTCGCGTACGAACGGCGGCCATTTTGTATGGCAATTTTGGTCCAATTTTACCGAAATTCGAACTGAACCTTTCTTAGGGTGTAACGGTGATATAATCAAACGATTTTTTAAATCGGATAATTATTGTAACCTCCAGAGGGACCACAAGCTAAACAAAGACGATTTTGCGTAAAATTAGGGGCCATAATTCAGGAAGTTACGATCCGATATGCGCAAATATTGAAAGGAACCAAGGTCTTTGGGTTATAACCATGCATTTCAAGTTTCATCAAAATCAAATAAAAATTGTGATCTCTACAGGGTCCACAACCTGGATATACCATTTTTTAACAGTATTCACGTAAGAACGGCGGCCATTTTGTATGGTAATTTTGGTCCGTTTTTTCCGAAATTTGAACTCAACCTTCCTTAGGGTGTAACGGTGATATTATCGAACGGTTTTTCAAATCGAATAATAATTGTGACCTCCAGAGGTACCACGAGCTAAAATAGGTGAATTTTCGGACAATCAGGAGCCATAATTCAGGAAATTACGTTCTGAAAGGCGCAAATATCAAAAGGAACCAAGATCTTTGGGATATAAACATGCATGTCAAGTTTCATCAAAATCGGTTCAAAATTGTGACCTCTATAGGGTCCACAAGCTAAAAACTTGATTTTTCGTACAATCAGGGGCCATAATCCATGACGTTTGATTCGATACGTGCCAATATCGAAAGCAGCCTAGATCTTTTGGGGATCAACCTATATTTCAAGTTTCGTCAAAATCGGACAAGAATTGTGACCTGTAGAGAGTCCACAAACAATTGTGGACGGACGGACGGACGGACAGGGGCGACGACATAATACGTCCACATGAAAATGTGGGCGTATAAAAACATTTCTAATAATCAGAATTATTGATTCAATATACTCGCTCTATTTTCATATTCATTCCTTCAAGGATCTTCCCACTCTAATATTCTAAATTTAATTTCCCAGTGAAAACAAAGAAATAAAGATGGCGAAAATATCAAAAGATAGTAAGCTGGCACTGCCAGGCAGGATACGCCCACATTTTCGAGAGATGGATAGAGAACAAGGAAAACCGAAAGTGATTTTTCCTACAATCAAAGGCTATAATTCATTAAATTACAATTTGATATGCGCAAATATCGAAAAGAATCAAGATCTTTAGGTTATAAACATGCATTTCAAGTTTCAACAAAATTGAATTAAAATTGTGACCTATACTGGGTCCACAACCTTGATATACCATTTTATAACAGTATTCGCGTACACACGGCGGCCATTTTGTATGGCAATTTTGTTCCGAATTTTGCGAAATTCAAACTCAACCTTCCTTTTTAAATCGGATAATAATTGTGACCTCCAGAGGGACCACAAGACAAACAAAGACGATTTTGGGTATAATCAGGGGCCATAATTCAGGAAGTTACGATCCGATATGCGCAAATATCAAAAGGAACTGAGATCTTTGGGTTATAACCATGCATTTCAAGTTTCATCAAAATCGAATTAAAATTGTGACCTCTACAGGGTCCACAACCTTGATATACCATTTTTTAACAGTATTCGTGTACGAATGGCGGCCATTTTGTATAGCAATTTTGGTCCAATTTTTCCGAAATTGGAACTCAACCTTCCTTAGGGCGTAACAGTGATATAATCAAACGATTTTTTTAATCAGATAATAATTGTGACCTCCAGAGGGACCACAAGCTAAACAAAGGCGATTTTGCGTATAATCAGGGGCCATAATTCAGAAAGTTACGATCCAATATGCGCAAATATTGAAAGGAACCAAGATCTTTGGGTTATAAACATGCATGTCAAGTTTCATCAAAATCGAAATTAAAATTGTGACCTCTACAGGGTCCACAACCTTGATATACCATTTTTTAACCATATTCGCGTACGAATGTCGGCCATTTTGTATGGCAATGTTGGTCCAATTTTTCCGAAATTCGAACTCAACCTCCCTTAGGGTGTAACGGTGATATAAACAAACGATTTTTTAAATCGGATGATTATTGTAACCTCCAGAGGGACCACAAGCTAAACCAAGGTGATTTTGCGTATAATCAGGGGACATAATTCAGGAAGTTACGATCCGATATGCGCAAATATCGAAAGGAACCAAGATCTTTGGGTTATTACCATGCATTTCAAGTTTCATCAAAATCGAATTAAAATTGTGATCTCTACAGGGTCCACAACCTTGATATACCATTTTTTAACAGTATTCGCGTACGAACGGCGGCCATTTTGTATGGTAATTTTGGTCCGATTGTTCCGAGATTTGAACTCAACCCTCCTTAGGGTGTAACAGTGATATAATCGAACGGTTTTTCAAATCGGATAATAATTGTCACCTCCAGAGGTACCACGAGCTAAAATAGGTGATTTTTCGGACAATCAGGGGCCATAATTCAGGAAATTACGTTCCGATAGGCGCAAATATCGAAAGGAACCAAGATCTTTGGGTTATAAACATGCATGTCAAGTTTCATCAAAATCGGTTCAAAATTGTGACCTCTATAGGGTCCACAAGCTAAAAACGTGATTTTTCGTACAATCAGGGGCCATAATCCATGAAGTTTTGATCCGATACATGCCAATATCGAAAGCAGCCGAGATCTTTTGGGGATAAACCTATATTTCAAGTTTCGTTAAAATCCGACAAGAATTGTGACCTGTAGAGAGTCCACAAACAATTGTGGACGGACGGACGGACGGACAGACGGACAGGGGCGACGACATAATACGTCCACATGAAAATGTGGGCGTATAAAAAACTGCAAATATATTAACACTCAAGGAATATTGATTGTAGAGCAATTGATGTTTTGTTTTTTGGGGTTTTTTTAAATATTTTTATTCAGGTTGTCTGAATGGGATTGGGGGACAGGCTTAGCCTATGTAAAACCCCTCTCCCTAAATTGATGTTAACCTTTAATCAACAGAAGATCGTAAAAAATGATATATTTCTCCTAACCAGAACAACCGATATTTACTCAACTTCATGAACAGAAGATCGTAAAAAATGATATATTTCGTACAATCAGGACTACTGATGTTTACTCAATTTCATGACACTCTTAATCTAGACACAACAAAACAGTAAAGGTGCCTACAATGTTTACATTTCTATTTTAATATTAATTTGTCCAGGGATATTTCCACTCCAACTGCAACCATTCTTTAAAGATACATTATATGCATAAAGAATGAAAGTGACAAATAGAGAGAGTGACAGAGAGAGAGTGAGATCCCACTCAACACAAACTAGGTAATTTTGAGACTAACATATTGTTCAATTTTGTTTTAATAATTCGCTGGGGCATAGAGGTCTTTATGTTTTATGATTTAGGTCTTGATAAGTTGATAAGTTAATTATTGTCTAATTAATAATTTAGATAATATTTGAAGCCAAACGACCTACAATAGGCAGATTTATCTCTTGAATTATGTATCTTTAAAAATAAACGTCTGGCTTTTAGTAACCTAGTAAAAAAAAAGTAAAAAAACCTGACACTCTCTTCAAACTTAAAGGCTCAATACCACTCTTGTTGTTATTGAATAATATGTCCCAATCTTTATTCTGGTCAACAAATTGTCCTATTTTACAATATTCCAATTAAATGATGATACAAAATTCATCTTTACACACCTAATTAATAATATTGGAAAAATTAAACTAAATGATTTAAAAAATCCTAACATAAACCTTTCCAAATGTGACTTGGAATCTAAAAATATTTTTGAATCCTATGGACAAGTAAAATAGGATGTTCTAAGAATAAGGCTATTATTTATTTTCTGTCAAGCCAGCAAGAGTGTTATTGTCCTTTTAATGCATTCTTAATTTCCTAGTGAAAATACAGAAATAATTTCGAACCTTGTTTTTCTTCCTCGTGTTGTTTTTCAATGGCGCCAATGGCTTCTTGTATTGGATCATCACCCAATTCTTTCATCATGAGTTCATGCTGAGCAAAATCATAATCGATCAAATGTTCTGGCTCTGTTGATTGGGGACCTAAAATAAAACAAAATCATAATATAT
Organism: Patella pellucida; assembly: GCA_917208275.1. NCBI lineage: Eukaryota > Metazoa > Mollusca > Gastropoda > Patellidae > Patella > Patella pellucida. The sequence goes on from OU795038.1 coordinate 6,245,748, forward strand.
CAATCTATTTCAGAAATCATTGTTATTTTATTCTATAACAACATGCAATTACAAGCAAATATCATTGAATACATCCATTGTATAATCTATAGTTGTATTCAATGGCCATTGAATAACTTCTAGTTGTATGCAATGGCCATTGAAAAACATATAGTTGTATTAAATGGCTTGAAAACAGAATGACTTCACTTTCAGAACTGTCAAACTGTAATGATGTCACAGATCGGTAAACACAATTTTTGTAAAACAAAAACAAAGAAAAAAGGGCGGAACTTATGATAAATTTTAACGTTAGTGGTAATGATTTTTTTAATGATAATCTGGATAGTACAGTGTATTTTGAGATTTGCATATAGTTATAGAATAAAAACATAACTCAATGACCATTGAATACTGCTCAGGTTATTCAATGTTTCACTCGAGTGTATCCCTGCTGTATACTGTTCTGCTCCTAACCTGGGCTAATGAAGATAGGCTACGCCATACAGTGTGCTATGAGAGAAATTTTGCCCAGGCAGCTGCGCCATGGCCTAAGCTTATATCGAATTCCAACTGCTAGGGATCTTGGTTTTATACCATCGGAATGACTAGACAGCTGTCCTTGTCAGGCCCTCCATCCTGCATCACTGACAAGGGGAAACCACAGCAGAAAATCGGGATGGAGGGTCAGGAAATGGACAACATAGTGTCGTGCACGTAAAAGATCCTGTAACAGCTGGAATTTGAAATAAGAGTAGGTAAAACGCTGCTGTTCGTGAAAACTGCCTTCATACCACACTGTATGGCATAATTTCATCTTCATTAGCCCAGTCTGAGCAGAAAAGTAGGACTTTAAACCCCATTTCATTTCCTATGACAGCACAATAAAATAATGTAATCAATTTGTCTAATTTTTTGAGAGAAGTCGACTTAAAACGTTCCATTTTCTAATCTATTAAGAACCTATTCTTGATCATCATAACTCCATAAATAATTACTGGTAGATATCAAATTTCCTTGGGCTTTGTCGTTTCACTAATTTGAATATTGCTTATCAATTTCATACAGATCTAATGATAACTTCTAATGTTAGAACATTCACAAGATTCTACAGGGAAATTATTTTAGATGTAATAAACAGAAATTGTTGAAATTCAATAAGCTTCGTTGTTTTACGAATTCCAATAAAATATATCTCGATTACAGATCGCATTAATATTCAGGCACGCAAAAATAAACCTTATATAGATCTTGAGCATTGACAAGGACATCAACTCTTAAAGTAATTATTGGGAATAAGGAATTATTGGATAATGAATAGAGAGAGAGAGAGAGAGAAATGGGGTTTAACTAGGTCAGTTCGGGACTTACATATGGTTTTAATTTTATTTCAATAATGGTCTTTAGCAGTGGGAAAAAAACGGTGGACTCAGAGAAAACCAACGAGGTTAGCAGGCAACCCTACCTCTTGTCACATACAACCAGGGATTCGAAACCACACCAGTTGTCTCAAAGACAGGCTTAATGACACAGCGCGCATATGGCTTTACCATTCGGCTATCCAACCCCCATCTGATGAGAATAACGACTGAATATATTTCACATTGATCGAATGATGTTTAGGCCTCAAACGTGATCACAAGATTTTTCCAAGTTATAAAGGGCCAACTTGGATAGCAGTTGATGAATATAGGCTATAATGAGGCTATGACCAAAAGATTTTTTCAACTTGGTTTTAGTAATTAGTACATGTAGATGCCATGTCCTTCTTGGTAAGTAATTTCACTACTTTATTATAAGTAATATTTTCTCCTAATATAAATAATAATTTCTCCAAAAAAAAGTTATATTTTCTACAAACATAATTAATTTTTTCTCCAAGTAATATTTTCTCCAAACATAGTTGATTTTTTTTCCAAATATAATTCATATTTTCTCCAAATATAATTCATATTTTCTCCAAATATAATTCATATTTTCTACAAATATAATTCATATTTTCCCAAAATATAATTCATATTTCCCCAAAAAATAATTTGTATTTTCTCTAAAATGTAATTAATATTTTCTCCAAATATTAATAATAATTTCTCCAAAAAAAAAAGTTATATTTTCTACAATAATGAGTAATATTTTCTCCAAACCTAATCTAATATCAATAAAATTCGTATTTATAAACAGAAGGTGTGATAAACTTACTTTTACTTTGTCGAGGACAGTTAACACGGAAGAAATGGTTATTCCCCCACAGTATACGATCACCATGCTTAACTTTGGTTTTTTCTTTAATAACTGAACCATTAACACATGTCCTGTAAAAGAAACAATATAACATGTACTACATCTAAATATAATACAGAAATGAAATGTGGTTAAATTCCTACTATTCTGATTCAAACTGGGCTTATGAAGACGGGCATATGCCATAAAAATCCCTTGAACATGGATAATGTGTGACATGGATAATTAAATATGACAAGTTACTTCCAGTTCCAAAGGTACTAAAAAAACCCCACAGAAACAAGAAGTTGATACATTGTTTTAGCGCCTCGCGATTCCGAACACAAATCATGAGAGGTGAATCATGATAACAGAACACAGTAAGTTATAACTATCTCTATATAAATATATCATGGTAGGCTATATAGTTTTCAAGACAGTGAAGTTAATAGAACGAAAACAATGTCTAAAATCAACAGAGAGCAAGAGAAATGAGGTTCAACATCCATTCCACACAAACTAGCTGAATACAGGACTAACAAATGGTTCAATTTTATTTCAATAATTTACTTGTACGTAGGGTTCTTTAGCAGTGGGAGGTAACCAGAATACCTGGAGTAAACCCATGAGGTTGGACATACGACCCTACTCCTTGCCACGTACAACATGGGATTCGAAACCACACCAGTTGACTCAATGACAGGCTTTATGATACAGCCAGTCTGCACAAACCATTCGGCCATACATCCCCCAATCCCCGCTACAATCAACAAATAAGTTAACTGTTCCTACCTGGCTCCTTCAAATGGTGATAGAAATATTTCATTGTTATCCTCGATATCCACAATACAATGTTCTGGTAAGATACCTAAACCACTAAGATGTATATCCTGTTTGACTGGTGCATTGTGGGATCCTACGAGTGTGTGTTCCTGAAAGATAAAATTAAACATAGACATTATTTTAATTTTAATCTAAAAAAATTAAATAATTGCAGCATTTACTTCGTTATTGTGGATGGCTAGATCTGACATACATATAGCCATATTCTCAGTCATGTTTTTTATAAGAGCGTGATCGCTCAGTCATTGTTTCATTGGTAGTAGTTTTTTAGATTGTGTGATTTGGAGTAGTTTTTTCAGATGGCGCGATTGGTAGTTTTTCAGATTGTGTGATTGGTAGTAGTTTTTCAGATTGTGTCATTGGCAATAATTTTTGGGATCGTGTGATTTTTTTTCAGATTGTATGATATTTGATTTTTAGATAATGTGATTGATAATAATTTGGTAATAATTTTGTTGATTGTGCGACTATTGTTTTTCCCGTTGTGTAATTGGCAATAATTTTCTTAGATTTTGTCACAGATGATATGATTATTAATTTGTTGGGGTTTTTTTTCTTCTTCTGATTGTTTGATTGTTATAAATGAATGAAATGGGGTTTAACGTCCTAAGCTTCTGCACCTAACCTGAGGTTTGATTGTAATGATGCTGGCTTTCATTTGATGTATTTCAACTAATGTGTTGGGTGAAGGAAAAAGATGTGCAGGATCAGATTGTGTGATTGCTGTTTTTGTAGATGATGTAATTGGTATTTGGTGTCAGATTACATCATTCCTATTCGTTGTCCAATTGGAATGTCATTTTCTGTGTGTGTAACAAATTATAAAGAAACTAAATCGTCAATTTAAATAATGTGATCAGTGATTGGATAGACAAGATAACATGCATGTAGGTTAAAAAGGGAGAGAGAGAGGGAGAGAGAGAGAGAGATGGGGCTTAACGTCAACTCAACATAGGGCTGGACGATATTCTCGATATCCCGATATATCGCGATGTCAAATTTTTTCATCGTCGACGATCTTTGGTCACCAAAAACATCGCGGTATAGCAATATATCGTTTTTTGCAGATTATCGTAAATACCGCGATATTTATTGACGATATATTGCTAATTATGTGCGAAATATGATATAATTTAAATCAATAAGAAGACATCGTTGATTATCTTTGTTGAAATGCATTTTTTGTCAATAAAATAGTCCAGGGGTTTCATGTCACGTGACTTTAGGTTGAAATCGGGCCAGCCAGCAGCTGAAATATAGCCCACTTCAATCTACGATTCTGAATTACTAATTGATGTAAATGCATTCCTAACAATTGTATTGCAATAGTTTAATATCAATCTCGATATCTGCAAAGATTCGGGCTAAAAAAGTATCGATATGATAGCGAAATTACCGTTTGTTTACAGGAGACGCTAGCGGGAAAATATCGCTCTGACGTCACGCGGCCGGTAAATTTCCACTGACGGCATTGCTATGGCCCACTTCATTGGTGATTCCGATCGTTATTTTTCAGGGGATTTTCATATAGAACCAATCAAATGATAGATAACATTTTTGTGATTATTATTCTGAGTGAAACCTCGAGATCGGACAACTAGAGCCGTAGAAAATGGGATTTATCTGTTTTGATGACTGAAAATTGCTAAATTTCGACTAAATATATAAAAAAATTCGTGAGGTTTCATCGAGATTATAAATATTTGACATATTATCATTCAAATTATTATGATTTTAATAAATCTTAGCTGATAATAACGATCGGATTTCAGTTTTAAAATTAGTACTAGCGATTCTGAAGGGGAAATACCGCTTACGACGTCACTCAAATATGACTGAAAAGCACTTAGTTTGGTGCCGTGCTACGCATTGACGGAAAGACAACATAAAACAATGATTTATACACATTTTTTAATAAAACATTACACACGTAAAAATATCGCGATATTTCAATATATCGTGAATATTTTTTCAAATATCGCGATATTTAAAATTGTCAATATCGTCCAGCCCTAACTCAACACAAACTATATCATTTCGCGACTAAAATATGGTTTAATTTTATTTCAATAATTTGCTTAATTGCGCATAGTGCAGAGATGAAAGTGGCTGGTGGCCGAAATTGATGAAAATATTGTTGTAACCTGGATGAGCGGCAAAAGTGCGATTAACAAGCGCCAGAAACCAGAGGCCTGAACGCCGAAGGCGTGAGAAACGAGTGCGAAAGGCGAGAGTTAAGCTAGGGGGTCTGGGTGCATGCCCCCAGGAAATGTTTTGAAAAAATTACGACATATCTGGTTTGTGTTTATTTTAATTTTTAAAGATTTTAAAAAATTTTTTTTAAAAAATCGAAATTTCCACCAAAATCTCACATTCCGGGAAAATCCGGAAGAGTATTTAGCAGTGGGAGGAAACCGGAGGACTCGGAGAAAACCCACGAGTTTGGACAGGCGATCCTACTCCTTACCACATACAACCGGCGATTCAAAACCACGCAAGTTGACTTAATGGCAGGCTTTATGATACAGCGCGCGCATGCTAACCATTCAGCCACCCAACCTCCCATTAAGTTTAAAAACACGACAATGAGACAATCACCATACAGATGGGGGCTGAATGGATGGGGGCCTGGCAACAACAGTGTCTAGCCTTCGGATGGGATGAAAAACTAAGGTTCTGTGTACATGTTGGTGCACAATTAAAATAACCCTTGACAGATAAGTAGGCTGTAGTGTCGCTGTCTGTGAAAAATTTCCCTCATAGCGCACTGTATGGCATTTGCCAGTGTTCAATAGTGTAGTCTGTTAAGAAAAGTAGGTGTTAAACCCCCATTTAATTCTGTTCGAAAGCAACTGTATCTAGTCTTAGATTAAATTATACTGATTTTAAACAGAGGCGGTCTGGACAGTGTAACCAAGGCCAAACCAACTGAATTTTCTGTTCTTCGGGAGATAGAGAGATAAATGGTGTTTAACGTCCACTCGACATAAACTAGGTCATTTCGAGACTAACTTACGGTTCAATATTATTTCAATAATTCGCTTGCGCGTAGGGGTCTTTAGCAGTGGGAGGAAACTGGAGAACCTTGAGAAAACCACGAGGTTGGACAGGCGACCTTATTCCTCGTCAAGTACAACCAGGGAATCGAAACCACGCCAGTTGACTCAATGCACATGCTAACCATTCGAGCATCCAACTCCCCTTTCGAAAACTTAGGGTGACATTGAGTTAATGATTAAGCTACTTTAAGATTTATCCAGACCCGAGTTCACAAAGCATTCTCAAACTTAAGTTGAGAATTTGCTCAACATTCAATCACTTTTTATGAGAAATATCTTTGATGCAGACACACAAAACTTTGCCCATAGTTTCTTATTGATGTATTTGATACATTAAAACAACAAATGTTTTATAAAGGGCTATATTTTAGTTAGAATAAGGCGAACAATTTTGAGTAAATTCTCAACTTAAGTCTGAGAATGCTTTGTGAACTCGGGGCCCAGACCCGGAAGAACAGGAAATCAACTTGGTGTGGCCTAAGAAGTTTCATGGAGACAAACAACTTGGATAATTCAATTAATTTAAAATATGGATCTCACTACTAGATCTTTTCAGGACTTTATTCTCATCAGGGAACGGCAGGTAGATTTTTCTTCAGGTCTTCAGTAATTTTAGTGTCTAGACCAAGTTAAAACTAATTCAATACGTGGGGTGATTTTAACAAATACTGGCCAAAGCCGAGATCTTTGGTCTTGGCAAGAATCATATTTGAATCAATACCGAAGAAAACATCACAAAGAAAATTATTTCTGGTGTCATAAATGCGACAAGTATCCAATAAAAATAACAGGAAATTGAATCTGTGGTTGAGAAAGAGTCCGAGAGAGAAATGGGGTTTAATATCCACTTGACACTAACTAGGTTACTTCGGGAATAACATTCAGTTCAATTTTATTTCAATATTTCATTAGGGGTCTTCGGGAGTGGGAGGAAATCTGAATACAAGCAGAAAGTAAACCCCGGAGGTTGGACAGGCGAAAAAAATGTCTATAATGTAATGTGTTAATCACAATTCATTACCGAAAATACAATTGGATTAAAACACAGACCCTATTTTGTTGAACAATACTTCCAAGATAGAAACAAAAAATAATAAAACTTAAAAACTACATAATGAATGTTTAATTTACAGGAATATAGCCATACCCAACCGAGGCTACTTGTGCCCATTTATATTTGAGAATGACAATTGACAGATTGAGCTTTTACATAATGCATCTCTATGCAAATAATAATTTATATAAGACATCAAGCCATGCGATACCCGACCGAGGCCACTTCATCGGCCTTCTCGCGAACCGACGAATCTGATATATAAAAAGGTATTGAGAATTAGTATTGAGAAATTTATACTTTGTTGTTATCTTTGTGGCCATCAAATACTAATATGTATTTATGATTTAATATTTCATACATATACATCAGGACACTGGACGTCATTTAAATAAATATTATTAATTTATGGCCACACAGATAACTACAAAGTATAAATTTCTCAATACGTAATTCTCAATACTTAATTATATATCAGATTCGTCGGTTCGCGAGAAGGCCAACGACTTGTGCTCATTTATATTGAGAATGGCAAATTGGCAGATTTAGATCTTACATAATGCATCTGAAAGCAGACTGCTTTAATGACATTGAATTCTGTCTTCTGTAATTTAATTCATTTGTTGCTCATTGGTTATTAGGAGTCAATGATTTTCTTTCACCAATTCATTAAAAGGAGCGTACCGCCAAATAAATCACTGGTCGTTAATTTCCTGGTATTCATCTACATGTATTAATACAATTCATAGGGGTAAAAAGTTCACGTCCAGATCATCAACAAGACCGGAGGGATACATTAGTTAAATCTTAATGTTGCCAGCCCTTCAGCAAAAACGACTGGTAGCACTGGAAACGGTACGACAATTTAATTAAAGATAGTCTAACTTCCACAAAATTGATGTTGATAGAGCACCCATGTGCTAACAACCCCCCCCCCCCCCAGTGAGACCCGTCTTCCATTAGCCCAGGATAGTGAGAGAGATACAGAGAGAGACAGAGTGAGAGAGAGAGAGAGAGAGAGAGAGAGTGAGAGAGAGTGTTGTGGTCTAAGGTCCAGATGTCACAAACAGGGTAATTGCAATAGACAAACATTTAGTTCTTACATTATGCATCTCTACTTAATCAAAATGGAATGAAATGGGGTTTAACATCCTACTTTTCTGACAAAACCAGGGTTTGGGAAAGGTGAGAGAGAGAGAAATGGGGTTAAACGTCCACTCAAAACAACTAGGTCATTTCGGGACTAACATATGGTTTATTTTTATTTCAATAATTCGCTTGCGCGTAGGGGTCTTTAGCAGTGGGAGGAAACTGGAGTGTCTTGAGGAAACCCATGAGGTTGAGAAGGAGGTTGCCACATACGCTAACACCAGGGCTCTAAACCACAGCCGCAAGCCAGAGATGACTGACCAGCTAGAGGTCGAAGTGCGGCACTCTAGACCACTAGGCCATCCCAACCCCGGGTTTAACATCCTACTTTTCTGACAAAACCAGGGGTGGGGACAGGATCTGGTGGGGCAATGGTTTACAGAGTGAGCGGTTTAACTGAATGGGATTGGGGAACAGGTTTAGCCTATGTAAAACCCCTCCCCCTAGCAGTGGAATTAAACTGGATGCTAAAACAACATCTCCAAGATATTCATAATACAATGACATTGATGGTTGTTGACTCAATGACACACCTTCTGATACAACACCCACCAGAGAGAGAGAGAGAGAGAGAGAGAGAGAGTCTTTAGCAGTGTGATTAAACTGGATGTTAAAACAACATCTCCAAGCTCTTTAAATTCCATCCATAACACAATCACATTGATTGTTGTTGATGTCAGACCTTATGATACAACAATCAGAGAGAGTGAGAGAGAGAGAGAGAGAGAGAGTCTTTAGCAGTGTGATTAAACTGGATGTTAAAACAACATCTCCAAGCTCTTTAAATTCCATCACATTGATTGTTGCTCAGTTAGATGACATTCGGAAGTTGTTTATAAGACGAACATATTTACTCGCTGGTCGGCAAGACTTGTTTTATCAGCTCTTTACTTAATGAAGTCAGGAATAGACGACTGATGAAAGGCAGCCGATTGGCTAAATCAAACATTATCAGCAGCCATTGACAATATGAACATCTTGAAGAGACGACGGAATCGTTCCTCTTCATTTACATGCAGACTTACGATAACAGTAATTTTATTTCAATTGATTTTTCCGTGAAGTTAAACGAGTCGAACGATTTAACGTAGAAAGGTCGGCCATCTTGTCGTGAACGTCATGACCTTCCTCACTGAATAAATACAGTTAATGTACAATATTCATTTCATAGATATAATATGATCGTTTCATCTTTTGAGAAATGAAATGCTTTTAATGTAGATTAGAATATTCATTTCATAGATATGGTCGTTTCATCTTTTTTCTAAACTTTTTTATATTATTTTCTACATTATTTTATATTATTTTCTAAACTATTTTATAGTATTTTCTAAACTATTTTCTAAACTTTTTTATAGTATTTTCTAAATTATTTTATAGTATTTTCTAAATTATTTTATAGTATTTTCTAAACTATTTTATAGTATTTTCTAAACTATTTTCTAAACTTTTTTTATAGTATTTTCTAAATTATTTTATACTATTTTCTAAATTATTTTATAGTATTTTCTAAACTATTTTCTAAACTTTTTTATAGGATTTTCTAAATTATTTTATACTATTTTCTAAATTATTTTCTATTATTTTTTAAATTATTTTATACTACTAGTTTGTGCCATTTTTAAAGATTAGCTGTTTTATTCTATGTCGTTATTATTATTATTATTTTATTTGTTATACTGTACAGTGGGCTGAGATAAATTTATATGTAGCCTGCTTTAAACAATAAACTATTATTATTATTTTTTGAGAAATGAAATGAAATGAAATTGGGTTTAGCGTTCTACTTCATCTTTTGAGAAATAAACTGCTTTGATTTCTAGAAGTTTATTGATTTTTTCAGAGGCGGATCCAGGGGGGGGGGGCCTTAGGTGGCCGGGCCCCCCCTAAATCTCTAAAAAACAGTATAAAAAAATAGATATGCGCCACAAATCACCACTGACACCCCGATTTTTTCAAAAATTTTCTCAGAGCCCCCCCCCCTAACTGGATTTCCTGGATCCGCCTCTGGATATGTTACACAAACAATCACCCTCTTATACATAAAAAATCTAGATTAAATCAGAATAATGATATTTGTGGTAAAAATGTTTCTTATTTGAAAAACATAAAACTAAACTGGCCTAATGAGGACGGGTATACGCCAGGCCCGTAGCCAGGGGGTGGCACGGGGGGCAACTGCCCTCCCAATACTGAGTCTTGCCCCCCCCCAATATCACAAGAAAATTGGTCTTTACTGCAAAATTACTGCAGATCCCCATGCTAGTTGGCCCTCCCGAAAACATCTTTGCCCCCCCAAAAACAACTTCCTGGCTACGGGCCTGGTATACGCCATACTATGTGCTATGAGAGAAATTTTGCCCGGGCAGCAGCACTATGGCCTACTCGTCTATAGATTTCCAACTGCCAATGGATCTTTTACTTGTACACCAATGTGTACACTGGATCTAGTTTTTTGGCCCATTCAAACAACTAGACAGCAGTTCTTGTCCAGGCCCTCCATCCTGCATCACTGACAAGAAGAAACCACGACGGAAAATCTGGATGAACTTTCTAGGCAGATGCAGGGATCGAACAGCTGACCTCCAGGTTAGCGAGCCAGAGTTTTCAAGGGATCCCTAGAGCACTAACTGACTCATCAAGGCATTATAATGGTAAAGCAAAGAATAAGATATTCATTTTTAAATCTCTAGAGACTGTGACATTGATCAGCTACATGTTGTAACTTCCAATCTTTATTTTCTGACAAAAATAACGTACATCGGTCAAAAACGAACAATAGTGCCATTGGGATATATACAGTATATACAATACACGTCTGTGTGACAATCTTACTTTAATTTCTTAACTGGATTCTTCAGCATTTATAACCACGCATTGTTAAATTTTTATCATTGTTTGATAATGACTAGAGAGAGCGAGATAAATTGGGTTTTACATCAACTCGACATAAACTAGGTCATTACGGGACTAACATATGGTTTAATTTTATTTCAATAGGGTTAAGCAGTGGACTAAAATACGGTTTAATTTTATTTCAATAATTCGCTTGCGCGTCTTTAGCAGTGGGAGGAAATCTGATGACCCGGAGAAACCCCACAAAGTTGGACAGGCGACCCTACTCCTTGACACGTCATATATACTAGAGAAGCTAAGTCAAATATGTAGCTCATTAATAAGAAGTAATTGTATTTCATAGAATTGAAATGAAATAAAATGGGGTCCTAATCTGACAACGCTGTTGAAGACGGCCATATGCCACGCAGTGTGCTATGAGAGAAATTTTGCCGAGGCAGTGCACTACAGCCTACTTTTATATAGAATTCCAACTGCCAAGGGATCTTTCACATACACACCACACAAACTAGGTCATTTTGGGACTAACATATGATTTTAAATTTTTATTTCAATAATTCGCTTGCGCCTAGGTAGGGAACCGGAGGACCTGGAGAAAACCCATGACGTTTGACAGGTGACCCTACTCCTTGCCACGTAAAACCGGGGATTCAAAATCAGCTCAGTTTACATACAGAGTTGACCTTTCATGCTATAATATTTCAAAAATAATGCAAAAATAATATATTGAAAATTTTCTTCAAATTACTTTATTCAGAGTGAAGTTATCACTATTTAAAGTTTTGACAAGATGCGGCAAAGATTGCTTATCATCGTAACAACGGTACTTGTTATTCAAGACTTAGCCTCGCTTCTCCTTTTTTAAATTAAATCATTAAATGGCAAACATCACTCTAATCTATTTAAATCTCCACCATCCGATAGTCTAGAGAGTTGATTATTGTCATGTCATTTGTATAAATGTTTAAATATTTTCACGTAGAATTCGACGTTAGAAAAAGATAAACAATATCGTTCAAATCTGGCCGCCATGTTTGTTTACTGACGTCAGCGCAGACCGGTCTTTTTCTAACATCGAATTCTACACGAAAATAGTGTTGGATTATTATAAATTTGTCTCGGTTGTGTCAGGAAATGATTTCTTTTGGTGATCAAAAAAGTTTCACGGTGCAAAATAGACGGTAAGGATCTAAAATAGCCTTAGAACCTAGATGGGGTAAAGCTTTATTTTCATACTAGTTGATAATAAGGTTCGTGAGGAACTGTGTAGCGAGACATCGTTCGCTCAGAGACAGTTCCTAAAGGAACTAACTCCATACAGTGCGCTATGAGGGAAATTTTTCAAGGGCAGCAGAGCTACAGTCTATCCTTATATCGAATTCCAACTGCCAAGGGATATTTCACGTGCAGGATCTCAGTTTCTCATCCCATCCTTACTACTAGACAGCTGTCCTTGTCAGGCCCTCCGTCCTACTTCACTGACCGGAAAATCTTGATGAACTTTCTCAGCCAATGCAAGGATCAACCAGCCAACCTCCAGGCTAGTGGCATAATTGTAAACAAATATAATATTATTTATCTCAGTAATCCATGCTATGAGCGATCAACAACTTTTCTGATTTTAAAGCGATAATTTCATATTTCCTAAGAAAGACAAAAAAAATTATTTCTATATCTATTGCTCAAAAGGGTCAGGGTTAAAAATATTTCAGTTTGCCCAAACCTGACTCATGATGATAAGGTATAGGTAGGTAGGTAAATTCTCTTTTTGACGATAAATAACGAGATTTTACGAAATCACTTGTCGAGTTTGGTGTTACTATGTATAGATACGATAGTGGCTGTTCAATCTCCTGACCGATTATTTCGCGTTTGGGTGTCATTGTCAAGTGTAAAAATAATACTGTTAAAAAAAAAATCCTTAAAAAGGGCAATAAAAGAATTTGAGTAGGCAGCTTTTTTGGGGGGGTAGGTAGCATTTGGGCAAACAAACAATCTTTTAATTATTTCTATATATATTACTCAATAGGTTGTCAAATCCCTACATGTAAGTTACTATACAATGATAGGAATCCTTTATGCACTTAAATTATACATTCACATAAAAAGTTTCTACTACAATTTACATTTCTAAGAGAAAGAGAGAGAGAAATTGGGTTTAACGGCCACTCAACACAAACTAGTTCATCACGGAACTAAACTAACAGTAACACATGGTTTAATGGTATTTCAATACTTGGACAGGTGGCTCCACTCTGTGTCACTTACACTTTACAATACAACCATTGGCCATCCAACACCCATATTGTTAAGAATCTATTTGAGTCGACTTGTATTTAAGTCGACCAAGACTGTGTATAGAACATTGCCAAGAACATCTATTTGAGTTAACGATTGCTATAACCACTGGTATTAAGGTCCACTGAGACTGTCTAAAGAGGTCTCCCGGAGTCCACATCTATATAGATTCAAATCGCTCTGGCTAGAACCACTGGTATTTAGGTCCACCGAGCCTGTACGTCTATAGAACCTTGCTAAGAACCTCCCGGAGTCGGGATCTATTCAAGTCAACTCTAGCTGGTTATAACCACAAGGTATTTATGACTTGTGTTACTGTTTAGAACCTCTATTCGAGTCGACTCTTGCTATAACCACAAGGTATTTATGGCTTGTGTTACTGTTTAGAACCTCTATTCGAGTCGACTCTTGCTATAACCACAAGGTATTTATGGCTTGTGTTACTGTTTAGAACCTCTATTCGAGTCGACTCTTGCTATAACCACTGGTATTTATGACCTGTGTTATTGCTAAGAGCCTCCCCCGAGTCAGGATCTTTTTATGTCGACTATAGAGCTATAACCACTGGTATTTATGACTTGTGGTATTGCTAAGAGACTCCCCCCGAGTCAGGATCTATTTAAGTCGACTATAGAGCTATAACCACTGGTATTTATGACCTGTGTTATTGCTAAGAGCCCCCCCCCCCCCCCGAGTCAGGATCTATTTAAGTCGACTATAGAGTTATAACCACTGGTATTTATGACTCGTGTTATTGCTAAGAGCCCCCCCCACCCCCGAGTCAGGATCTATTTAAGTCGACTATAGAGCTATAACCACTGGTATTTATGACTTGTGTTATTGCTAAGAGCCTCCCCCCCCCACCCCGAGTCAGGATCTATTTAAGTCGACTATAGAACTATAACCACTGGTATTTATGACTTATGTTATTGCTAAGAACTTCCCTGAGTTGACTATAACCACATGGTATTTATGACTTGTGTTATTGCTAAGAACCTCCCTGAGTAGACTATAACCACATGGCATTTATGACTTGTGTTATTGGCCGTAGCAATGTTTTATTGTCATGTTGACAAGGAACAGGAATCAGTTTTTATTACTATAATAAAACACGATATTGGTAATCAGACTTTATTGGAATCTTATCATTTCCATGCCTGGCATAGCATCTAAGAAAGAATGGCATAAGAAACCTGGTTCCATATTTATTGCCCTAATCATTTATCAATTTAAACGTTTTTGATATTTTTTCCCATAATTACCAGATGAAAATGACTTTTTTCTACCGCCATTAACTGACCATATTTCAGCATATATATTAATTAGTGTATCAAGCCTTTTTTGAAGGAAATTATCGCTCATTTAACCGCATAAGAAAGTAACCACGAGAGGGGTCGTTTCAAAATAACGCTAACAGTCATGAAATATTAATAAAATAAAAACCCATCGGATAGCACGAATAGTTAAAGCATCCGATAGGCTAACTAGTGAGTTGGGGTTACCCTGAAACTTGACATAGCTTGTTAGTGATAGCCAAAGTTGTTGATGAGGTGAAGGAACTATATAAACATATGATATGGGTATCAATATTTTGAATAAGCATGCCCTTTTTTGTGTACTACACTGCATCAGTTCTTGAAAACCCAATGCTGCTGGTGGGCGCTGGCCACACATGCCATGCTCTAAAATTTTTGACACAAATTTATTCATTCCCTAATATAGGCTCAACACGTTACCTAAGTCATTGGATTATTGGTGATAAACAGTGTGTCGCAATCTGCATTAACGTTGCGCTGGCCTTCGATCAATCCGAACGACCACCGCTAATACACTTCTAGGATACCGTCTGCCAGTTACTATTGATTTCCTGTTAAAAGCATTTAACGGGGCTTAATAAGATACCAGTTTTTGATTGGATAATTATTAGGGGAGAATGTGAGGCCGTTTAAAGAGATTATTGGGTAGGGATGTGGTATGACCAATCATATTAACCGAGACATTGTTCAAGGACCAACCACTGAACTTCTATCAATATAAATTCAAAATGGATGCCATTATTTTTATTGATCAAATGCCACAACCTAATTTCTTAACCTGTAATTGCTCATAATCTTTTACACACACTTGCGGCCATTGTGGAAATCATATATTAGGCTGCACAAGAGATCAAGAGAGACTCAGAGAGAGATGGGGTTTAACATCCACTCAACTCAAACTAGGTTATTTCAGGACTAACATATGGTTTAATTTTATTTCAATAATTTGCTTGCGTATAGGTTTTTTTATTAGTGGGAGGAACCAGAGGACCTGTCGAAAACCCAAGAGGTTAGACAGGTGACCCTACTCCTTGTCACGTACAACCAGATATTCGAAACTGCACCAGTTGACTCAATGACAGGCTTTATGATACAGCACGCATGTGCTAACCATTCAGCCATCCAACCGCCCTAGTACGACACAAACAAGTATTTTTGATGAATTAAAGACAATTTTATAGGTCTTGGTTGCCTCCAGGTCAGCGCAGTGCCGTTCACCAAACACTTTTAATATCTGTGGCTCCAAAAGGATATATTATATATACATGTACTTTGACATGTACATACAGGAAAAAATATAATGGTCGCCACAAACAAGTAATTTTGATGAATTTAAGACGATTCTATATATGTACATGTATGACATACTTGTCTTGATTGCATTATAGTAAACTCATTTCCTCTCGATAAACTTATCCAGGGCTGCAGAAAGACAACACTTTAATATAACTCCCGGCAGCCAGAAGTGTAATGTATTTTTCTTTTAGTTCAATGATAAAAAAAATAGAACACTATCACTTTTAAATATAAAAAAAAGTCTTATATACAAGAAAACCACAATTTGATATGAAAAAGTCAAGGATTTAATCAATTTTTAATACAAAGAGAGAATATAAAGCCAGAGAAATTGGGTTTACCATCCACTCAACAGAAACTAGATCATTATAGTAGAAGAGAGAGAGCCAGAGAAATTGGGTTTACCATCCACTCAACATAAAGTAGATCATTAAAGTAGAAGAGAGAGAAAGCTAGAGAGATGGGGTTTAAGTCCACTCCACACAAACTAGATCATTAAAGTATAAGAGAGAGAAAGCCAGAGATGGGGTTTAACGTCCACTCCACACAAACTAGGTCATTTTGGGACTACAATTTATAGTATAAATGAACAATGAACTTAGCACTCTGTCAGATACAGCTAGAGCAAAAGAGAATTTTATAACTCATTAAATTTAGAAAATTTCTGAGAATCGAATGATTACGAATACTGTGAAGCAAAACATCCTTTTCGGAAAGTATATGAATTCAAAAATGATTTTCAGGTATTTATTTACTATTAATGCTCAGAGGCAAACATGGCACCCAATTTGTACCCCAAAAATTGACATACATTATTTTTTGTCAAAATAAATGAAATTCATCTTTGCATCCAAGGAAAGAACTGATCTATGAATGGGATAGGATGTGAAAAAGCCATTTCGTCATACTATGTTAGTAAAATAGAAGTTTTCCGGAAAATTCAAAACTTGCTGTCTGCTGTACAAGATACTTTAAGGACATTTTTCAAAAATGGCGACAAAATGGAAGTTATCTATTTGCACCAAAACGGCAGTTATCTGCGTGAAATACGCCTTTGAATCAATTTTTATCTGGCTCTTGCAGTTTATTTCTAATCAAGCTAAGATTGAATTTTGGTCGTCGACTAACTCGAAGCTCCGCATAACTCAGATAAAATTGGTCAGTCCACTTAGATCTGACTTATCCGAAGTTTACTGTATTATTTATTCAGTCACTAAACTCACAAGTTTACATCGCAGATTAACATCCAATTTATATAAATGAATTTCCCTAATGCAATGTTGTTTTTATGGAGTGTAAATTTTAGCATCCAGAAAACTGTTTGCTTCAACGGTATCAGTGCTTTAACATGCCTTTTACACGAAAACCTGGTCTGTTCGCTTCAACGGTATCAGTGCTTTAACATGCCTTTTACACGAAAACCTGGTCTGTTCGCTTCAACGGTATCAGTGCTTTAACATGCCTTTTACACGAAAACCTGGTCTGTTCGCTTCAACGGTATCAGTGCTTTAACATGCCTTTTACATGAAAGCCTGGCCTGTTCGCTTCAATGGCATCAGTGCTTTAACATGCCTTTTACACGAAAGCCTGATACAGCTAAAGTTGTTCAATGATATTGGGATTTGCCCTATTGTCTCATTTAGACAGGATAGCCGAATAAATTTGACAATTGAGTAACAGTATAAATCTGTAAACCGTCTGTATAGAGAAGCCATGTTAATGAAACTGTCACGACTTTCAGACATATTATCTTAGACACTTTAGTTCATATCTATACAACACTTCCCAATAGACCCCAATATAATTTGTGGGAGAGCCTGGATAGAGAGAGAGAGAGAGAGAGAGAGAGAGTTTAACATTAGGTCATGTTTCAATTTTTTTTCAATAATCCACTTGCTCGTTTAAAAAAACTGTTGAGTTTGGTGAACAATCTGACTTTAATGTCCCTCTTAATTTGAAAACACATATTTTTGATCGATAATCCAGTAATGATAATAATAATACGATGTCAGTGGGAGGAAACCGGAGGACCTTGAGAAAACCCCTCTAGGTTGGACAGACGACCCTACTCGTCCTTCTCACGTAAATCTGGGGATTCGAAACTACGCCAGTTGACAGAATGATAGACCTTATGATACAACACGCACATGCTAACCATTCAGCCATCCCTGCCCCTTGTGGAGGACAAAGGGCCTGGCAAGGAACAATGGCCAGTCATTCGGATGGGGTCACAAACAGTTGGAATGTGACAACTAGAAGGCAAAATTGACTAGTTTCTCAGATAGGACGGAAAAAAAAACAAGGTCCTGTGAACACATCGGTGTGCACTCAAAAGATCCCTTGACAGTTGGAATTTAAAATAAAAACTCTGGAAAAATTTCCCTCAAAGCACACTATATGGAATGGAATATGCCCATCTTTATTAGCCCAGTTGGTGCAAAATGGTAGGACATTCAACTCTCATTTTATTTCATTTCTAAAATAATTCCGGATCATTTCATTTATTTCACCCCATTAAGTGTAGTTTAAAGTTTGAGTGTGTGTCATTAAGTAATATATTGATCAGTGCTCACACTGGCTTTCAATTTTTTTTCCCACCAAAATAAGTGATAATTTTTTTATAAAGAAATATTCATTTTTTTTCCGCTAACTGGAATATTTTATCTGCAAAAAATGTATGATAAAAACGACATATCTAACAATTTCATGTCTCAGCTAGGCTTATTATAAAACAATTACTGATATATATAATATAATATATACAACAAATTCAGTATTTGTGTATCCATAAAATTGTTAATAATATATACAACTTTAAAAATCTGTCTTTACACAATAGATTAGCAAAGTTTGGATTTAATAAAATAAGATTTTATTTTTGATGACTTTTAAACACTGTACTGCACAATATTTTTTCAGTATTTACTTGTCAAATCGTATCGCAGGATTGTCAATTTTATAAAAATTTATGTGTAGCGTGCTAGGCCTGTTGCTATTTTCAGGTACCATAAAGGAATCTGAATCTGAATCCCTGATAGACTGAAATAAATTTCAATTATATTTGTAAGAGATGCTTACTATAACCGTCTTTCACATTTAGAGCATTTTGGCACACAGTAATATGATACACATGGCGAACTATTTTCTCCCTCCAGCATCGTCACTATTCAACACGTTCTTACATTTTCGCAACCAGTGGTATTAATATAATTTGAAATAATGATATCCGATCCGATAGGCATGCTTGAAGCCACTGTAAATGACATTCTGCTATCAAAATATTTAATTCTCTTCTAAAGGAATTGTCGGCCATTTTGATTACATGTATTTCCATTTTTTAAAAGACGAAACGAAACATCATATTACCATTGTTTTGATTAATCAGTTCATCATGATTTCAGACATGATTTCAGACATGATTTCCTTTTGTCATTAACAGTTATGAAGGAAGGAGGGCTTGACAAAGACAGGCTTTTTATATATCATTGGCAATTAATCAATCAACTAATCATTAATCGAAGACAATTGATCAGTATTACTCATTTACTTGATCCGGATTATCAGCCAGTTGATTAATTTATAGTGTCCCGCCATGTGATTGACCATTGACGTCAATGTGACTGACAAATACAATTAGAATTTTAAGATTTTTCTCCACCAGTTCTCAAAAAGAATCGCAAGTAGCGCAAAATATTATGATACCTGAATTTACAGTGATATAAGCCTTTTCAGAATCAACAAATCAAATTTATAATCTTCCGTTCATTTAGGATTAGTTTTATATTGATCATGTGAATGAATGAATGAAATGGGGTTTAACGTCCTACTGTTATGCACTTAACCTGAGCTAATTGAAGACGGGCATACGCCATACAGTGTACTATGAGGGAAATTTTGCCCGGGCAGCAGCGCTACGGCTTACTCTTATATCGAATTCCAACTGCCAGGGGTTCTTTTACGTGCACTCCAATGTGTACACGGGACCTTGGTTTTTCGTCCCATCCGAAGGACTACACAGCTGTCCTTGTCAGGCCCTCCTTCTGCATCATTGACAAGGGGGAATCACGTCGGAAAATCGAGATGAACTTTCTCGGCCAATGCAGGGATCGAACACCCGACCTCCAGGCTAGCGAACCAGCGCCTTATCCACTTAGCCACCATGATCCCTATATTGATCATGTGTAGTCTGGGAGTTAATCCGATAGCAGGAATTGTGACACTACCCAATTCTAATTATATATCTTATCGTCAAGAGATACAATAAAGAGAGAGAGAGAGAGAGAGAGAGAGAGAGGGAAATGGGGTTTAACGTCCACTCAACACAACAAGGTCATTTCGGGACTAACATATGGTTTAATTTTATTTCAATGCGCATAGGGGTCTTTAGCAGTGGGAGGAAACTGGAGTGCCCGGAGGAAACCCACGAGTTTGAGAAGACGCCCCTATCTCCATGCCACATACGCTCACACCAGGGCTCGAAACCACAGCCTCAAGCCAGAGGTGGCCGACCAGCTAGAGGTCAAAGCGCGGCACTCTAGACCACTAGGCCATCCCAACCCCCAGAGATACAATAGTGATTTAAGATAAAACAAGCTGCTTATAAAAACCTGAAAAGGTTGTTTCTCTTTTTTTTTCTTCTTTTCTTAATTCATTTGATTTAAATATTAATAAAATGTCTTATGAAAATCCAGACTAAGCTCTCTGTTGTGTTTCGAGGGATTTATTTAAAATTAAAAGCTTATTGCAATATTTACTCTGTAGTCTATGAGCCACCTAATCTCGGCTTTCATTTGTTTAATTTCAGAAATTTTTAGACGTGTACCATGGCAACTCATTCGTCATAACATTCTAGTTATAGTTTTAATCCCATCCTCTTTAGCTCCATCTGTACAGAAAATAAGGATGTTAAAGTACTTGTTAAAAATTTTGAAAAAAACTATTGAAAACCAGCCAGTCCACTTCAAAATTCTGGCAGAGAAAAATTAAAGACATGGCTAAGTGGGTAAAACGCTGGCTCGCGAACCTTAAGATCATGTGTTAGATCTCTGCATTGGCCGAGTAAGTTTATCAGGATTTTCAGACATGATTTCCCCTTGTCAGTAAAAGTTGTGCAGGACAGATGGCTTAACAAAGACAGCCGTCTGGTTTTCAGATGGGATCCATGTACAAGATCCTTTGGAATTCAATGTAAGACAGGTCATAGTGCCGATGTTCGAGCAAAAATTTCCCTCATGGTGTATGCCCATCTTTATAAGCCCGGTCTGAGCATGTACAGCAGGAATTTAAACTCCATTTCATGTCATTAGAATTGTTTTTCTGTGAAAAATACTCGGAAGAATGAAAGATTAAGATTACAAAGTAAACACATGACAGAGTCATTATCTTAAAGATGCACTATGTAAGATTTAGATAAAGACCTGGCCCCCCGAGTTCACAAAGCATTCTCAGACTTAAGTTGAGAATTTGCTCAACTTTCAATCACTGTTTATGAGAAATATCTTTGATCCAGAAACACAAAACTTTGCCCATAGTTTCTTATTGATGTATTTGATACATTAAAACAACAAAACTTTTATAAAGGGATATTTTGTAAGGTGAACAAATTTGAGAAAATTCTCAACTTAAGTCTGATAATGCTTAGCGAACTCGGGGCCTGGTCGTTCTTGCTATATAGCTCAAAAATAGATTCAAAATTAATATATTTCAAATTTCATTCAAAAAAATTTATTCTGTGTGACGTAATCAGTGTTTGAAATTTTGACAGATTGTTTATTCTACATATAGAGAAGAGAGAGAGAGAGAGAGAGAGGAGTGGGGGGGTAACATCCACTGACACAAACTAGGTCATTTCGGGATGAACATATAATTTAATTTTGTAGCAATGTTACTTGTTAATCAAGAATAAGTCTTGTTTATCCAGACCGTTCACATCTCCACCAATTCTTATTGTGCTGTTCAAAATTTCACGGCACACTTCGGAAGATCTTGAGGTACACTGGTTGAGAATTACTGAGCACTTTAAAAAGTAAAAAGTAAAATCCTACCACATTAATACCCATTTGTTAACAAGTTTTTGCAGGGAAGTAGGCCAAGATTTTAACGTATCAATGCCTTTAGCAAGTAGAAAGTAAATTCATGCCACGTTAATCCCACATAGACAATATTTTTCCGGGGAGGAAGTAGGCCAAGTTTTTAAGTCATGATATTGGAATTGATCATCACTGGTGATCTCTGTTAGTCAGGAAATAATAGAGAATCTCTGGCGGGATTAAGTTGGTGATTGGGGTCAAGTTAACGGGTAGAGTTCACGCTCGGATCAATAACGATCCGTCCATACCAACTAATTTCATCACATCTAGTTAGCTTTCATGATAGACGCTAATCACAGAATGATATATCAAGATACTATGTCTCGGAGAGAGAGAGAGGGAGAGAGAGAGGGAGAGAGGGAGTGGGAGAGAGAGGTGGGGGACAGCAGAATGAAATATCATGATACTATGTCTTTTCCTTTTTTCTACATAAATCCAAAGATTTCCAGTTGAGATAAGAGATAGAGAGGGAGGGAGAGAGAGAGAGAGAGAGAGAGAGAGAGAGAGAGAGAGAGAGAGAGGTGGGGTAGGGGAAGGATAATGTCAACTCAATGCAAATTAGTACTTGTTAGGTGTCATCATTCGTTTTAATCATTGAAGGAAAGAGAGAAAGAGAAATGGGGTTTAACGTCCATTCGACACAAACTAGGTCATTTTGGGATTAACCTATGGTTTTCAATGTTTATTTCAATAATTCGCTTGCGCGTAGGGGTCTTTAGCAGTGGGAGGAAACCGGAGTGTCCAAAGGAAACCCACAAGGTTGAGAAGGCGCCCCTATCTCCATGTCACATACGCTCACACTAGGGCTCGAAACCACAGCTGCAAGCCAGAGGTGACCTGCCAGCTAGAGGTCGAAGCATGTCACTCTAGACCACTAGACCACCCCGACCACCAATCATTGAAGGATTCTGTGTATATTTCTTTTCCAGATGAAGACTGATGAGTTTTAATTGTTTTTAGTTGTTAAAAAACGTATCAGGGTTATTGAGTTAGTTGCTCGGCCCTAAGGTTTAAAGGGCTATAAACACAAAATTAAGCCATTTTATTCTTCAATATATAATTGAGATTGGCAAATTAAATCGAACATAAAAGTAGTTTAAAAACGTATCACATATATTAAGTTAGATGTGCTTGGCCCTAAGGAAGATTTTTAGGTCTTTTTTTTTAACAAAAAAAAAAAGAGATTGGCCCTTTAAATCGGACATAAAAGTAGTTTAAAAACGTATCACGTGTATTGAGTTAGATGCGCTCGGCACCTAAGGTAGAGGACTTTATTTAAAACAAAATATATGAGATTGGCCCTTTAAATCGGACATAAAAGTAGTTAAAAACGTATCACATGTATTGAGTTAGATGCGCTCGGCACCTAAGGTAGAGCGCTTTATTTAAAACAAAATATAATCGAGACTGGACCTTTAAATCTGACATTAAAATATGCTTACACTGTGGGACTTCTTGAAATTAACTCCAGGAATTCTCTGGACACCCATTATCATTTATCTCCAAACGACAGACACATTAATCCCAGAAAATGGATCTTAGAAGACTTTTTTCTGGGTCTTATTCTGATTAGAGCACCATGCTATCATCTATATCTTAATGCACGCCGGATTAATCCAACATAAGTATAAGTTGTTGACTACTGATCCGATGAGTACAGAAACATTTCAAGCTTCTGACGTATCCTTCCCTTATACGGAATCACATAAATATAAACTCGAGAGATAGAGAAATGTGGTTTAACTTCAACTCGACACAAACTAGGTCATTTCAGGACTAACATGGGGTTTATTTTTTTTCTGACATCCTTATATGGAATAACATAAATATCCACTTAAGGTTTTTAAAGGCCCAATACCACTCTTGTTGTATCTGAATTATATGTCCAAATCATTATTCTAGTCAAAAATTTGTACTATTTTACAATATTCTAATTAATTGGTGATACAAATTTAATCTAATTTAAAAAATTGGAGAAAAGCCTTAAGTAAACCATTTTAAATGTAACTTGGATTTAAACATATTTCGAACCCTCTGATCAAGTTAAATAGGATATGTTATGGATAATTTACACAACAGGTAGGACACTTAAACATCTAATACTTAGACTAAGACTATTTTTCATTTTCTAACACTTAAACATCTAGTACTTAGAATAAGGCTATAGATTATTTATTTTCTTGAGCTGTCAAGCCAGCAAGAGTGTTATTGTCCCTTTAATGAAACTTGTCAATGATGATGTATCATACTCACAATAAATGCCAATCATCAGACAAATAAATGTTCCATATTCATATTATTTATGATATTCATTATTTCAATCTCCAGTATTCAATTTCTGATGGGTTTGTGGTTCATATTTTTAAATGTGAAAGATGTTTATTTGTCTGTCAGGCTACTGTAAAATCATTTTTCTTTCCTAAAATCGAATTATTGAAGAGAAAACCATCAATAAGAGAGAGAGAGAGAGAGAGAGAGAGAGAGAGAGGGAGAGAGAGAGGGAGAGAGAGGGAGAGAGAGGGAGAGAGATAGCGTTTAACGTCCACTTAGTTTGTGTCGAGTGGATGCCAAACCCTATCTCTTTTTTTTTCTTCCTAGGACAGCACACCAAATTTTGTCGAAAAGTTTTTTTTTTATCTGGGGAAAATCAAAAATTTAAAAAATTTATGAAACTGAGCATAAATCAATTTACAAAATTTGAATGGCTTGACATACATATATAATAGCCTGCCGGAAACAGTAACTTCCTTAATACTTTGAAAAGAGAGTTGAAAATAGGAAATCTGGAGACTTGAAGTCTATTTAGAAGAATAGATGATTATTGTTTAGATTCCTCCTGGTTATTATTTTCCATGGATAATTTCAGGAATTCTTCTCCAATTGAAATTGAAAGAGTACAGCACGCAATAATAAACTGTATTATCTATATATCTTGTTCAGGATTTAATTGGGCTTCTGCCAGATTTAAAATTACGCTCCATCATTTGAATTTTTTGCGCTAAAATGTCAAAATTCTCAACGCTAAAGATACATTACATAAAAATTTATTAATAAAGAGAGGGCCATTTTTGTTAAAATAGTCGAAAATAGATAATGTAAAATGAATAATGTGAAAAACTCATTTAAATTTCTCTATTTTGAGTGAAGATATCAGTCTTAGAAGGTTTGACAAGACGACCGTACTGGTTGTTCAAAGATAAGTCTTGCTCGTCCATTTTTAAATTAATCAAGATATGGCTGAACCCGTTCTAATCGATTTAAAATCTGAGACATCTGATGCCATCGATCATTGATTATGGCCTGGATCAGTTAATTAATGTTTAATTAATAATTGAGATAAGATTTCATGCCCAAAGAAACACCTACAATTTATATTAGCTCTTGTATAATGCATGTTCATATACTCTCTAAAAATGTTTTCAGATATATTATTTTAATTAAGAAACAAAAAAATCAAAATATCAAACAGGCAATTTTCAGGCCCATCTAGTTTGGTCTCCCACAGCAATATGGCGGCAGACTTATTAAACAATTTATATTAGCTCTTGTATAATGTATGTTTATTTACTCACTAAAAATGTTTTCAGATGAATTATTAAACATTTAATTAAGAAAACAAAAAAAACAAAAATATAAAAGCATAGGGGTCTTTAGCAGTGGGAGGAAACCGGAGCGCCCGGAGGAAACCAAGGAGGTTGAGAAGGCGCCCCTATCTCCATGCCACATACGCTCACACCAGGGCTCGAAAACCACAGCCGCAAGCCAGAGGTGACCGGCCAGATAGAGGTCGAAGTGAGACACTCTAGACCACTAGGCCATCCCAACCTCCCTAGCTGTTTGACGGAATATATATTTAGATCTCGTTTCTCAGAAAATAGCATCCCATAATGTTCCTTGTGCTATATATAATCTCAAAGTTACAAACATCTTGATGTAAAAAAAAAAAAAATATAAATAAATAATGAGCTTTGTAACATCAAACATCTTTTCCAAATATATATCTCTGATCAATCTTTTAAAACAAAATTGTGGTAATTCTGACGTTTATAATTTTCTTGCTGCAGATGGAAAATACGGACAAATTGATGTTGAAAGAAAAATAGACATAAATAGCATTTGACAAGCAAAAGAAAGGATCAATTCAATTCCAATTTGTCTAAGCTCATACAGGAAGAGGAAGTGCAAGAGCTAGAGAGATAGAGTGAAACAGAGAGAGAGAGACAGAGAGTGTATTTTGGGACTATAATTTAATTTAATTTTATTTCAATAATTCACTTACATGTAGGGGTCTTTAGCAGTGGGTGGAAAACGGAGGAACACACAAGGTTGAACACGCTATCCTTACTCCTTGTCACTCACGATATAGACATTAAAGGGGGTTAACGGGAGATTAGACAAAGAGTTGAAAGTTCTCGCTATTATAGTTAAGAAAATAGATGACGGAAATAATTAAAAAGGGATTAAGTAAATAGAATATGCTGACAATTTCAGTCAAATTGCTTCACTCTGAGTGAAATTTTAGGATAGCCTCGATCTCCCTCGGCACAATTAAAAACAATGTCTCATTTTCTTTTCATCGATTTAATTATTTTTCTAAAAATGTGGTCAAATCCACTAAATATCGCAGGTAAGGGATGGCATCGAGAGTTGAATATGGTTTTGATAGGTTAATTAATAATTTAGATAATTTTTAGGCCTAAAGAAAGACCTGCAATATGTTTGGAGAGAACTTATATAGGCATTTGCCTGTTGTTCAATCGATTTCAGTTTATTGAATAAAATATTGTTTAAACTAAAGACCTGCAATAGACAGATTTAGCGCTTGCATAAATATTAAAAGCTTTTAGACCAATTTAAGGTTACAAAGATTAGAACAATATGGCCCTTAAGAGAGAAATGGGGTTTAACGTCCACTCGACACAAACATATGGTTAAATTTTATTTCAATAATTCGCTTGTGCGTAGGGGTCTTTAGCAGTGGGACGAAAACAGAAGAACCTGAGAAAACCCACAAGGTTGGACAGATGACCCTACTCCTTGTCATGTACAACTGAGGATTCGAAACCACGCAGTTTACTCAATGACAGGCTTTATGATACATCTAGCCATCCAACCTCCCAACATGCCCTTTAAATTTTCTGATAGAAAACAAAAGCTAAATGCATGTAATTACAAATAATGTAATTTAATCCCTGCATTTCAAGAATATTCACCTGAAACTAATCTCTAAATGACAAAAATAGTGGAATAATCATGGAATAATCATTCATTTTTGTCATTGTTTAGGGCTTCTACTGTCAGGAAGAATTTTAAAAGGTTTTATAGTTGTTATCTATTTATAAACCAGATAATATCCACATACCATATTTAACATAATAACAAACTTCCAAGAGAGAGAGAGAGTGAAATGAAATGAAATGGGGTTTAACGTCCTACTGTTCTGCTCCTAAACTGATCTAACGAAGACGGGCATACGCCATACAGTGTGCTATGAGGTAAATTTTGCAGCGTTACGTCCTACTCTTATATTGAATTTTAAATGCCAAGTAATCTTTTTTATGTGCACACCAACGAATACTGGACCTCGGTTTTCCGTCCAATCCAAACGACTAGCAGCTGTCCTTGTTCCAAGAGAGAGAGAGAGAGAAATGGGGGTAGGAGGACCATAATGTCTGCTCAATGCAAACTAGGGCTAGT
Source organism: Patella pellucida (assembly GCA_917208275.1). Taxonomy (NCBI): domain Eukaryota; kingdom Metazoa; phylum Mollusca; class Gastropoda; family Patellidae; genus Patella; species Patella pellucida. The sequence goes on from OU795038.1 coordinate 6,273,604, forward strand.
TATATGTTTGATGATAAAGAGGCCAATTACCGAATAATATATAGCTGCATTTATACTTAGAGGAAGAGAGAGGGTTTAACATCCACTCAACACAAACCAGATCATTTCGCGACTAACATACGGTTCAAATTTATTTCAATAAATCACTTGTATGTAGGGGTCTTTAGAAGAATGGAAACACAGAGAAAATCATGAGGTTGGATCTTGAAATGAATGTATGTTGTCCGTTACCAGGCCCTCGCGGTCCTGCACTATTTACAAGGAGGAACAAACACGGAAAATCAGGATGCACTTTCTCGACCAACACAGGGTTCCAGTGCCGGTACCATACTCAAAGTGTCTATTATGGCACAGAATGCACAGTGTATGTGGCATTCGCCAGACCCAAAGTTCACAAAGCATTCTCAAACTTAAGTTAAGAATTTACTCAACTTTCAATCACTCTTTATGAGAAATTTCTTTGATACAGAAACACAAAAATTTGCACATAGTTTATTATTGGTGTATTTGATAAATTAAAACAACAAACGTTTTATAAAGGGCTATATTTTAGTTAACATAAGGCGAACAATTTTAAGTAAATTCATAACTGAAGTCAATGTTTTCTAAAGGGCTATATTTTAGTTAAAATAAAATAAGGCAAACAATTTTGAGTAAATTCTTAATCTAAGTCTGAATGTACGTTGTCAGGATGATTTTTATAAAAAAACAACATGTCAGCAATATCAAGGGACTTACAAACTCCATTGGCATAAACAACTATGTCAGGTGTGACAGCAGAATGAAGACGGAACTTTAGAATGGTATTAAGTTTTCACACTTACCTCGGTCTTCGTGTGACAGAAAGTGTTGACTTGGGGAATTAAAAAACCTCTACTTTAATTACATTTCTCTCCAAGAATATTTCAAACATTATTGTTTACTTTGTACTATTTGTAGTGTGAGAGAGAGAGGAGAGAGAGAGAGAGAAAGAGGGAGAGAGAGAGAGAGACAGAAAGAGAGAGACAGAAAGTGTTGAATTGGGGAATTAAAAAAAACTCTACTTGAATTACATTTCTCTCCAAGAATATTTCAAACATTATTGTTCCATTTGTCTTATTTATAGCGTGAGAGAGAGAGAGAGAGGGAGAGAGAGAGAGAGATATTGGAGTAAACCCTTGATGTTGGACAACTGACTGAACCCTATTCATGTGTTAACCCATGTGGCTTACGGCTTCCTCTTATATCGAATTACAAACGTCAAGGGATCTTTTAAATGCATACGCCATACAGTGTGCTATGAGGGAAATTTTGCCCGGGCAGCGACGCTAAGGCCTACTCCAATACCAACTGTCAAGGGATCTTTAACGTGCACGCCAATGATTACACAGGACCTCGGTTTTTTGTACCATCCAAACAACTAGACAGCTCTCCTTGTCAGGTCCTAAGTCCTGCATCACTGACAAGGGGGAAACCACTTCGGAAAATCAAGATCACTTTTCTCGGCCAATGCAGGGATCAAACACGTACCCGACCTTCAGGCTAGCGAACAGGAGTCTTACCCACCCACTTACAATAGGCAGATTTAGCTCTTACATAACAACGCTCCATAAAGATAAAAATAATTGATAAATCTGTTTTTATCAAATGATTTAAGCAGGTGGTGAAAGATTTTTTATATCAATTATTCAAGAATAACTCACAACTAAACAAATACATCAAATATTAATATAAAGCCATTATGTCAATATGGCTGGCTTCTCCAAGTTATTACGTTTTACATAATTTCTTTTCACGATAAGACATTAATCAAGGTCATAACCAACTTCTAATTAACTCTTATGTTAGACTAATGTATTTTATGAATATTGATTACAAGTCATAATGATTTTATATGAGAGAGAGAGAGAGAGAGAGAGAGAGAAAGAGAGAGAGAGAGAGAGAGAGAAATGGGGTTTAATGTCCACTCGACACAAAATAGGTCATTTTGGGATAAACATTTTTTTTTTTTTTAAATTTTATTTTAATAATTTGCTCACCCATAGGGGTCTCTAGCAGTGGGAGGAAATTGGAGGACCCGTAGAAAACCCATGAGGTTGGACAGGCACCCCTAATCCTTGCCTAGGTACAACCAGGGATTTGAAACCCTGCCAGTTGACTCAATGACAGGCTTTTTGATACAGCGCGCGGACGCTAACCCGCTAACCATTCAGCAACCCACAGAAACACCCCTATCAATCATGGTCATAACCAACTTCTAATTAACTCTCATGTTAAACTAATGTATTTAATGAATATTGATTTTATATTCCACTCTCAACTTTATTATATATTAACTTCTGTCTTCTTCAAGACCCTACTCCTTGTCACGTACAATCAGGGATGCACATTAAAGACCCCTTGACAGTTTGAATTCGAAATAGGAGTAGTGTCGTTGTCCAGCAAAAAGTTTCCTCATAGCACACCGACGGTGTATGCTCGTCTTCATTAGTCCAGTTCAAAGCAGAACAGTAGGACGTTAAACCAATTTCATTTGCTTAATGTCATTTACAATCCTTTTAAAAGTTTTTCCTTTTTATCTCCTCGCTTAAGTTGACGAATTTAAGTGCATAATGGGATACGACTATAGGAGTTCTAGAGTCAGCATTTCTAGTTTTAACCTAATGGAGAAAACTTGTAGTGTAACCATTATAAAATCATTTAGGTTTCTATTGCAATTTATTACTCTTTATTCGCAGGATTACCTACACTCTTAAATAAACATTATAAATTATTACTCCCATTTACAAGATTTTCCTTCACTCTTAAATAAACATTATAAATTATTACTCCCATTTACAGGATTTTCCTACACTCTTAAATAAATAAAATTATAAGAAATGTTACATTAATTTGATCTGAGTGATTTTACGAATAAACATTATAAGAAATGTTACATTAATTTGATCTGAGTGATTTTACGAATAAACATTATAAGAAATGTTACATTAATTTGATCTGAGTGATTTTACGAATAAACATTATAAGAAATGTTACATTTATTAGATCAAAGTGATTTTACGAATAAACATTATAAGAAACGTTACATTAATTGGATCTAAGTAATTTCACGAAGTTTATACAACATCAGACGTACATGTCGTTTCTTGTGTTGATCTAAATTTATTTTCCTACACTCTTAAATAAATAAACATTATAAGAAACGTTACATTAAAGCCCCAATACCACTCTTGTTGTAACTGAATAATTTGTCCCAATCATTATTCTGGTCAACAAATTGTACTATTTTACAATATTCCAATTAGTAAATGATACAAATTTCATCTTAACACACCTAATTATAAAAATTGAAAAATTTCAACTACATGTCGTAACATGGTTTGAAAAGCCTTACGTAAGCCTTTTCAAATGCAACTTGGATTTAAACATATTTTCGAACCCTCTGGACAAGTAAGATAGGTTGCAATGGATAATTTACACAACAGGTAGGACACTGAAACATCTAGTAGTTAGAATAAGGCTAATTTTTTTTCGGAACCTGTCAAGCCAGCAAGGGTGTTATTGTCCCTTTAATTAGATCTAAGTAATTTCACAACGACAGACTAAAATGTTGTTTCTTATAAGAAACGTTACTGCACAACATGTTGTTGCTTGTCATCATCTGTCCAAATGTGAAACATACATTTTACATCCAATTTACATTTGAGTAGATTTCTAACGACCTAAAAATGGTATTGACGAGTTTCATATTTATTACGTTTTATTTTATTGCACCTTTTTTTTTCGGTAAAATTTTCTTGAAATGATCTTGGACAATTGGTATTGACGAATTTCATATTATCATGTTTTATTTTATTGCACCGTTTTTTGACATCGCTAATTTGTATGTAGAATTTACTCTGACAGAATTTGTGTGGGAAAAGAATTAAGTTGGATTTGATGTTGACTGCAAGTTTCGTATTGTGTATCTTTTTATTGCTCAATTATTTGTAGAATATTTTCCACATTTAAAAACATTTAACATTTTCTTGAAATGAAATGATCTTGGATTTGTAGTTGACAAGTTTAACATTATTTTTCTTTTCTCAATTGCCTGCATCGATTATTTTGACGGAATTGTTTTTGTAACATTTAAGAAAGTTTCTGGTTTCTGATTTCTAGTTTTAAATCTGTTTAAATCAAACAATTTGAGAGAAGATTGATATTTTAATTCATATCGATGATGTTTTATTTCTGTCATTTATTTGCCAAGTGAATTGTTAAACATGCATTATTCAAGAGCTAAATCTGCCTAGTGCAGGTCTTTATTTGGGCATGAAATGTTTTCTAAAGTATTAATTAGACATTAATTAACTGATCCAGGCCTTAATCAACTTTGGATGGCATCAGATTGCTCCGATATTAAACAGATTAAAACGTTTCAGCGGTAAATCAAATATGGCGCGGCTAGACGCTTCGAGTCGTAGCTTTGATCAACCAGGACCCTGGTTGAAATTATTGCACAGGTCGGTCAAATCTTTAAATGCCTATTTCTTCGCTTGCAATAGAGTAATTTGAATGAAATTTTCAAATTATTCATTTTACATCATCTACTTTCGAACTAGTATAGCAAGAATGGCTAGTTCTTATCTATATCTTGAATAATGTAACTTTAAATAAAAAAAAAATCCCATGAAAACGAAAAAAGCTTACGCTGTGTTAAAACCAACAAACAGCGTTAAATCAATAGACTTTAATTACAGACACTGACTTGAAATCAATTTATTTGTCTATCCCTAAATTTCCACCGTCCTTAATTAACTTTTAAAGAGACTTGAAAGAGAGAGAGAGAGAGAGAGAGAGAGAGAGAGAGAGAGAGAGAGAGAGAGAGAGAGAGATGGGGTTTAATTCCTACTCTACACAAACTAGATCATTTTGGGACTAACTTATGGTTCAATTTTGGGACTAACATATTGCTAAATTTCGGGACTAACATATGGTTCAATTTAATTTTATTTCTATAATTCGCTTGTGCGTAAGGGTCTTTAGTAGTGGGAGGTAAAAGGAGGACCTGGAGAAAACCAAACAGAGACTTGAAAGAGAGAGAGAAATGGGGAATTTTCATTCCTACTCTACACAAACTAGGTCATTTTGGGACTAACATATGGTTCAATTTTATTTCAATAATTCGCTTGCACGTAGTGGTATGCAGCAGTGGGAGGAAACTCGAGGACCCGTAGATAACCCATGAGGTTGGACAGACAATCCTACTCCTTGTCATGTACAACCGCGGATTCAAAACCTCGCCAGTTGACTCACAATGATAGACTTTATGACAAATTGCTCACATGTTAACCATTCGGCCATTCCCGCCCCCCCAAAAAACACAAAAAGTTGATTAGGTGACTCTACTCCTTATCAGGTACAAGTAGAAAATCAAAACCACACCACTTGACTCAATGACAGTCACAGGCCTGGAAATAACGTTTTTAGATGTATCTGACAAAATGTGATAGAGAGAGGCACTAATGAAACAGTACCTGACATTTTCAACTTAGTGCCGAACCTGTATTAATAAGGCCAATAAAAAAAGACAAAAGCCAAATCTGTGCCTGACATAGTCGGTTACTGGTGCCTTATTTTCAGGCTTGATGACAGACAGAGTAAGAGAGAGAGAGAGAGAGAGAGAGAGAGAGAGAGAGAGAGAGAGAGAGGGATGGGGTTTGGCCTCCAGTCAACACAAACTAGGTAATTTTGGAACCAACATATGGTTTAATTTTTTTTCATTTATTTGCATGCTATTAGGGGTGTTTAGCAGTGGGAGGAAACCCGAGGACCCGGAGAAAACCACGAGGTTGGGCAGGCGACCCTTTTCCATGCCACATACAACCAGGGATTCGAAACCACGCCATTTGAATCAATGACAGGCTTAATGATACAGAGCGCACGTGCTAACCATTTGGCCATCCAACCCCCCACTTGATGACAACCCTTACCATCACAAGCGCACAAGATAAATCAACTGGTCATCGATCACCCAGAGAATCAAAAGGCAAAAAAATAAAACATATTTAAATACATCATTCAAGACCATGTGGACCAAATTATTTCTGTTTTGGAAAATTGCTTTAGTAATTGAGGTTTCATACTCTTCACAAAAAGCTTTTAAAGTCCCGAAGCAACCAGCAAATTTAATAACAGATGAGAAAAAAACCCAAAAGAATTCTAGTCCTACACAATTTTTAATGAGTATTAAAAGTTTCGCACTATAATTGAAGGTAAAATCGAAGCCAGTTTTGTTTTTTTTTTAGCTCTTTAATATCTATATTAAGTTTTCAAATTACATTTTTTAAATTATTTAGCACATGTATGCCAGTTAATTTACCAACCAAAAATGTAAAAAAATACCTTTACTTTTATTTCATTTCATTAGTTCCTTTTTTCATGTTCAGAAAAGAATTTAACAATGCCCAAAAATTTGAAACAAAACCGTTATTTTCATATTGAGTTTTAATTTTTGAAAGACAAATATAGAGCAATCGTAAATTTGAATTTGAATTTGGTGTTGACAAGTTAAATATAATGTACATATAGTAGTCCTTTTTTTATGTGTGGAAAAGACTTTAACAATCCATACAAATTTGAAACGAAACCTTTATTTTCACATTCATTATAAATGTGTAAAAGATATAGGGCTGTTATTCCTAATATTTAATTTGAATCAAAAAAAATTTGAAACAAAACCGTTATTTTCACATTCATTATAAATCTATAAAAGATATAGGGCTGTTAATCCTAATATTTCATTTGAATGTTGATAACAAACTATATACATTGGTGTAAGGTATAATATGTTTAAATATTTCATTTGAATGTTGATAACAAACTATATACATTGGTGTAAGGTATAATATGTTTAAATATTTCATTTGAATGTTGATAACAAACTATATACATTGGTGTAAGGTATAATATGTTTAAATAGGCGGACTAGATAGATATCTATCATTAATTCGAAAACATACGGAGAGGGTTTTTACATAGGCTAAACCTGTTCCCCAATACCATTCAGGCAACCTGAATAAAAATATGGTTTTAAAAAAACCCCAAAACTTGAAATCAAGACCTGCATGTTTTACAAAACGTAGTTATTAAATAGTTGAGAAATAGTTATTATGGGGTTTTGTTATGAATAGTTAACCATGCTTCCAGTAGATGTCATTTAAAGAATTAAAATAAAAAAAATTGTTTTCAAATTAAACAAATTGTTTCATCGTGCCCAAAACTAAAAGAAAATTAAGTTATAAACTTCTCTTGATTCCAGATTAGATGAACTAAAAATGCTAAAATTATTAAAAATCATATCACAAATCTTCCAAAAACATGAAATCGCAGCCAAGTTTTGTTAAAAATATAAAAAGCATTCAATCCCCTCAACACGACTTTCATCGAAATCAACACAAGCCCAAAAATGATGACGGCAGAAACCCCCTAAAAATTAAGATATAACTTACTTTTGGTTCCAGATTTGATTGATTAAAAATGCACAAATTATTAAAAATCATATCACTATTATTCCACGCAATTTTCATAACAACATGTCTAAATCAACTTGACGTCGAAAATGTTTCCAGATGTAGATCCGACACCATCTAGATTATCCATCCACATCAAAGGCGTCTCGGATCCTTTTTCTATTTCCGATTTTTAACTGATATCCATAATAATAACATCGCTGCTTGTCAACAGCTCTTCAGATGAAACACATGTAATACGCTAGCCGACGTTCTAAAACTACTAGCCAGAGTTTCCGATAGTCACTTCGTTTGTAAGTGTCTAGCTATCTACTCTAGTCCCTTTCATCAAGCCGATATAGTTAGAGACTGTATCGGGACGACGACAGTGGTAGTCTGTGTTGTACAGGTCTCTAACTATATAGAGGAAAAATCAATAGTTTTGATAATGAAGTTATGAGAGTCAGCGATCCGTGAGGAAGGGGTGAGTCTTAGTTAATATAAGACATGTTATTAGTTTCATCCGGTTCACAAGCCTATATTTGCTAATTTATAAATCTTAATATAAAAATATCATGTCAGACTACATAAACAAAACAGTATAACCAGGATTTAATACAATATCGAAATCCAGAATCTCTCAATTTTACAGAAAATGAACAAAAAATCAAGATGAAAACAAGAGAAAGAGAGAGAGATGGTGTTTAATGTCCACTCATGTTATACCACACACCAACAAAACAGTATCCCATGATTTAATACAATATCGAAATCCACAATCTCTCAATTTTATAGAGAATGAAAAAAAAATCAAGATAAGAACAAGAGAGAGATTGGGGTTTTAACATCCACTCAACACAAATTAGGTCATTTCGGGACTAAGATAAGATAAGAGAGGTAGAGAGAAAGAGAGAGATGGTGTTTAAAGGGACAATAACACTCTTGCTGGCTTGACAGGTCCAGAAAAAAAAATTAGCCTTATTCTAAATACTAGATGTTTAAGTGTCCTACCTGTTGTGTAAATTATCCATTACAACCTATCTTACTTGTCCAGAGGGTTCTAAAATATGTTTAAATCCAAGTTGCATTTGACAGTGCTTACGTAAGGCTTTTCAAACCATGTTACGGCATGTAGTTGAATTTTTCCAATTTTTAAAATTAGGCGTGTTAAGATGAAATTTGTATCATCAATTAATTGAAATATTGTAAAATAGTACAAATTGTTGACCAGAATAAAGATTGGAACATATTATTCAGTTACAACAAGAGTGGTATTGGGGCTTTAATTATAATGTCCACTCATGTTATACCACACACCAACAAAACAGTATCCCATGATTTAATACAATATCGAAATCCACAATTTCTCAATTTTATAGAGAATGAAAAAAAAATCAAGATAAGAACAAGAGAGAGATTGGGGTTTTAACATCCACTCAACACAAATTAGGTCATTTCGGGACTAAGATAAGATAAGAGAGGTAGAGAGAAAGAGAGAGATGGTGTTTAAAGGGACAATAACACTCTTGCTGGCTTGACAGGTCCAGAAAAAAAAATTAGCCTTATTCTAAATACTAGATGTTTAAGTGTCCTACCTGTTGTGTAAATTATCCATTACAACCTATCTTACTTGTCCAGAGGGTTCTAAAATATGTTTAAATCCAAGTTGCATTTGACAGTGCTTACGTAAGGCTTTTCAAACCATGTTACGGCATGTAGTTGAATTTTTCCAATTTTTAAAATTAGGCGTGTTAAGATGAAATTTGTATCATCAATTAATTGAAATATTGTAAAATAGTACAAATTGTTGACCAGAATAAAGATTGGAACATATTATTCAGTTACAACAAGAGTGGTATTGGGGCTTTAATTATAATGTCCACTCATGTTATACCACACACAAACAAAACAGTATACCCATGATTTAATACAATATCGAAATCCAGAATGAAAAAAAATCAAGATAAGAAAAAGAGAGGGAGAGAGAGAGAGAGAGATTGGGTTTAACGTCCCCTCACCTCAAACTAGGTCATTACGGGACTAACATACGGTTTAATTTTTAGCAGTGGGAGGAAACCGGAGGATGTGGAGAAAAGCCATGTGGATGGACAGGCATCCTTATTTCTTATTAAAATACAAGAAGAAAATCGAAACAACACCACTTGATTCAATGACAGGCCTTGAGAACGACATGCAAGCGTTAATCCACTAGGACCTGACAGAGAACTTGTGTCTAGTCATTCGGATGGGACAAAAAAAACTGTTGTTGAGGGTATATATTGGTGTTTGCCAAAATGAACCTTTGACAGTTGGAATCCAAAATAAGAGTAGGCTGCAGCGCCACTGTCCAAGCAAACTTTCCCTCATAGCACACTCTATGATGTAAGCCTGTCTTCATTAACCCAGTCGGAGCAGAACAGTAGGATGTTAAACTTCAATTCATTTTTGATAATGAAGTCATCAGAGTCATTGATCTGTAATTAGGTACGTTAGCCTTAAATAGTTACTACAGTCATCCAATTATAGGCTTTAGTTAAAGATACATTATATGGACAGATAAGATGGCAACAAGAGAGAGAGAGAGAGAGATGGGGTTTAACGTCCACTCAACACAAACTAGGTCATTTCAGGACTAACATATGGTTTTAATTTTATCCTTAATTCACTTGCGCATAGGGGTCTTTAGCAGTGGGAGGAAACTCACGAGGTTGAGAAGGCGCCCCTATCATCATATCACATACGCTCACACTAGAACTCGAAACCACAGCCGCAAGCCAGAAGTGGCCGGCCAGCTAGAGGTCGAAGCGCGGCACTCTAGACCACTAGGCCATCCCAACTCCCCAGATGGCATCGAGAGTTGACTATTGGTATGTTAATGTTAATAAATTTCTAATTAATAATTTAGATAACATTTCAGTCCCAAAGAAGACCTGCGATAGGCCGATTTAGCCTAGTTTGTCAGGGTGGTGGGGTTGAGTATCAATGTAAATCAAATACAATATCTAAGCTGTGATGTCTAGAGTTTGTCTCTTCTTCCACCCACATCCTCTCTCTGCTTCCAGTCTCTCACCCCCTCTTCTTCCGTCCTCCCTTCTCCACTCTCTCAACCCCCCCTCTTCTTCCACTCTTCGTCCACTCTCTTCCTCACCCCCCCTCTCCCACTCTCTCACCCCCCTCTCTTCTTCCACTCTCTCTACCCTTCTCTTCTTTGACTCTCTCACCTCTCTCTTTTTCCTGTCTCTCCCCCCCCACTCCTCTCTTCTTCCACTCTCTCCCCCCACCCCTCTTCTTCCACTCTCTCAACCCCCTCTCTTCTTCAACTCTCTCACCTCTCTCTTTTTCCTGTCTCTCCCCCACCACTCTCTCTTTTTCCTGTCTCTCCCCCACCACTCTCTCTTTTTCCTGTCTCTCCCCCACCACTCTCTTATTTACCTGTCTCTCCCCCTCCAATCTCTTTTTTACCTGTCTCTCCCCCCCCACTCTCTCTCACCCCTCTTCTCCCACTCTCTCCCACCCCTCTTCTTCCACTCTCTCAACCCCCTCTCTTCTTCAACTCTCTCACCTCTCTCTTTTTCCTGTCTCTCCCCCACCACTCTCTCTTTTTCCTGTCTCTCCCCCACCACTCTCTCTTTTTACCTGTCTCTCCCCCACCACTCTCTTTTTTACCTGTCTCTCCCCCTCCAATCTCTCTTCTTCCACTCTCTCCCCCTCCACTCTCTCTCACCCCTCTTCTCCCACTCTCTCCCACCACTCTTCTTCCACTCTCTCTCACCCTCCCCCTCTTCTTCCACTGTCTCTCACCCTCCCCCTCTTCTTCCACTCTCTCACCCTCCCCCTCTTCTTCTACTCTCTCTCTCCCTCCCTCTCTTCTTCCACTCTCTCTCCCCCTCCCCCTCTTCTTCCACTCTCTCTCACCCTCCCTCTCTTCTTCCACTCTCTCTCACCCTCCCTCTCTTCTTCCACTCTCTTCCCCTCCAATCACTCTTCTCCCACTCTCTCTCACCCTCCCTCTTTTCTTCTACTCTCCCCCCCCTCTCTCCCCCCCCACTCTTCTTCCACTCTCTCACCCTCCCTCTCTTCTTCCACTCTCTCCCCCTCCAATCACTCTTCTCCCACTCTCTCTCACCCTCCCTCTTTTCTTCTACTCTCCCCCCCCCCTCTCTCACCCCCCACTCTTCTTCCACTCTCTCTCCCCCTCTCTTCTTCCGCTCTTTCTCACCCTCCCTCTTTTCTTCCACTCTCCCCCCCCCCCTTTTCTCCCACTCTCTCCCCCCCCCCTTTTCTTCCACTCTCTCCCCCCCCCTTTTCTCCCACTCTCTCAACCCCTCTCTTGATCCACTCTCTCTCTCGCCCTCTCTCTGTGACAAATCTGACTAAGACTATTTATAGTGTACCTGTAAAAAGAAATCTGTCTCAATGAAAGCATTAACCTGTCAATAATGTGTGTACGTTAAAACAATATATTGATTAAGGTAATGTAAATGTAAAATAACGGCGGTGTTAGTTCCGTTCTGTCCATCAATTACACTAACACATTAACACATTCATGGTAAAATGTACATCTGTTCACATCAGACATTTTACCAAGACATAAAATCACTCAGGCACAGTTTATTAATCTTATTTAGAGAGAGAGAGAGAGAGAGAGAGAGGGAGAGAAATGGGGTTAAACGTACACTCAACACAACTAGGTCATTTCGGGACTAACAAATGTTTTTAATTTTTTTTAATTTTTTTTAATGATTCGCTTGTGCGTAGGGGTCTTTAGCAGTGGGAAGTAACCGGAGTGCCCAGAGGAAACCCACGAGGTTGGGAAGGCGCCCCTATCTCCATGCCACATACGCTTACACCACGGCTCGAAACCACAGCCGCAAGACAGAGGTGTCCGGAAACCCAGGTTCTCCGGTTTCCTCCCACTACTAAAATAAAATTCAGCCATATGTTGGTATCGAAATGATTTTTTTTTTCTCTCTCCTCTCTCTCGCTCTCTCTCTCTCCCCTCTCTCTCTCTCTCTCTCTTCTCTCTCTGATTAATACTTTTACTATTGATAATAAACCTTAATTCTTCCAATATTCCGCATGAAATTACATCTTTAACCACAAAAATCTCCTCCCTCTCTCTCTCTCTCTCTTCTCTTTCTGATTAATACTTTTACTATTGATAATAAACCTTAATTCTTCCAATATTCCGCATGAAATTACATCTTTAACCACAAAAATCGAATCATAGCATTGAAAGAGAAATCTTCGCCACAGTGGGATATGGGGTTTTTTTCTGAGTAAAAAAAGGTGATTTCGCAGTTAAGCAAATATTCAGTGCGGATCGTTCCTCTCGAGACCTAAAGTCAATTAAAAAACATCTGGTGCCGACAGAATAATCGATTTATATTTTTATTCCACTATCCTGCTGCTTTAAACATCGACCATTTTAAAGACTGTTCTTTCATCCTATAAGATAAATATTGACAAACTAGTCCCCGATTTAAAAAATTCTTCTTATCTCTATAAAAAATAAAAGCCAACTGGCAATAGAGAGAGAGAGGGAGAGAGAGAGAGAGAGAGAGAGAGAGAGGGGAGAGAGAGAGAGAGGGGGGAGAGAGAGAGAGAGAGAGAAATGGCGTTTAATGTCCACTCGATACAAACTAGGTCATTTCGGGACTAACATAATTATGGTTCAATTTCATTTCAATAATTCACTTGCGCGTAGGGGTCTTTAGCAGTGTGAGGAAACCGGAGGACTAGGTTGGAAAGAGAGAGAGATACAAAATAAGTTATTTCGGGACTAACATATGGTTCAATTTTATTTCAATAATTCGCTTGCGCGTAGGGGTCTCTAGCAGTGTGAGGAAGCAGGAGGACTAGGTTATAAATTTATATTTTTTCTGGGAAAAATCCTTGAAGAGAGACTTATGTCCTGAATAGACATGTGCACGTAAAAGAACTCTTGGCAATTGGATTCAATGTAAGAGTAGGCCATAATAGTGCCCAGGGACGCTGGAACAGCGCGAGTGCCTGGGTACCAAAATATAGCGGGGGGCAGGTCTCTCCCCCCGGCTTCTAGAATTTTTTGAAATTTGTCAAAATCCATGAAAGTTGTTTAGAGCACCTCTATCATTTCAAATTCAAACATAAATCCCTTTAAAATACATGATAATGAAAGAGACGAAAGCCTGATTATTCACAATTTTCGTATCATGAGCAATTCATCTTTTAAAAAAAAAAACATTTCAATTTGACATTTAAACACCAATCTTCATCAAAAAAAATAGAATGAGCTTTTAGAACGAGAGAGAAGATTTAGAGACACGAGTCTTGCAAGAGATCATATTCAGCCAAGGCATGCACTGATGGCTGATAATGAAATTGCAAGAGCTGGTTTATGACCGACCAGAGAACAACTACATATCTATCAATTACACATGAATAGACAAGTAAAAAGGTTGTAAACTTTCATCATTATGGCATGGGTATACATGTATACCCCAGAAAAGGGCAGGGTACCATTTGTATACCCTGGGTGTATGTGGCAAGGAGTAGGGTAGCCTGTTAAACCTTGTGGGTTTTCCCTGGTTCTCCGGTTTCCACCCACTGCCAAAGATCCCTATGTGCAAGCGAATTATTGAAATAAAATTAAATTATATGTTAGTCCCAAAATTGACCTAGTTTGTTTCCAGTTACTGTTAAACCCTATTTCTCTCTCTCTGTCTACCCTGGTACCTAGGTTCCTGCACCCCTGGTAGTGCTGCCATCAAGACAAAATTCCTCTCACAGCACACTTTATAGCGTAGACGCTACTTCATTTCATGTTGTAATTGATAAAATTAACATTCATACCCTGCCAATACTGTAATATATTAGAGCTGGACAACCTAGACACATTGTGACAAGATATATTCATCCTGGTTACCCAGTGATCCAATAATCAAAGATTACTTACTTAAACAAAATCACAAAGTGCACACAGATGTAGCCGTATGAGCGGAGGTCCCACAAGAGAACCAGGATTAAGTGTGCCAGCCCGTCTACAATGAAAGTATCTTAACTAATTTTCTATATTGAAAACTTCAGTGTCTAACTTGTGCTTCTAGTCTATTCATTTTTTAAAGTGACATTCGCACCGGTAATTAGATAAATGAAATTGTGTTTAATGTCCTTCTGCTCTGCTCCAAATTTTGCCCAGACAACAGTGCTACCCGTCTACTATTAAGAGTTCTTTTACATGTAGGTCAATGGGGGAAGGCCGAATGGTTAGCACATGTGCGCTGTATCATAAGGTCTGTCATTAAGTACACTGGAGTGGTTTTGATTCCCCGCTTGTACGTGATAAGGAGTGGGGTTGCCTGTCCAACCTCTTGGGTTTTCCCCAGGCCTTGTTGTTTCCTCCCACTGCTAAAGACCCTCACACACAAGCAAATTATTGAAATAAAATTGAACTTTGTGTTAGCCCGAAATGACCAAGTTAGCATAGAGTGGACTTTAAACCCCATCTCTATCCCCCGCCCCCGTCTGATGCCAATGACAAGAACCATCGTTCCTCTAAACTTTTGAACAATCAGAGCCCCTTTAACTTTAGTAAAGGTATAAGAGAGGAGCAGTAGACCAATTTTTAACTATCAGAGCCCCTTTAATAATGGTAACATAAGAGGAGCAGTAGACCAATTTTTAACTATCAGAGCCCCTTTAATAATTGTAACATAAGAGACGAACAGTAGACCAATTTGTCGTGGACCGATTTTAATAAAGTTGGCCACTGGGCTGCCAGACAATACTGCCATGGTCACTACACGATATCGGAGATAATTGCCTCTTTTGTCACCATGGGGTCAAGTAATAACGTTCGGTGACATTTAATTTAACCTACACAAACCATACTGGACAGTTTGTAAGGGAGAACTGGACGCTCTTGCCAAATATGGAACAAAATTACTATTTTAATTAAAGCCACGTTTCAAGCAAATGATGAAATGAAATGGGGTTTAACGTCCTACTGTTCTACTTCTATACTGGGCTAATGAAGACAGACGTACGCCATACAGTGTGAGCTATAAGGGCAATTTTGCCTGGGCAGCAGCACTACTGCCTACTCTTGTATCGAATACCAATTGCCGAGGGATCTTTATGTGCACGCCAATGTGTACACAGGACCTCTGTTTTTTGTCTCATCCAAAAAACTAGACAACTGTCATTGTCAGGCCCTTCGTGCGGTATCACTGACAAGGGGAAACCACGCCGGAAAATCTGGAAGAACTTTCTCGACCAATGAAGTGATTGGACACCGTACCTCCAGGGGAGGGAGCTAGTGTCTTCTTATCCACTTATCCACCGTGACCCTGTGTGGTCTAATTAAAATGGTGTCAATCATATAGAAATTTTAACAGCTTGTTAACAATGTAATAGATTTTTGCATAGAGAAACAAAGTACTTTTGGTTTTTAAAATAGTCTTTTTCCCAAAGAAATATAAGAAAATCATAAACAAATGTAAGAAAATCATAAAGCAATATAATAAAGAAATATGAGAAAATCATAAAGAAATAAGAAAATCAAACTAGCGAGGCCTAAATCCCAGTCAAAAGTGCTTTTTAAAGTCATGGCCATAAATTTTGTTAACCTCCAGTAGATCATGATGCACCGCAAGTTTTTCATTACTGTCATTTAGTGGGTATTGTACTATCACATTAAACTGAGTAGTCGATCAAAAGATGGTGGACCATCACAATGAAGAGATTGTGTAGAAGAATGGCCCCCTGATAGAATCCAATCTATTAAGATTCTGATCGAGCGTACGGCCATTTCTTTAATTGGAGACACAACAATAAGTCTAGCCATTATTATTCAGAGCAGTCGCGAAAACAATTTGCTGCTTTTCATTGGTTTTTACTTGACCTTAAGGGTGTCCCATACTTCATTTGATTGACTCGACAGGGCAGCAAAAACACCCCATGGATATCTTTTGAAACGATTTAGACCAAATGACCAATATAAGTAGTACGGTATTCACATAGGGGTCGGACTTGCAACTGAATTGCTAGAATTAATGGAATATTTTAATTTTCTCTTCTGAACGTCACGGACAAAGATGACACCAATTAAGTATAAGTATCAGGCTTGCAACTTGACAAAATTTATGGGAGATTCTAATTTTCTCTTCACAACGTCACGGGCGAAGATGTCGACAAATTAATTCAAGAGGCGAGCAGTGAACAGACAACAAGTTAGATAATATGTAAAGTATAAGTATCCACATAAAGTCAGCATTCAAACTTGCTAAAATTAATGGAAAATTCTAATTTTCCCTTCTTCACAACCTCACGGACGAAGATGTATGTCGAAGATGTATGTCGAAGATGTATGTCGTCAGTTAAATTAAAGTGACATGCATTGAAACTTGCTAAAATTAATGGAAGATTCTAATTTTCCCTTCTTCACACAACCTCACGGAGAAAGATGTATGTCGAAGATGTATGTCGAAGATGTATGTCGTCAGTTAAATTAAAGTGACATGCATTGAAACTTGCTAAAATTAATGGAAGATTCTAATTTTCCCTTCTTCACACAACCTCACGGAGAAAGATGTATGTCGAAGATGTATGTCGTCAGTTAAATTAAAGTGACATGCAGTGAAAAGACATCATGTCTTAACTACAAATTTTTACAGTAAAGTTAATTGGTTTACTGAAGAAATGTAAAATACACATGTACCGTTAGATATAAGACAGTCCTTGGGTATATATATTATATTATTACTTTGATTCTTTATTATTGTAAAAGTTTCATTTTTAATACAAAGATGGAGCGAGAGTGAGAGAGAGGTGACTCCACTTATCACTACAAGCAGGGAATCTAAACCACACCACTTGATTCACTGAGAGAGAGAGCGAGAGAGGTGACTCCCCTTGTCACTACAAGCAGGGAAATCTAAACCACACCACTCCATTCAATTTCAATGAGAGAGAGAGAGAGAGAGAGAGAGATGGGTTTCATTTAAATAAATTCAAAAAGTAATTAAATGTAATCTGATTTTTGAGAGATAAAACAAAGAGATTGGCGCTTTAATTTGATATTTGGTGTACATCTCCTATCCCATACAAGGATACTCAGTTTCACTAGCTTGTCAATCAAATCTGATAAAATAAAACATGTATATGGAGATATATATACGGTATACTACTTCTAAATTTATTAACCCTAAGCATTAGGTTTCTAAAACGTTAAAGCCCCAATACCACTCTTCTTGTAACTGAATAATATGTCTTAATCTTTATTCTGGTCAACAAATTGCACTATTGTACAATATTCCAATTAATAAATGATACAAATTTCATCTTAACACACCTAATTTTAAAAATTGAAAGAATTCAACTACATGCCGTATCATGGGTTGAAAAGCCTTATGTAAGCACTTTCAAATGCAACTTGGATTTAAACATATTTTCGAACTCTCCAGACAAGTAAGATAGGTTATAATTGGTAATTTACACAACAGGTAGGACACTTAAACATCTAGTAGTTAGAATAAGGCTATTTTTTTTTTCGGAACCTGTCAAGCCAGCAAGAGTGTTATTGTCCCTTTAACTATCCCCTATTGTGTAATTAATTTGACGAAGTGACGAAGAACTATGTACTATGTTCTAAGAATAGGTTTGGGGACAAAACCTGCAAGGCATTATATTACACCCTACACACAATGAGTGGCAGTTGTCCAGAATGTTATATAACTACCTACGCACTTAACGGGTGAACATTCTATGTTTCAAGACATATACGATAATGTTATCAAGCAAAATAATGATTATTAACAATATCAAATTGCATATTTAGCTTCTATTTCCAGCATACATATACTCAATTTCACTCATGAATTCTAATATCATATGAAATGAAATCATTTAATGGGGTTTAATGTCCTACTCCTACTGGGCTAATAAAGAAAGGCACATGACATACAGTGTGCTCTGAGGGAAATTGTCCGGGCAGCGGCACTACGGCCTACTTTTATATTGAATTTTAACTGTCAAGGTATCTTTAACGTGCATGCCAATGTGTACACAAGACCTTGTTTTGTTCATCCCATCCAACGACTTGACAGCTATACAGCAATACTTCCAGAATCAAATTTAATATCTAACGCATATTTCAAACATGCATAGATACTCTATTTCACAAAATCGAAAAATAAAATTTTGACATTTAGAGTTTTTCACGAACAACAAGCGAATGTTGGACGAAAAGTAGAAAACATTAGCTTAGTCTCATTTAAGTGTTTCTTAACTTAATAAATCGTCCTTTTAATAAAAAAATACTTGTCAACATTTAGAATTTTTCACGAACAACCAGACTGTTGGAGGATCAGTAGAAAACATTAGCTTAGTCTCATTTAAGTGTTTCTTAACTTAATAAATCGTCCTTTTAAAAAAAAAACCTTTTTGGCGTAATCTGGTTAAAACCGTCAAGTCAGCGTTAATGTGTGTCATCACGTCACACAGAATCTCTGTAACAGGATTTGTTAAATTGAATGTATCACTTCCCTTGCTTCATATAAACATATACCACGGCTCAACTAACTCACAAACAAACGGCTTTGATCAAAATGGAATTATTTCGTCACGTTGTTGACATCTGTCAGCCGGACGGACAGATAATAAATGAAAACCGAATCAGAAATTTCATTTGCGGATTCTTAAAGCAATCAACAATTCTAAAAACGTATTCTCAAAGTTTGAAGTATTTCAAAGTAAATTATACGACGTGCTCACTTCGCGTCTACAAGTTATGGACAACCTGTTGTCAAGATCTCTGTAAATAAAATTAAAATAATGTGATAAGGGTTCTCGATAACCTTTCAAAATTTACCGACTCGCGATATTTTCTAACGAAATATAATCACACAATGCAAGGTTACCCAGATTGTCAATTGTGCCGATAACCTTTCAAAATTTACCGACTCGCGATATTTTCTAACGAAATATAATCACACAATGCAAGGTTACCCAGATTGTCAATTGTGCCGATAACCTTTCAAAATTTACCGACTCGCGATATTTTCTAACGAAATATAATCACACAATGCAAGGTTACCCAGATTGTCAATTGTGCCGATAACCTTTCAAAATTTACCGACTCGCGATATTTTCTAACGAAATATAATTACACAATGCAGAAGCTACCCAAGAATGTCAAGTTTTTCGTTTTATAGCATAATAAAATTAAATATAAATCCTGTATTTTTATCTTGTAATTTCTCTCAGAATATGGATTTTGGTTACAGCACTTACACTAAATAACACAGTTTGTCACTTTGACCCAATATTCCTGACAGAAGAAAATGAAATGGGGTCTAACCTCTTAATTTTCTGGGCTAATAAGATGATGGGGATTGGTCAACGGTTTGTACCTGCATATTGCATCATAAGGTCCGTCATTGAGTCAACTGGCGTGATTTTGATTTCCCGGCTGTATGTGACAAGGATATTGTCGCCTGTCCAACCCTGTGGGTTTTCTCTGGGTTTCCAGGTTGTATCCTAAGGTTGTATGTGTGACAAGTATGGGGTTGCCTGTCCAGCCTCAACGGTTTTCTAGGGGTCGTCCGGCTTCCTTCCTCTGCTGAAGATCCCTGCACGCAAGCGAATTATTGAAATAAAATTGAACCATGTGTTAGTCCCAAAACAACCTAGTTTGTTGAGTGGACATTAAATCCCATCCCTCTCTCCTTTTACTGTTGACCTGACTGTACTTGAAGAGGAATAATAATTAAAGGGACATGTTAAGAATCTAACATTAATCATTTCTAAAACGAGGGATGATATAGGCGACTATGCCTGACCCCTTTTCATCCAATTGTAGTCAAATATTGTTTACACAGAAATATCTTCAAATTGATTTTATCTCTTTTAAAAAAACTAAATCAACGAGCGTTATTCCTGCTCAGGGAATCACACGGCTAAGTGGATAAGGCGCTGGCACGCTAGCCTTGAGATCGAGTGTTTGATCCCTGCATTGGCCAAGAAAGTTTATCTCGATTTTCCGGCGTGGTTTCCCCTTGTCAGTGATGCAGAATGGAGGGCCTGACAAGGTCAGCTGTGTAGTCATTCCGATGGTCCCATAAAACAAGGTCCTGTGTACACATTGGCGTGCACGTTAAAGATCCCTTGACAGTTGGTATTGGAGTAGGCCTTAGCGTCGCTGCCCGGGCAAAATTTCCCTCATAGCACACTGTATGGCGTATGCCCGTCCTCCATTAGACCAGGTTAGGTGCATAACAGTAGGACGTTAAACCCCATTTCCATTTCATTAATTAACACACATTAATTCTAATTTTATCCAATTGATGGTTTTTCATGGGAAGAATGTGTATCTTGATAATGAATGGAAAGAAAGAAAAATGGGGTTTAATGTCAACTCAACACAAACTAGGTCATTTTGGAACTAACATATGGTTTAATTATATTTCAATAATTCGCTTGCGCGTAGGGAAGCTACTAGTTTCGTTTATTTTAAACTCATCAGGCTGAAATTCAATTGTGCGGATGTTCCCTTTATATAATTTGCATACAATCGGAAATATTTTTTCTTACCCCCAAGGCATTCATTGTCTAATCGTAAGATTCCCTTATTACAATGAATGTACTGTCGGACTGGAAATTTTCAAAACAATCTGAGATATTTTTTTGTATCCTAGGCAACCATTGTCTAATTGTATGTAATATTTCCTTCTTAAAAGGGGATAATAGGAGAATCACTTGAATGGTTGGAAAAAAAACCTTAAGATTCGTCAAACGTGCGTGCTGAAGACCAAGTCATCAAATTATTTGTTACTTGATTCTGTATTCACAATTGATTCGATTTTGTGAAATAAAACCCTTTTGTGCTGACACACTACTCCAAGAACCAGCTTAAATATCCACAGAGAGAGAGAGAGAGAGAGAAATGGGGTTAAACGTCCACTCAACACAACTAGGTCATTTTGGTTTCGGGACTGACATATGGTTTAATTATATTTCAATAATTCCCTTGCGCATATAGGGGTCTTTAGCAGTGGGAGGAAAATATGGACAGAAAGAACTATCTACTTCGAGATCGGATCTCTGCCCTGAATGGATGTCATGTTCAAAAACGAGCGATACGCTCCAAATTCGTTTCACATCTGTCACAAACACTATTTAAATAAATGTTTCCAATTTTATTAAAGGGACAATAACACTCTTGCTGGCTTGACAGGTCTAGAAAAAAAAATTAGCCTTATTCTAACTACAAGGTGTTTATATTAAGTGTCCTACATGTTGTGTAAATTATCCATTACAACCTATCTTACTTGTCTAGACGGTTCGAAAATATGTTTAAATCCAAGTTACATTTGAAAGTGCTTACGTAAGGCTTTTCAAACCATGTTACAGCATGTAGTTGAATTTTTCCAATTTTTAAAATTTGTATCATTTTTAATTGAAATATTGTAAAATAGTACAAATTGTTGACCAGAATAAAGATTGGAACATATTATTCAGTTACAACAAGAGTGGTATTGGGGCTTTAAATGGAAGCAGAATATAATAATTCTTAAAATTATGTTATTAACTTAGTGTTTTCAATTAATATCATTGATGTAGGACTTAAAATGTTGGTCAACTAGTTTGTGATACGCTTCTACTCTGTTTCACATCTGTCATACACACATAGACTAAATAAACCATTTCAATACCATTAAATGGAAGCAGAAAAAATACTTCTCAAAACTCTTTTAGTCAACATATCTCCTAGGAGAACATATGCTACCAGTGTAGACTGGAATAACCAGATGCTAAAGACTGCCATACAATATTGATTCTTCATGTATTTCGCCGAACATAACAGATTAGAAATAACAGTAAAAATATCATATACATTGTGACACCTGTACGTGCAAGCGAATTATTAAAATAAAATTAAAAAAAACTCTCTCTCTTGCTCTGTCCAGCCTCGTGGGTTTTTTCCAGGTCCCCGGTTTTCTCCGACTGCTAAAGACCCCTACACGCAAGCGAATTATTGAAATTAAAAAACCTTATGTTAGTCCCAAAATGATCTAGTTTATGTCGAGTGGTTATTCAACCCCATTTCCCTCTCTTTACTTGGATGAGAAATTGATTAAATACAAGATGACATAATAAAACCTCATCAGCTAGGCCATATCAAAAACAAAAAATCAAATTTGAGTGGCCTTTGTGGGTGTTTATATGGATGAGAAATTGACATGAAATATGAAGACATAATGAAAGCTCGACTGATAGTGGAACAAGCTGTCTAATAATCGTGGTAATGAACGATTTTATAAACTGTAGCAATCTAAATACTTTTCTATCTCTCTTTCTCGCTTTCACTTGGTCTTGGTATGATCCCAGTTATTAGCCGACGGTGAAATCGGCATGGCGTATATTAACTCAACAATCTTTGTCTGATGTCGTTATTGGTAAATAACGTAAACCCTCGGATCTGTTAAAAATAGATTCATCTGTTCGACCTCTTCGTGCTGTTTGTTGCCTTGAAGCTAGCAGACAATCATATTGAATGTTCGTGTCTATGAAAATATTAAATACTGACAAATATTTAAACTAAAATACATTTTATTTGATACCAGAGAGAGAGAGAGAGAGAGAGAGAGAGAGGGGAGAGAGAGAGAGAGAGAGAGAGAGAGAGAGAGAGAGATGGGGTTTAACCTCCACTCGACACAAATTAGGTCTTATTGGGACTAACATGTGCTTTAATTTTAAAGTTTAAAGTTGACCATTCAATTTATGAAAATATTAAATACTGACAAATATTTAAACTAAAATACATTTTATTTGATACGAGAGAGAGAGAGAGAGAGAGAGAGAGAGAGAGAGAGAGAGAGAGAGAGATGGGGTTTAACCTCCACTCAACACAAATTAGGTCTTATTGGGACTAACATGTGCTTTAATTTTAAAGTTTAAAGTTGACCATTCAATTTTGAAAAAATGGAAGGCTGTGGTGCATTCTGGTGATTTCTAAAACTAAAATAAAGACATATCTTGGGAGGGGGGGGGGTAATTTTGAAAGATTTAAAAATCAAAAAAAAAAAAAAATTACGGAAGCCTTTCATCTCTGGTATTGTCATCATATATCTTGGCAAAAATTCTCATCAATATAAAACTCCACTGGCCTGGTTTGTGTTGAATGGACGTTCAACCCCATTTCTCTCTCTCTTTCTCATCAATATAAAAGCCGACTGGAGGCCAGAAGAAAGGTTTGACAGAGAAGAACACAATAAATCATATGAAACACTCTCTGGAATATATCTATGTCTTCATGCATTATAATTATAACATTAAATTTTGTTTGTTAGCCTTATAAACAGTTTAATGTTTGATAAAATACAGAATTATGCATACATGAGTAGTGCTCAACACAAAATTGCAAATATGTTTGGGGATAAACAATTTAAATAAATGGAAATGGAAAGAGAGAAACTAATTTTTGCACTAACATATGGTTCAATTTTAATTTCAATAATTCGCTTGTGGGTATGGGTCTTTAGCAGTGGGAGGAAACTAGAGGACTAACATATGGTTCAATTTTAATTTCAATAATTCGCTTGTGGGTATGGGTCTTTAGCATAGGGAGGAAACTAGAGGACCCAGGGAAAACCCACAAGGCTGGACAGGCAACCCTACTCATCGTCACGTACAACCTGTGAATCAATACGTTGCGACTTTACTCAATGACTGGACCTTGTGATCTACCTCAATCATTTTGGGACTAACATATGGTTTGATTTTATTTCAATAATTCGCTTGCACATATGGCTCTTTAGGAGTGGATGGAAACTAGAGGACCCAGAGAAAAAAACCTACAAGGCTTGACAGGCAACCCTACTTCTTGTCACGTACAACCTGTGAATCAATACGTTGCGACTTTACTCAATGACTGGACCTTGTGATCTACCTCAATCATTTTGGGACTAACATATGGTTTGATTTTATTTCAATAATTCGCTTGCACATATGGCTCTTTAGGAGTGGATGGAAACTAGAGGACCCAGAGAAAAAAACCTACAAGGCTTGACAGGCAACCCTACTTCTTGTCACGTACAACCGGGGAATCAAAACCACGTGACTTCACTCAAATAAGCAATTACCAGTCTTACTCCATGTGGTCTGAACTATAATCAATGACCCACAGGGAAGGCTCCAAAGCAAATAGAATCTAGATGCACTTAAGAAATCTTTTTGTCAAAATGATTGAAACGAAATTACAATTATACACTGGTAATTCTTGTGTATTTATTCAAATCAGAAAAGGCAAGAGGAGAGAGAGAGAGAAATGAGGTTTAACGTCAACTCGACACAAACTAGGTCATTTTGGGACTTAAATATTAATAGGTTGGTATTAAGTATTATTGGAAAGTTCATGTATCATTGAATTCCACACACCCCGGGTCCGAGCCGTGACGATAGAGAGGCGGCTTCCCACCATTGAATTAGACACCCCCGGGTCCGAAACAGTTCAAGGTGACTAATCATTTCTGTTTCTAAAAATGATATAAAATGAAATGTGGTTTAATGTCCTACTTTTCTGGGCTTATGAAAAGGTGCCCCACTGACAAGGAGGAAAGATGCTGGAATAAGCCCAAGCTGGTCGGATAGCCGTGGCGATAGAGAGGCGGCTTCTCACCAATGCAACGAGGGTTCAATCCCAGGTCAGGGCAAGAACTTTATCGTTGTAAGTGAGAGGGATATTCGGTCTCCCGTCCCATCAGGCAGTTTCCCCCCCGAGTTCTTCGGTTTCTTCCTGCAGTAATGATCGAAATCATTCGCACAATCTGTGCCAAGAGCCCAAAAAAAAATCAATTCATCATCTTGCTATTCAATATGTGAATCGTTCGACAGTGAATCGTGATATACAGATTGAACGATATATTGTACCAACTAAAACAACAAGTTGATACTTTGAAACCCAATCTTCACACTAATATCAAAAATGTGAAACTTTATGAATTTTATAGATATTAACAATATGTATGTTTTATCTTCTTTCCATATTCCATGTGTTAAAAAAATGAGTCGGCAGTTGTAAGTCATTTGATGACGAACAAAAATATCAAAATAAGTAAAAAATATATTAAGATTTGACAAATAAAGCAAACCAATTGTAAAATGAATCAAAACTATTTAAATAAGCTAAAAATATTTTTACACATGACACGCTAACCATTCGGCCATCCAATCCCCTGTAATTTGATGATTGTGGTCAATATACGAATATAGGCCTACTTTCATTTGAATATCAATAATGTATATAATTCTACATGAGTCTGTGTTCATATGCGCACATGTATGTCATTTAAAGGTGTGTAGAGTTCTATGAGTATATGTACATAATTTGAAAGAGGTACATGGAATTTGATAATTGTGTTCAATAATTGATTGTAATCTAATTTAAAAATGTGTACAATTCTACATATAACCGTGCTCACATATATATACGTAATTGTGAAAAATTGTGTTCAATTCTACACATGGTTGTATTTAAATGTTGTAATTTGATGTGTTTAATTCTACATGAGGCTGAGTTCAAATATTTACATGTAATTTGATGTGTTTAATTCTACATGAGGCTGTATTCAAATGTTGTAATTTGATGTGTTCAATTCTACATGAGGCTGTATTCAAATGTTGTAATTTGATGTGTTCACTTCTACACATAGCTGTATTCAAATGTTATAATTTGATGTGTTCAATTCTACACAAGGCTGTATTCAAATGTTGTAATTTGATGTGTTCAATTCTACACAAGGCTGTATTCAAATGTTGTAATTTGATGTGTTCAATTCTACATGAGGCTGTATTCAAATGTTATAATTTGATGTGTTCACTTCTACACAAGGCTGTATTCAAATGTTGTAATTTGATGTGTTCAATTCTACATGAGGCTGTATTCAAATGTTTACATGAAATTTGATGTGTACAATTCTACATAAAACTGCATTGAAATGTTGTAATTTGATGGATATGTACAATACTGCATATGGCTGTAGCCTGTGTTCATGTATATGTAATTTAAAAAATGTGTACAATTTTGAAGAATGTTATGGGACAGTTTTCAAGGAAATGCATACATCATGGAAAACGTAGATAAGTAACAACAAAACTTGACTTACCTTTAAATAGTAAACTAAGAGTTCATTAAGAGATGGATCAGCGTTTAAATTAACGAGAAAAGCTCGACCCTGTTCAACTTTAATACCAGATGTTTCTACCGATATACCCATTTGCTCTAACGCCTTGTGTCGTTGCTGCAAAAAAAAAAATACAGATAATTAGGAACAGCAACACTTTCTAGCGCTTACGAATGGCCCCCGGATCCATTCATTTGAAGGGGAGCAACGAATGTCCTACACCAGAGAAACTTTCTCAGCCAACCCAGGAAGGAAACCCAAGACTTCCAGGCTAACGAGCCGACACCTTACTCATTGAGCAACAAACACTTTCTAGCGCTTACGGCTGGCCCCCTGATCCATTCACTATCAGGCTCTCTGTCCTACACCAGTGACACTTTCTCAGCCAACCCAGGAAACAAACCCAAGACTTCCAGGCTATGGAGCCGGCACCTTACTCATTGATTCACTGTGGCTCCCAAAAACATTTGAAGATGAAGAATTTTCTAACGTAATTTTTTCCTTGTCAGTGGTGAAGAACCGAGGTCCCGTGTACACATTGGCATGCACGTAAAAGATCCCTTGGCAGTTGGAATTTGATATAAGAGTAGGCCATAGTGCACACTGTATGGTGTATGCCAGTCTTCATTAGCCCAGTCAGAACGTTAAATAACATTTCATTTCATGAAGTTTAATAAAGCACCTCTCATTTCCACCTTAACCCGTTAAGCATGACATTATTTAAATGTTAACAACCCCTAATTAATTTGACGAAGTGACGAAGAACTATGTACTATGTTCTAAGAATAGATAGGGGGAAATACCTCCAAAACATTATATTACGCCCAACACACAGTGAGAGGCAGTTGTCCAGGAAGTAATAAAACGTCCTACACATGCTGCGATCGTGGGGGGATTCCCCCAAGTGACGAACTATGTTCTAAGAATAGCTTGGGGAAATTACCTCAAAGGCATTATATTACGCCTTACACTCATAGGCACACAGTGTTACATAACGACCTACGCACTTTACTGGTTAATCTGTTTTTGTACTGTTGGTTGGTGCTGGGATGTTTCTAAATCCAATAAAACAGAAAGAGAAAGAGATTTCTCACTTTTCTCTTTATTTCTAATATTCTTTAATAAGTCGATGCACATATAAACTACAACACACACATTTTATGTTCGAACAATGACTAATTATAAAATCCTTTAGTAGAAGACAGAGCAATAAATCCATCTTCATTAGTTCTGTCCTCGCAGTGAAGTAAGGTGTTTAGCGACATTTCATTTCAAAGAGTAATAAACTATATATCACATAAATGGTAAGTACCGGTACATGTAATAGTTGTAAACAAAGAAAAATGTGGGGGGATGCCCAAGTTCAGATTTTGTCATTGATACCGTGTGGTTGAAAGGTTTTCAATTCAATGATCCAATGAGGCTCTATGGTGCGTCTGTCTATTGGTTGTAGATTTGGGGAACCGAATTGTTTCATTATTTGATACATGTAATAGTTCTTTCAGAAGTATTTGCTATAGCTCACTTCTGATAGTTAAGCAGACTTTTTTGTTGTTTTCCTTTATAATCAAATTGTATGAGAAGTAAAATGCCTACATTACAATGTATTTTAAATACAAAACTTACTAGAAATAAATCTTTCTATGAAACTTTGAAAGCAGGATTAGGAATAGTAATATCAGTATCCCATAGAAGCTAATAACAGATGACTTAAAAATTAGTTTTAAATGTCAGATCTTCTTAAAAGCACAAACTAAACTTTGAAAGCTGTATTAGGAATAGTAGTATTCGACTAAAGCTAATATCAGATGACTTAAAAATTAGTTTTAAATGTCAAATCTTCTTAAAAGCACAAACCAAACTTTGAAAGCTGGAGTAGGAACAGTATCCAATAGAAGCTATTATAACAGATGACTTCAAAATTAGTTGTAAATGTCAGATCTTAGAGCACAAACTAAACTTTGAAAGCTGGAGTAAGAAGCTATTAAAACATAGATGTATTAAAAAAAAACAGTTCAAAACGTCAGATCTTCTTGAAAGCACAAACTAAACTTTGAAAGCTGTATTAGGAATAGTAGTATTCGACTAAAGCTAATATCAGATGACTTAAAAATCAGTTTTAAATGTCAGATCTTCTTATCAGCACAAACTAAACTTTGAAAGCTGGAGTAAAGCTATTAAAACATAGATGTATTAAAAAAAACAGTTCAAAACGTCAGATCCTCTTAAAAGCACAAACTAAACTTTTAAAGGACCTAAGTCCGTAACTCAAAATCCTCCAAAATCTTCGACATAGAAAACACGAATTATTGGTCAATTCAAATCAACATTGATGTTGTGGTCTTACCTGGAAACGGTAGGCCTCTGATATCCAATATTTAAAACAAAATAAACATTTTAACATTGGTACACGAATCGTGTACCATAGAGCGTTTCAGTGTCCCTTTTAACAAGTGACCAGAAAGAACGAGGCTAAACTCCTACCGCAACTCCTGTCATCTGTCAAACGATGAGGCCATTTTTTATCTGGTGGGCATGCGCCGTAGACTAGAATAACCAGACACTATAAATACTTAATACGGTTTGGACTCATGCCGTATTTCGCTGGACATAACTGATTTGAAATTACAGTCAAAACGGTAACAATTTAATGTAAATCAGTTTATATACAATCAGATTATATTATTATATGCCCTGCGACCCATTAGGGTCAATTTCCAGGTACCAAATATTAGTGATTTAGCTCCTTTAAAGCTGTGAATAGTAGTATTTGATAAAAGCTAATATCAGATGACTTAAAAATCAGTTTTAAATGTCAGATCTTCTGAAAAGCACAAACTAAACTTTGAAAGCTGTATTAGGAATAGTAGTATTCGACTAAAGCTAATATCAGATGACTTAAAAATCAGTTTTAAATGTCAGATCTTCTTAAAAGCACAAACTAAACTTTGAAAGCTGTATTAGGAATAGTAGTATCCGATAAAAGCTAATTAAGTATCAGATGACTTGAAAATCAGTCTTCAACAACAATCTTAGAGGACAAACTAAACCTTGATTTTGAAACATCTGAATCTGATACTGATCTAGCTGCAGTCCATTCCTCCATAACGTTAACAGGAAGAGAACTCATGATGATACGAAGATACAAACTATTACGACGTGATTGGTCATTAAACAATATGTAAATAGCAAATATCACGGATTGCGATCAGATTGATGAACGGCTTTATAAAACCAAATGCGATGATTTTATGTTGCAGTTTCGATGTTGTTGATATAGAGTCTGTATTTATCAACTCATAAACTTTGAACTGACCTGGGCGGTTGGGATGGCCTAGTGGTCAAGAGAGTTGCGCTTCGACCTCTAGCGGGCCAGTCACCTTTGGCTTGCGGCTGTGGTTTTGAGCCCTAGTGTGAGCGTATGTGACATGGAGATAGGGGCGCAGACCTGTCAACCCCTCAGAGCTGAAATGCAGTAGGGTAGTGTAAAAAAGGCAGTAGAAACCATGATTTGGCAGTAATTTCCAAAAACGCATAAATTCGCACTTCCAAGGGTAATTAATTTGGAAATGTCAAATGATACATTGAATTGTAGGCCTAACAATACAAAAATTGCACTAAATGGGTAATAAATAAAATACACACAGTACATTAGCAATGAACCATATCTAAAATTATTTATTAAACCAAAATTGAATATGTACCCTACAGAAAGAAATAATTAGTATTTATTTGCAAAGAAAAAATAATTAAAATTAGCAGTCCAGTAGTGGGCCTACACTGGCAGTAGATTCTACCATTTTTCTTTTGTTTTATTACTTTTAACTTATTACTATTATTAGTATGATTTTTTTAAAATAAAATCCTCGTCTGACGTGGGTTTCCTATTCCGACAGTTTTTGTCAATTTTATTTAATGTAAGATAATTGTACTTATTATATAGATTCTACAGCAATTCTTGATTAGGAATAGAGAGAGGAGGGCCTAAAAAAATAAGTTTTGCATAGCGACTAAATAAGTAAATAATAAAATATTATTGGCATCGAAAATGCTTTTCATACTGTGACGTTTATCCTCTAATGCAATTCAGTGTACGGGATTTTTTTTCACGGAATTCCATACATCTGCTTTTAAATTTATTCGAGGGAGCCCTCAATGTAAGACGTATTCTCATCTTGAAATTAAAGTTCCAGGTTGTGTTGCATTCGAAGTATTGTATTACATGCTGTACGTACGTACGCGAGCAAACGAAAATGTCAGCCATTGCTGCCGTAAATTGGTCGCTATTTGTTTAGTTTATCGCTACATATTTTAAGAGTATTTGGAACACGTGGCAATAATATATCCACTTTATTGACTCTAAAAAAGGTTGAAACGAATTCGAGAAAAAATCTCTCAGCTAAATTACACCTTACAACACCCCAAGTCGATGTTGATAACAGAAAGTCGCAATCTTTTTTGTTTACATGCAAAGAGTTGCTTCCCTTAGTTCCAAAGTTTTGGCGAGACAATTAAAAAAAAACCTTTGTTTAAGAATGCGGTAGAAATCTATCCAGCGCAGTAGAGCGGTACACGAGGCCATTTCGCGGCATTCTACCGCGTGATGCGGTAGAGTTGACAGGTCTGTAGGGGCGCCTTCTCACCCTCGTGGATTTCCTTCAGGCACTCCAGTTTCCTCCCACTGCTAAAGACCCCTACGCGCAAGCGAATTATTGAAAACCATATGTTAGTCCCAAAATGACCTAGTTGTATTGAGTGGACGTTAAACCCCATTTCTCTCTCTCTCTCCCTCTATTGAACTGACCCCAAGTTCACAAAGCATTCTCAGACTTAAGTTGAGAATTTACTCAACTTTCAATAACTGTTTGATCCAGTAGACATGGTACAAGGGTTAATCAGCGAAATGGAGGTATGAGATATGTTGTTGACGTTTGGGAAAGTAGACGAGGGAGTGTAGGGAGTGATAGTTAGGTGTATTATGAATGGTTAGAGTGGCTGTGGTGTTACGGTGAAATACTATGCCGCCACCGTAACACCACAGCTTTATGATTTGTTCGACAGGAGTGATGTAATAAGTGCGACAATAATAAATAACATATTTCTGATTTTATTGTCGTCTTTTCCCACTTGCACTGCTTGTACGCCATTTTGAAACTAGCTGACGAAGACAGGTCGGGCGGCTTTTGCTCGACTCCGGGCTGCTCTGTCAGTATGTAACAAACGCATTTAGTTCGCGTACAACTTTAAACGAGAGTTGCCAGGCAACGAAACATACGCCCACAGCAGCTAAATCGTCCGGGCAGTAAACAAGGCTTGTCGCATATTTTACTTTTTTCGTTAATGAAACATTTATAATACACTAAAATATGATTATTAAAGTCAATCGGTTATTAACTTTAGCCTCTAGAGGGTCCACAAGATTTTTTGAAGTGATCAAGGGCCATAACTCTGACAGTATTTATCGGAAATTGCTGAAAATCAACGGGCTCCTTCGTCACATGACCTAAACTCTGTGTATAAATTTAAAGTCAATCGGATATTAACTTTGGCCTCTAGAGCATTCACAAGAATTTACCAAGTGATCAAGGGCCATAACTCTGACAGTAATTATCGGACATTGCTAAAAATCAATAGGATTCTTCGCTTTATGACCTTAAACACTGTGTATAAATTGAAAGTCAATCGGATATTAACTTAGGCCTCTAGAGCATCCACAAGAATTTTTGAAGTGATCAAGGGCCATAACTCAAACAGCAATTATCGGAAATTGCTGAAATCGGTTATTAACTTTAGCCTCTAGAGCGTCCACAAGATTGTTTGAAGTGATGAAGGGCCATAACTCTGACAGTAATTATCGGAAATTGCTAAAAATCAATAGGCTTCTTTGTCTCATTACCTTAAACACCGGGGGGATCACGGTGGCTAAGTGGATAAGGCGCTGGTTTGCTAGCCTGGAGGTCGAGTGTTCGATCCCTGCATTGGCCGAGAAAGTTCATCTCGATTTTCCGACGTGATTTCCCCTTGTCAGTGATGCAGAAGGAGGGCTTGACAAGGACAGCTGCCTAGTCGTTCGGATGGGACAAAAAACCAAGGTCCTGTGTACACATTGGAGTGCACGTAAAAGATCCCTTGGCAGTTGGAATTCGATATAAGAGTAGGCTGTAGCGCCGCTGCCCGGGCAAAATTTCCCTCATGGCACACTGTATGGCGTATGCCCGTCTTCAATTAGCTCAGGTTAAGTGCATAACAGTAGGACGTTAAACCCCATTTCCTTAAACACCGTGTATAAATTTAAAGTCAATTGGATATTAACTTTAGCCTCTGGAGCGTCCACAAGCAATTGTGGACGCCGGACCGCCGGACGGACGGACCGCACTTACTACACTCGTCACTAATAATAATAATAATCACGTCATTTTACAAGGGTAGCAAATTAGGCCTGAGGCCTTTTTCCAATTTGGCCCTTCCAAATATGCAATTCATTTTATATCTATTCGAAGTGTAAATTAAGAATTTTAAGTGTATATACAGGCAAAACTATAAAACATTAAAGTACAATACTAAGAACAAATATTTTTGATTTTTTATAAACTATATAGAATCAGAGTTGAGTATTTATAAAAGAGTAAAAAATAATAAAATATATTATTTACAATTAAAATCTTTGCCTGTCATGTTCACACTTATAATACAGGAGAATTATACCGGTTTAAGTATGTCAGTAGCAATACTAAATTATGCTACAGGTTACTTATTATAAACCTCAACTTTATAAATATTGAACTATATACTGATTTAGACATAATTGATACCTGTTGTGAGGAAGGAAACAGTTTTAGAATAAGAGCTTTGATATAATTTCTTAATAAACAGGTTGTTAATAGAGCTTTGAATATGGAGGTATTGGTATGTTGTAACCACAGTGTCAGTCAGAAAAAAAGGTTTAAACTTAAAATATAGTATTTAATGTATCAGAATGTACTATATTTGGCGACTTTAATGCAAGATAAACATAGTATAAGCAAGAAAATTGTTTGTACTTAAGAAATTGTTGAGAAAATTTTATGTAAAGGTTTGCAATAGCAAATTCCTATGTTAAAATTTTTAAGAGGACTTGATAAACAGGATTACTATGGCTTATATAGGATAATTAGGGCTGGATAGTAAAGACTTAAACTACTGACCTAGTGTTTACGTTTATATGACATAATAATTCAAGATAGCTGCTTTAGGAAACAAGTATTTTCTGTTAATATGATGTCACAAGAGAGATATTCTCGGTTTTAAAACCAGGTGAAGATTATTTTTACGTTATAGTAAATATGGGGACATGGGAGGGGTTTGTGAATTACATTTGAAACCTATTTTTTGTGGACAATGTCCAAGAATTGTCACTCAGAGAAGATTATGAATTGAAAGTGTTTGATTCCATTTTGTCTACAATTTATTATATTAATTAAGTTCTTTTTATTGTACACTATTATATTTGAGGTTAAAGTCATTAAAAATTGCACTATATTTATATGTTTAAGATTTATATTAAAGTTTGAGGGAGGGATTTGGCGCAACGGTTAGAGAGTAGGATTTGTAACCTAGCGGTTGCAGGTTCGAGACCCGAATTGTGCGCCGAGTTCTTGTGTCCTTGAAAAAGACACTTCATCCCTGCATTCCAGTCTACCCAGCTGTAAATGGGTACCGGTAGGATGGTGTATTTGACACAAAAAACTGTTGCGCTCCTTGAAACTTCAAGTTGAAGCTGCATATGTTGGAGCTCTTTCTAAGAGTTGTAAAGGGAGGTAATCAGGCTTACCTGAATCCTAGAGACCGGGATAGTAATTGTGTAGCGCTTTGAGCATAAACTTGGTTTGTGGATATAGCGCATTATAAATGTACATATTATTATTATTATTATTATTGTCCTTGACACTGACTGGTCATATTGTCATAATGTAATGATATATTAATTATTTCAAAAAATTGCTATTTCTGTATATGGTTTAATTGAATTTTTTGTTTTCGAAGTTAATAAACTATAATTAATCACTCGTCGTAACCTTATTATCGATCATTATGTTAATTTTGATTTTTGTAACACTATTTCACTGTAAGTTTAAAGTCACCAAATTGGTATGGTTAGGATGAAATAAAGGTAATGGGGTTTATATTCTCATAAAATGTGATATGGGGGAGGTTTTGCCTGGACAGCGGCACTACAGCCTACTCTTAAAATGATTATCAACTGAAACGGAATCTGTAACGTGTATGGCACGGTGTACACAGGACCCGAGCTGCTCTTCCCATGCGAATGACTAGGTATCTGTCTTGGCAGGTCTTTTGTCTTGTGTCACTTACAGGAGACCGTCAATAATGTATGGTACTATTAAAAATATTTATTATGTCTATCCGTTACATAATTTTTTTTCTCTGTTTATTACTTCGATACATATTTTTTCAATTAGAATTAGGTTTGAATTCACATATATATAAGATTAAAGTTTAAATTATAGTTTGTTGTAAATTGACTGCATAGTGTTTTATAAAAAAATGTTGTGATATCAAATATTATTAACAAATAAAAGGTTTTCAAAGGTGAAAGTTTTCGAGACCATGCAGGCAACATAAATATGCCTGAAAAATAACTATAACCCTGGAGGGGTTGCCTTGATAACATGTTTCGAGAGGGGGGGGGGAAATAGGTATCCAGACCACTCGGACCAAAGACCACTCGGAACATAAAAAAGACCACTCGCACCAATTGATAGACCACTCGGACCAAGTGAAAAGACCACTCGGACCAAGCTAAAAGACCACTCGGACCAAGCTAAATAATTATTATTTGGGACTCGGTACTCGACATAAACGACAGTTGGGACTTCTAAGAATTTATGTAGAAATAGTAATAACTTATCTTTTTTCATTTTAGATGATGGCCGAAGACAGATTATGAATAATAATAAAGAAATGAAAACATTATTAGTTGTCTTTTATTTAAGTTTGTAACTCCTAACTTCGACTTTGAAAATGTATAGCGTCCCGAAACTTTTCGCTCATGGGCGCTGACATCTTGGAATTATTTTGTGTTTTGGTCGGGTCTATTTCAGATATACACAATCAATTATTTTAATGTTTTTTTAGTGTGGGGGGATCACGGTGGCTAAGTGGATAAGGCGCTGGTTCGCTAGCCTGGAGGTTGAGTGTTCGATCCCTGCATTGGCCGAGAAAGTTCATCTCGATTTTCCGGCGTGATTTCCCCTTGTCAGTGATGCAGAAGGAGGGCCTGACAAGGACAGCTGCCTAGTCGTTCGGATGGGACGAAAAACCGAGGTCCCGTGTACAAATTGGAGTGCACGTAAAAGATCCCTTGGCAGTTGGAATTCGATATAAGAGTAGGCCGTAGCGCCGCTGCCCGGGCAAAATTTCCCTCATTGCACACTGTGGCGTATGCCCGTCTTCAATTAGCCCAGGTACAGTGCTTAAGCGTAGGACGTTAAACCCCATTTCATTCATTTTTAATGTGGGGATTGACTAATAGTTAATTTATTTCAGTTCTAAACAAAAATTAAAATTTTTATAGCAATTTTAACAAAATAGCCAAATTCTGGCTGGGATTACTGCGCAAAATGGCTAGTCACTGTGTACATGCGAAAAAAAAAGCCAGCTACGTCATAAATTTCGTCACGTTAGTTAGGGTTGAAGAAAATATTTATTAAGTTCATGACTTACACGTGGTTCGTAAAAGGCCCAAGCAAACGATAAAACATCAGTTGGGTTTACGGTTGTTTGATAATCATAGTTTCCCATAAAAGTTGTATAAATTTGTTAAAAACGAATAATATACTGAAAATGACATACACAAAAACAAGCCCCTAGAATAATCCGTAAGCTGTGCGTTGACGCATTCCTCGACAATGTGGTCGTAGATGGCAATACCAATCGATAAATTATAGTGCGTTCAACAAAGGAAGGTTTTTTTTTCAGGAAAATTTAAGATCGTGGGTTGATTGCAATTATCCCGTTTAATTCACGAAAAAACATTAGCAGTCATCGGTCAATCAAACTCATTTACTATTTGAGAAAGAAAAAAAAATGAAGTATTTTAATCACTACTCAGTTATAGTTGTTTTGTTAATTAATCTTATTTGATGGGCTTCCTTATCAGCAAATAACACGGGTGAGTACATATTACTTAGCAATGTCGTACAAGCCATTGTGAAACTGAAAGTAGCTGACGAAGATAGTTACTGAGTTAGGACAGTTAGTTCGCGTACAACTTGAAAAAAGCGAATGTCAGTATAGTATTTCTGACATAATTGGTTATCGTTGACCTGAAAGCTGGTATTCTCGACTCAAAGCGATTAATCACGACTCAAAAGTATAGTTTATAAGCCACTTACTGTCTACAGTCGTCGCTAGATTTCCTATAGTCATAAATGATTGTTTGTGGACGATTTACTACTCAGTAAGAAAGCCTGTGCCCAAAAAGAGTTCTCGTCTGTTATTATTAATATAATGACTTCCTCACGTGCGGCAGGTTCGTTTGTTTTTAAAAACACTGTTTTCCGTTCCAAAAAATAGAAAAGTAATTTTTTACCAGATGATCATGGTTTTTCACCGAGACTAGATAATTTCTCTCGGTGTAAGGATATTATCGCTTAAGGACACGTTCATACACTGTTGAGAAAATAGTCCCATTGGTTTGCTAGCGGCAAATAATAGAACGGGAATAACCTCTGTACTGAAAATAACACTCAGGATCTATATAAACTTTCATCAAACACTCGATTTATAATTAGCGATACACAGGTACAGTGGCAAATGTTAATGCTTCTCAGGCTAATACCTCAAAAGTACCTCCGCGCGAAAACCCAGATTTTGGTACATGCTAAAGAAAAAGAAATAGTGCCCGTGCGCGTGCGAGTAATAGGAAAACTAAGAGTTCGCGCATAAAAATGCACGAACGTACCAGGCGCGATGTCATCCAGAAACACAAAACTCGCACATAGTTTCTTATTAATGTATTTGATATATTAAAACAACAACAAATTTATAAAGAGTTATCTTTAAGTTAAAACAAGATGAACAATTTTGAGTAAATTCTTAACTTTAGTCTGAGAAAGATTTGAGATCATCTGGGCCTCATATGAAGATACAAACCATTTTAAATAGCAAAAATCACTGAATTCGATGAAATTGACCAATTGCTATTTAAAAACATACATGTATTCCACATCCAAACACGATGATTCTGTGTTGAAGTTTGCATGATGTTGACAGGAAGTTATTGAAGCCTGTATTTGTAAAGAAGTGTACGTGGAGGTCTGGATGATGTTGACAGGAAGTTGATACAGTATATAATAGATAAGACAAG
The DNA here is from genome assembly GCA_917208275.1 of Patella pellucida. NCBI lineage: Eukaryota > Metazoa > Mollusca > Gastropoda > Patellidae > Patella > Patella pellucida. The sequence continues at coordinate 6,311,607 of OU795038.1, forward strand.
ATATAGTCATAACAGTCAAGTATCAATTTAAAGGGACATCCACCTCTTTTGTCTTATAAAGTGAGATAGAGAGAGAGATTGGGATTAACGTCCACTCAACACAACTGAGGTCATTTCGGGATTAACATATGGTTTAATCTTATTTCGATAATTCGCTTGCGCGTAGGGGTCTTTAGCAGTGGGAGGAAACCGGAGTGCCCTGAGAAAACCCATGAGGTTGGACAGGCGACCCTACCTGACTACCTCCATGTCACATACGCTCACCTTATGGCTCTAAACCACAGCCGCAAGCCAGAGGTGGCCGGCCAGCTAGAGGTCCTAAACCCCCGCCCGCTTATAAAGAGACATCTTCAATAGAAGGCTTCATCTCGGGTTAAATGTCTACTTAACACAAACAAGGTCATTTCGGGACTAACAGATATTTCAATTTTAGTTCAATTATTTGCTTGCATGTATGCGTCTTTAGCAGTGGGAGGAAACAAGAGAAAACCAATGAGGCTTGAAATGCGACAAAACTCTTTGTCATATTGTTAAATCCCTGAACTGTATACCGGTAATTAATATTTCTGACCAATTACAGATACATCGGGGGATTCGAAACCACACCAGTTGACTCAATGACAGGCTTTATGATACAGCGCGCATGTGCTGACCATTCAGCCATCCAACCCCCCTTGATATATAGGAATGAATGAATGAAATGGGGTTTAACGTCCTACGCTTAAGCACCTTACCTGAGCTAATTGAAGACGGGCATACGCCATACAGTGTGCTATGAGGGAAATTTTGCCAGGACAGCGGAGCTACGGCCTACTCTTATATCGAATTCCAACTGCCAAGGGATCTTTTACGTGCACTCCAATTTGTTCACGGGACCTCAGTTTTCCGTCCCATCCGAACGACTAGGCAGTTGTCCTTGTCAGGGCCTCCTTCTGCATCACTGACAAGGGGAAATCACGCCGGAAAATCGCGATGAACTTTCTCGGCCAATGCAGGGATCGAACACTCGACCTCTAGGCTAGCGAGCCAGAGCCTTATCCACTTAGCCACCGTGATGCCCCCCTTGATATATAGGACGTTATATAATTATTGTGTTGAGGCTAGTAACGTCCCTTTAAACATATATTTAATGAGAGTTGATAAAGGCTGTTTAACCTAAATAACTTGAAACTCATGAAGCAGAAATAAATAATTGTTACTTTTTACCATATGTGTACTGTAAACAAACTTAGTTTCATATCAGAGAGAGAGAGAGAAATGGGGTTTAACGTCCACTCAACACATAATGCATGTTTAAACGTAATGGGGTTTAACTGTTCAGCTCCAACACGGCTAATGAAGACAGAAAGTGAATCAATGTTCAATGCAAGAAAAACAAATAATAAAATACAGACAAAACAAACTAAGAGAGGAGAGAGAGAGAGAAACAAAGAGGGAGAGAAGGGAGAGAGAGAGAGAGACAGAAATGGGGTTTAACATCCACTCAACACAAACTAGGTCATTTCGGGACTCATATATGGTTTAATTTTTTTTCAATGATTCGCTTGCACGTTAGGCGTCTTTAGCAGTGGGAGGAAACCGGAGGACCCAGAGAAAACCCACAAGCTTGGACCGGCAACCCTACTCCTTGTCACGTACAACCGTGGATTCGAAACTGTAGGTCCAAATTTTTATCTAAATTATTAATTAGACATTTATTAACATGAAAAGACCATACTCTTGATGTCAAGGCTAGTCTGCAATATTTTTTGGGTTAGGATCCGATGTGCTGCTTAACTTTCATTCATGTTGATGATGTCGACAATAATGGGGTAATAGAATTACGGCAAGACGGACCATTCCCTTGGGGAGCTCTTTCAATGGAATTTTGTTGATCCTGTGACAAATAAATTAACAGTCACGCGTACACGCACTCTGAATACAGTTGTTCTAAGTTGCTGAAATGATCAACATAAACTCACTTCCAGCTGGTTAAAAGCAGTTGCTCTCAGTTGGTGATATGATCGACATAAGCAAATTGCGATAAAATTATGGGAGTTGCGATTAATTTCTCTATTTGGCGATAAAGTTTTGGGGTATTGGGGATTTTTTGTCGGCAACGATCGGCCATTTTGATTACTTCCCTTTGTTTTAATTACGCAACATCAATAAACTAGTGACCCCTAATCTATTTGTTAAGGTTAATTTATATGATGAGTACTGTTTAGATATAGGCTTTATTATCGACAATTATCAATCAGTTGAAACAATTATCCCATTATTCCTAGACAATTGTATAGTATTGCTAATGACACGTTCGGGATTATCAGCAAGTTGATTGATTTATATAGTATGCCGCGATGGTCAATCAAGGATAAATATGATTAGAATTTTAAGGATTTGTTTCTGCCAAGTCTTAAAAAGAATTACCAGTACTCCAAAACTTTATCACCAAAGTTATCACCAAGTAAAAAATTTAATCGCCACTCTCATAATTTTATAGCAAATTGCGACTTTGGCGACTGACAGTGTGAGCCCTGGGCCCTTATTCACGAAATCTTAAACTAAGTTACAACCGGAATTTTAATAAATACTGCAACTTCATTGGATATATGCAAATTGATTTTAGTGGTCAGCCAATCGAATTGCAGTATTTCTTAAAATTTCGATTGTATCTTAGTTTAAGTTTTCGTGAATAAGGGCCCAGGTTGAAAGCAGTAATTGCTCTCAGTTGGTGATATGATTGACATAAGCACACTTCCAGCTGGTTGAAAGAAGTTGCTTTCAGTCGCAAGGTCGACACGCTTACGTTCAACCAAACTGAATCATTTCTGGTCTCGTATTTCTTTTAGGGAGCCACGGTGGCTAAGTGGGTAAGACGCTGGCTCGCTAGCCTTGAGGTCGCTCGTTCAATCTCTGCATTGGCCAAGAAAATTCATCCAGATTTTCACCCTGTGGTTCCCTTTGTTAGTGATGCAGGACGGAGGGCCGGACAAGGACAGCTTTCTAGTTGTTCGAATGGGATAAAAAACTGAGGTCCCATGTACACATTGGAGTGCACGTAAAAGATCCCTTGACAGTTGGAATTTGATATAAGAGTAAGCCATAGCACCACTGCCCGGGCAAAATTTCACTCAGAGCACACTGTATGGTATATGCCCGTCTTCAATATCCCAGTCGGAGCAGAACAGTAGGATATTAAACCCCATTACATTTTTCATTTCTTTTAGAGGTTCAACTTTCGCATTTTTCAAAGTGCCTCAAATAGCGATCTGTGGCTATACTTTAATGAAAGTTTGGATTAAATTGGTAATTTATTCATGAGAAGCTGAACAAATCTACAAAACAGTCATTAAATTTCTTACTGATTACTTCAAGTTAAACATCATGATTTTAAATTAATGTAATATAAACATACAATTGACACAGGAAATTTGAATTTTCGACAGAAACATTTATTTATTTAAACAAATAGCCCAACAGAATTTTTTGTATAGCATAATATAGACTTTCAAACTCTGGATATATCTTAGTTGATTGTTTAAGTCCTGTTCTCTTCCAAATGAAGACGGGTATATACCAAACAGTGTGCTATGAGGGAAATTCAGCCTGGACAGATGCACTACTGCCTATTCTTATATTGAATTCAAACTATCAAGGGGTGTATTACATACACAGGACCTTAATTTTTGTCCCATCTGAACAACTAGTCAGCTGTCCTTGTCTGGCCCTCCATTCCTTCACCACTGACAATGGGCAACCACATTGGAAAATCCCTTTAAACACCTGGAACAAGCTCCCGACCTCCAGGCTAGCGAGCTTGCGACCAGCATCTTACCCACTTAGCCACTGTGGCTCTTGACATTGATTGTCAATACCAGTCTGTATCGCAGAGATATTTGCGAAGGCCTTCTCATATACCTCTGTGTAATATAACTGACCTTTACAAAGTTTATATGCATTCATTGAAACATTGTCATTAGCTATAGTTCGTGCAATATTTACTACACAACATGCGAACCGCCCCGGACAGAATGAGGTCTTTTAAGCATTTTATAGACTCATATTTACACTAAATTTTTCTAATACTTTGCAAAAACGTTTTAGAATTTAATTTGCAGATGGAAAAAAGTCAACATCGCGAGCTCATTAAAGGCCCAATAACACTCTTGTTGTAACTAAATAATATGTTCCAATCTTTATTCTGGTCAACAATTTGTACTATTTTACAATATTCCAATTAAAAAATGATAGAAATTTCATCTTAACACACCTAATTTTAAAAATTGGAAAAATTCAACTACATGCCGTAACATGGCTTGAAAAGCCTTACGTAAGCACTTTCAAATGCAACCTGAATTTAAACATATTTTCAAACCCTCTGGACAAGTAAGATAGGTTGTAATGGATAATTTACACAACAGGTAGGACACTTAAACATCTTGTAGTTAGAATAAGGCCAATTTTTTTTTCTGGACCAGTCAAGCCAGCAAGAGTGTTATTGTCCCTTTAAGCCTCACCAATGTCGTCATCCCTCTCAGTAGTTGTAGCGAACTAGAGAATTTTAACTGCTGATCAGTGTGATATCATCCGAGAGAGAGAGAAATGGGGTTTAAAGTCTACTCAACACAACTAGGTCATTTCGGGACTAACATATGGTTTAATTTTAGGGGTCTTTAGCAGAGGGAGGAAACCGGAGCTCATTAAGCCTCCCCGATGTAGTCATCCCTTTAAGTGATTTAGCGGACTAGATAATATTAACTGCTAATCAGTGTGATGTCATCCGAGGGAGAGAGAGAAAGAAATGGGGTTTAAAGTCCACTCAACACAACTAGGTCATTTCGGGACTAACATATGGTTTAATTTTATTCAATAATTCGCTTGCGCGTAGGGGTCTTTAGCAGAGGGAGGAAACCGGAGTGCGCGGAGGAAACCCATGAGGTTGAGAAGGCGCCCCTATCTCCATACCAGTGATTTCATCAGTCTGAGTGATTGTAGCGGCCTAGCGAATATTTACTGCTGATCAGTGTGATGTCATCGGTCTGAGTGATTGTAGCAACCTAGAGAATATTTACTGCTGATCAGTTTGATGTCATCGGTCTGAGTGATTGTAGCTGCCAAGAGAATATTTACTGCTGATCAGTGTGATGTCATCGGTCTGAGTGATTGTAGCGACCTAGCGAATATTTACTGCTGATCAGTTTGATGTCATTGGTCTGAGTGATTGTAGCGACCTAGCGAATATTTACTGCTGATCAGTTTGATGTCATCGGTCTGAGTGATTGTAGCTGCCAAGAGAATATTTACTGCAGATCAGTTTGATGTCATCCGTCAAAGTGATTGTAGCAACTAGAGAGAATATTTACTGCTGATCAGTTTGATGTCATCCGTCTAAGTGATTGTAGCAACCTAGCGAATATTTACTGCTGAGGAACGTGGATTAATACCCGTCAATCTATAATCATTGTTGTGTAAGATGTATATTTACGATGATGTGTCACTCATTATTTCCGTTAAATGAACCATCATCTTCATTTTCAGTGGTAATTGAACACATATTGAAATAATAAATATATCAACATTTTTTCATCAGTTATGTCTGTGTGATTAGAGATCGCCCACCCACATGGTATAATAATATCCAATTATCCAACAAAAAAATGTTGCTCTTGGGTTACAATTTGTACAAAAAAAAGTAAAATAGCACATATACACGAGTAAAACTATAGCCCTTTAAAAACTAAGAAAAGACTTATACATATAATTTCATAGTTTCACAGCCATAGTGGCTCAATCAGTTAGTTGGCCGACCCGTATATATCGAATTGTCAACTGTCAAGAGGTCTTGTACGTACACAGGACCATATTTTCTGGCCCCATCCGAACGCCAGGACAGTCCTCCCGTCCTCTGTGTGATTACAAATCGCCCACCCACTTAGTATTCTCAACCTTATATATATAATTTCATAGTTTCACAGCCATAGGGGGATCACTGTGGCTAAAATGACGTTTGATCTCTACTTGTGATTTCCCCTTGTCAGTGATGCAGGACAGAGGGCCTGACAAGGGCAGCTGTCAAGTCATTTGGATGGACAGCACAACCAAGTGAGAGAGAGAGAGAGAAATGGGGGTTAATGCCCACTCGACACAAACTAGGTCATTTTGGGACTAACACAAGGTTTAATTTTATTTCAATAATTCCTCCCACTGCTAAAGACCCCCAAGTGAGAGAGAGAAAAAAGACCTAGTTTACCTGCACCCTACTGACAATGTTTGTAATGATTATGATAATCCATCTTACAATGAAATCTGGGAAGTTGTATTTTTGCAGTAAATCTATAATGTAGCCAGGTTCTATCATGTCAGATGATTTCATTTGATCAAGGCTTAGGAAGGATCCTGGTGTATTTTTCTCTTCCATGTATCTAATAATTAGTACTTTGTAGAATGACAATGATGTAAATCTGAACCACTTCATCTTTAAGGTCATATGTTCACCTGTGTTCACTGATTGGTCTATTAACAATGGAGGAGTTGATATAATACTCACTGAGTAGTCATCACTGAATAGTAATCACACTTTCAAAGACAGTTCAGATTGGTCTATTAACAATGGAGAGGTTGGAGAGGTTCACAATGAAGGGGTTAACTATGGAGGAGTTGGAGGGGTTAACAATGGAGGGGTTAACTATGGAGGGGTTGGAGGAGTTAACAATGGAGGGGTTAACAATGGAGGGGTTAACAATGGAGAGGTTGGAGGGGTTAACAATGGAGGGGTTCAACAATGGAGGAGTTAACAATGGAGGGGTTAACAATGGAGGGGTTGGTGGGGTTAACAATGGAGGAGCTGGAGGGGTTAACAATGGAGGGGTTCAACAATGGAGGGGTTAACAATGGAGGGGTTAACAATGGAGGGGTTGGTGGGGTTAACAATGGAGGAGTTGGAGGGGTTAACAATGGAGGGGTTCAACAATGGAGGGGTTAACAATGGAAGGGTTCAACAATGGAGGAGTTAACAATGGAGGGGTTAACAATGGAGGGGTTGGTGGGGTTAACAATGGAGGGGTTGGAGGGGTTAACAATGGAGGGGTTGGAGGGGTTAACAATTGAGGGGTTGGAGGGGTAAACAATGGAGGGGTTAACAATGGAGGGATTGGAGGGGTTAACAATGGAGGGGTAAACAATGGAGGGATTAACAATGGGGGGGGGGGGGGGTAACAATGGAGGGGTTAACAACTGAGGAGTTGGAGGGGTTAACACAATGGGGGGGGGGGAACAATTGAGGACTTGGAGGGGCTAAAACTGAAGGGTTAACAATAGAGAGGTTGAAGGGGTTAACAATGGAGGGGTTGGAGGGGTAAACAATGATGGGGTTAACAATGGAGGGGTTAACAATGGAGGGGTTAACAATGGAGGGGTTGGAGGGGTTAACAATGGAGGGATTGGAGGGGTTAACAATGGAGGGTAAACAATGGAGGGGTTAACAATGGAGGGGTTAACAATGGAGGGGTTAACAATGGAGGGGTTAACAATGGAGGGGTTAACAATGGAGGGGTTGGAGGGGTAAACAATGGAGGGGTTAACAATGGAGGGGTAAACAATGGAGGTGTTAACAATGAAGGGGTTGAAGGGGTTAACAATGGAGGGGTTCAACATTGGAGGGGTTGGTGGGGTTAACAATGAAGGGGTTGAAGGGGTTAACAATGGAGGGGTTGGTGGGGTTAACAATGAAGGGGTTGGTGGGGTTAACAATGAAGGGGTTGGTGGGGTTAACAATGAAGGGGTTGAAGGGGTTAACAATGGAGGGGTTGGTGGGGTTAACAATGGAGGGGTTGAAGGGGTTAACAATGGAGGGGTTAGAGGGGTAAACAATGGAGGGGTAAACAATGGAGGGGTTAACAATGGAGGGGTTAACAATGGAGGAGTTGGAGGGGATCAACATTGGAGGGATTGGAGGGGTTAACAATGGAGGGGTTGGAGGGGTTAACAATGGAGGGGTTAACAATGGAGGAGTTGGAGGGGCTAAAAATGAAGGGGTTAACAATAGAGGGATTAACAATGGAGGGGTTGGAGGGGTTAACAAAGGGGGGGGGTGGAGGGGTTAACAATGGAGGGGTGGATATGTTTACCTGTTTTCACAGATTGGTTTATTATGTTGTCCTTAGTGTTTAACGTCTGCTTCCACCAAAGGTGAAATCGCAGACAAGTTGTCTTATTTTCATTTTAATGATTTTAGAGCACGTGCAGGGGTCTTGGCTGTGGGACGAAACCTGAGTACCTGGAGTAAACCCACAAGGTTGAGAAGGCCATCCCAACTTAATATAATACTCACTAAGTAATAATCAAGCTTAAGTGTTTTTTATTTGTGAAATCTATTTCTATATGTCTTATAAGGATTATTTATTCTTTAGTAGATAACGGGAGCATTTAAAAGACATTGATATCAATTCCAAACAGTTCAGGCCATAACTCTACAATGAATGAATGAAATGGGGTTTAATGTCCTACTATTATGCACCTAACCTGGGCTAATGGAAGACGGGCATACGCCATACAGTGTGCTATGAGGGAAATTTTTGCCCGGGCAGCAGCGCTTCTACCTACTCTTATATTGAATTCCAACTGCCAAGGGATCTTTTACGTGCAATCCAATGTGTACATGGGACCTTGGTTTTTCGTCCCATGAGAACGACTAGGCAGCTGTCCTTCTCAGGCCCTCCTTCTGCATCACTGACAAGGGGAAATCACGCCATAAAATCGAGATGAACTTTCTCGGCCAATGCAGGGATCAAACACCCGACCTCCAGGCTAGCAAACCAGCGCCTTATCCACTTAGCCACCGTGATCCCCATAACTCTACAAGTTTTTAACGGAAATTGATTTGTTTTACTAATCCTTATAATGCATATAAATCTAATACACATTGGATTATAACTTTAGTCGTTAGTTTGTTCACATATTAAAAATTTACAAAATGAAACAAGAGCCATAACTCTAAGGAAATTAACTGAAATTGTTGAACTTTTATACAGTACCAGGGCATCATTTCTGTAAAACATGCAGGAGTCACAAAATGCTCTTGCACCTATATTCGCAGGTACAAATAAAAACGCACTTGCAAATTTGCTCGCAAGAGGGGTTTTTTTACCATCTAGTCTATCCAAAATTCAAAATGTTGTAAAATGTTGAGACATTTATTAGTCAATATTTCTATTGATTGTATCCAAATTGTAGCAGACAAATACGCTTGGAGTAAATCCCTGGCTCGATGCCAAAGGCAGGAAAGGAATATATATATCGTGATTATCAAGACGCTTTCTATATGACCCCGACAGAAATTCATAACGTTATATTTATTCAAATTTCACAATCAAAAACTCTTAGAAAACTAACACCGTAACACAGACATCATTTGATTTGAAAACGGCCAATCGTTTATTATTAATGTAATACTAGTACTAGGCCTAATACATAATAATCTATCGTGAACAATGATCTATATATAGATCAGTGATCGTGAGTGCAAACGTCATGGACTCATGGAGAGACTTGACAACCGAGCTAATAATCTTCAACCCAAATGACTCGATACCATAACAAAACTACTCTTCGCGATTTTCGGATACAATAATATTTTATTTAACTTTTCAATCTCGACTTTCTTTATAAAACTGTTGAAATTGCGTGAATTGTTAGCAAGAGCTATAACCTGCGCTTGTGTTTTCAAGATTACAGGCGCAGACAGGCGCCAGTGCGCAAACGCCCGTCAAAAATGATGCTCTGCAGTACTTTGTCTCAATAATGTAAACAACAAAAATAAATTTCATAAAGATCGTATAATTATTATAGTCTGTAGGGTATTCACAAGACAATGACCTCTAGAAGGTCAACAAGCTAAAATTGTTATATTTTATACAAAACGGGGCCGTAATCCTTGAAATTGTGCTCCGATATGCACCAATAATATCGACTGGAACTGAGAACATATATTTTAAGTTTCATCAATGAGTCCATCACTTATGCTCTGGGGCCTGTTTCACGAAATTTTAACTAAGATAAAATCCGATTTTAGTAATTCGATTGGATAGTATTAGATTGATTTTAGCGCTTAGCCAATCAGATTTAAGTATGTACTAAAATTTGGATTTTATCTTAAGTTAAAATTTCGTGAAACAGGCCCCAGGATGATAGAAAATAAGTCAAAAATTAATATGAAACATACCGTGTGAATTTTCTCTGTTTCTTGAAGTTTTTCTTCCCAGGTCTTAGTCATTTCTTTCATGAGATGTTCTGATTCCTGGAGCCGATCGTTTAAATCTGGTGCTTGCATACTCTGATAATAATAGAAATAATTTTAACTTTATACATACATACATGAAAATACTTTATAATGTGCCATTTCCACAAAACTGCTAAATCTGAATAAAATACAGATCGATTTTTCGTTTCGTTTTTTTATAAGTTGAATCCTCCCATGCTCGGTTGAGCAGTTTTCCAATTTGATTAAAACACAGATCATATTTCGTTTGTTTTTTTATACTTTCGATGGCCTACACTACATGAAGATTTAACAGTGACAAGTTAAAGTGGGAGTTCATGTTAGGGGTCAAACGAGTGACTTTTGACCCTATGACATCAGAAATTGATTAACCAATCAGCGTTGACGTTTCTACTGGTTTACCCACAGTTCCCTGCTTCAAAAGCCCAAGAACTCACATAACAGACAGTTTCATTGGCTAATCCCTCACATCATCCAGGACATGTCAATGATAACAACTCTTCTAGATCCTAGTGTTGTGAAGAAAAGTAAAACGAAATTTTGAACTAGGATCTGTGTTTGAATCAAATTGGAAAACTGCTCAATCGAGCATGGGAAAATTCATCAATGACACAAAAGTTAAACAGTAGTGAAACAGGAGTCATTCACAGCAGGCTTCACAGAAAAAGTGTGTCTTCAGTGTCAATTTGTAGATATAAATTTTGTCCAAAGCTCTACGTTCCAGGGGGAGCTTTGTGTCAGAACCAGTTTTGCTTTGTGTTAGAACCAGTCCCATGCTAATTTATAAATGCTGTTGATTAATCTTTGCTGTACAGCATGTTTTTTTTTATTGTTTAAACATTGATTTTGTGTGAAATACAATACAATATGAACTTCTGTGTAAAAGTGGCAAGTTTTCCTAATAATAAGTAAACCGGTGCCTCATCGCAGATGTATAGGCGTAGGAACATATCACTTACCGTCATACAGCCGAGGTTAGATGTAGGGTACCGGAATCTGCCGAGGTTTGCCGAGTGAGTCACGAAATCAAAATAAACATTTATTCTTACCTTACAATACAATATGAACTTCTGTGTAAAAGCGCAAGTTTTCCTAATAATAGTAAACCGGTGCCTCATCGCAGATGTATAGGCGTAGGTACATATTACTTACTGTCATACAGCCGAGGTTAGGTGTAGGGTACCGAGTGAGTCACGAAATCAAAATAAACATTTTTTCTTACCTGTGCATCTCGGAGCTGACTTCGCAACATTTCCAATTCTTCACGGAGGTCCATTATAATTCTGGCGTTTGGATCTTCGTTAACAACAGCATGGTTGACAATACGTTTCGCTCTATCAGCATATCGTAACGTAGATAAGGTTTCTTCATAATTATCGGCAGCCGGACTTATAGTGGCCACCATGACAGTTTTACTGTTACCTCCTAAATTATCCTGCAATTAGAAAAAAGTAGTAAAGATAGGTTGCCAGACAATGAAACATATGCACAATCGAATTAGTGAAATAGAACCACTTGTTAATCCCGAAATGACCTAGTTTGTGTCTAGTGGATGTTAAACATTATTTTCCTCTCTCCATCAAATTCCAACTATCAATATTTTTTTTACATGAACTTTGGTTGGGCGCTTTTTCTTGCAGGATTCTCCATCGAGCACCACTGACAATTTTATTTCTTTCCTTTCAGATACCCTAAGGTTTTTTTTTCTGAATTTGTAAAATCACTTACCTTTAATAACCACGTCAAAACCGAGTCACGATATGGTACAAATTTGTTCTTATTTTTTCCCGCCGCCTGGTCAGCAAGAGCAGAAATAACGAGACCTAGAGTTGTTAACGATCTGAAAATTAAAACATGGTTGACAAATCATGCATAAATCAATAAATATATGAACACAATTGTAATCGCAATACTTCTGACATTTATTAGTTCAAATTCCTTCTACATGTGACATGATATCACAGAGAGAGAGAGAGAGAGAAAGAGAGAGAGAGAGAGAGTTGGGGTTCAACAGAGAGAGAGTTGGGGTTCAACATCCACAGGGTGTAATTTTATTTCAATAATTCAATTGCTTGTAAGGGTCTTTAACAGTGGAAGGACAAAACTGGGGTTGAGAGATGAGAGAGAGAGGGTTTAACCTCCACTTGACACAAATTAGTTCATTTTGGGACTAACACATGGTTCAATTTCATTTAAATATTTTGCTTGCGTATAGCGTCTTTAGCATAAGGAGGTTGGACAGGTGACCCTACTTCTTGTCATGTACAACCAGAGAATAAAAACCATGCCAGCTGGATCGATGACAGACCTTATGATACAGAGCCCAGGTGCTAACCATTCAGCTACCCAACCCCTCTCTCATACGCACAAGCTTGTTGGCGCTGGCATTATTTACACAACATGATCCGTGCAGAATGGTGCTTATATATCCATTTACACTAAATACATGTAAAAAGTATTTTTTATCGAGATATACTTGAAACACTTTTTTTTTATTTTTCAAATACTTCTAAAAAATATTTCAAAATTTAATTTACAGCAGGAAAAAAGTTAATATTATGAACTTTTTAAGGCGCACAGGTATCATTCTTATCAGTGATTGTAGCGGCCAAGTGGATATTCACTGCGGATCAGTGTGATATGATTATTTAAGTAGATTATTGGAGTTACCTCCCTTGCATTATGAAATCAACAAAGTATACCAGATCAAAAATAATATTCATAAGAAAAGGGACTAACACATGGTTAAATTTTATTTCAATAATTCACTTCGGCATAGGGGGCTCGAGAGAGGAAACCAGTGGACCTAGAGAAAATCCAAGGGGTTAGACAGGTGACTCTAATCCTTGTCAGGTACAATCGGGGGAATCAAAACCATGCCAGCTGACTCAATGAAGACAGACCTTAATAATGAGTCAAGTGACGTGGGTTTGATCCCCAACTTCTACTTGACAAGGAGTATGAATATGAAATGGGGTTTAACGTCCTATGCTTCTGCACCTAACCTTGGCTAATTGAAGATGGGTTGACAAGGAAGCCTGTCAGACCTCGTTAGTTTTCTCCAGTTCCACTGCTAAAGAGCCGTACGTGAAAGAGAATTATAAACAAAACATTCAACCGTATGTTGGTCCCGAAATGACATAATTGGTGTTGAGTGGACGTTAAACCCTAGTCTCTCACTCTCTCATTTAACTGTTGACTTGTATTTGAACAGGAATAAAAATTGAAGGGACCTGTTAAGATTCTAACATAAATCATCTTCAAAATGAGGGGAGGTATAAGCGTTCAACGCCTTTTCTCCATCACTGTTTTTCTGGCCTCAAAAACCCATCGGAAAGCTGAGACATTGAAATTGATTAGAACATTTGCACGATTTCATAACGTTTTTTATTACTAATTGCATAACAGAAGTTATACTATAATTAATGAGAATGAATCCGGCTATCAGATCGTAAATCTGTCAAATCAAATTATTGAGATATATTAGAAAATAAATATCGAATATGTATGTCATAATTAATTGGATTTTACGACAATAAAAATTACATTTGTCGTGATTTATGAACCACAATGTGAACTAGTTTTTACCCACATGTATTAAAGATACACTATGTAAGATTTAGATAAAGATACATTATGTAAGATTTATATAAAGATACATTATGTAAGATTTGGATAAAGATACATTATGTAACATTTAGATAAAGATACATTATGTAACATTTAGATAAAGATACATTATGTAACATTTAGATAAAGATACATTAAAGATACATTATGTAACATTTAGATAAAGATACATTATGTAACATTTAGATAAAGATACATTATGTAACATTTAGATAAAGATACATTATGTAACATTTAGATAAAGAGCTGGCCTTTCTTTTTATAATAGTTAAAGATACATTGTGTAAGATTTAGAGCTGGTCAATCTTGCTATAATACTTCAAAAATAAATAATACAAAATTAATATATTGAAAATTTAATTCAAATTAATTTATTCTGAGCGAAGTTATCAGTGTGCGTAGTTTTGACAAGTTTTGACAAAATGCTTATCATCGTAACAACGGTACTTGTTATTCGAGCCTAAGCTTCTCTTCACCATTTTTAAATTAAATCATTAAATGGCAACCATGTTTTAATCCCTTTAAATTTCTGTCAACTGATGTTCAAGAAAGTTGATTAATGGCCAAAGTAATAGGTAGATATTGCTCTTATATGTTGCATCTTTAACTATCTTTAACCTAACTTAACAACGGGGACTCATTCACAATACAGACTTTAAAGTGGCATGAGCCTAACATGCATGCCACTATTAAAGTTTCCATCACAGATACTTTATTTTAGAGCTGTATCTTTTACATACACGCCAATGTCTTCACAGTACCTTGGTTTTTTTTTTATCCCATTCGCATGAGTAGGCCCTGTTCCTTGTCAGGCCCTCCATCCTGCACAACTAATAAGGGGAAATAATACCGGAAAACCCTGCCGGAAAACCCTGAGGAACTTTCTCTAGCCCGACACTAGGAATGAACATGAGACCTGTTTAGCGAGCCTGCGTTTTGCTCGCTGAGCCACTGCAGCTCCTGTCCGAAATTTTTCATACACGTAGACCAGCCGTTTTAAAGTAAGACTTACTTGTTTATATTACTGCCCTCTTTAAGTCTATCTCCAACAGCCCCGGTCTTCTGAGCACGCTCACTGCCAGCTAAATCAACCAAACTTAATTTACTCACTTTCTCTCCAGATACCTAGAAAATAAAACACAAATAAACTTTTAAACAAAATAGAAAGCAAAAAACGCCATACATATATATTTGTATAGAATCAAGTTGGACATTTAGAGTAGGCTATGTCCTGTAGCTAAGTAGGACCGGCTGGCACTTCTGTTTCGGCCCGGATCCCGTGCTCCTTGTCTTTCCATCGCCATTATGTATCTGTATTCTGCTTTGCCGTGTCGTATTCAAAGTTTGCCATATCTGGAGTTGTTGTTGGTATTATTGTTGGATGGGTCTTTCTCTTATTACTGGCATAATTTGCTGATTACACTATTTTGCTTGAATACACTATGTTGCCTATAACATTTTTTAGGACTTCGAATTCTGTCTTATCGTTTGGATTGTTCCAGGCCATGAAATTTCAAAATTTTGGCGTAACCAGAAAAACGGTTACGGGTTTAAGCTCTGCGTAACCAATTTGTTTGGTTACGCCAGATAACCATTGCGTAACCAATTGGTTACATTAAATGGTTGCACTATTTTCATGTTTTATCCCGATTTAAATTGTGTTAATTCCACTAGCAGTACATGTATTTTTTAAAGAAATAACTTGACTAATTAAAATTTATATTAATTTATATTCTTTTATATTTAATATTATATTTTGAGGTTAAGTGTTAAACTGTTTATGATTTTAAACTCTAATCCCAAGATCACCCCATTTAAACATTAAAAAAATAGTTGCACTAAATCCCTTTTTGAAGCCATTCATACGGGTCATTAACTACCGTACAGCAGGGCTATAGTGAAAGTAGAAATGGACACGTGTAGTAAATTCTTTGGAAATATAGCTGGCATGTAAAATAGTCAAAACTAATTTTGTGAAAATCCAAAGGTAGGCTTTCAAATGTTTATGGCATAACCAATCATTTAAATAATTGGGGGTGGTGGGCATTTTTAAATCAACCGGCTTGAAACTGGTCAATACCGGATATCAAAATATGCGATCTGTCAAAGTACCAATAAGATGGAGATATAAAATGTCAAGAATGAATGAAGGGAGTTTGGGCTATAATACAAATAAATTAGACCTGTGTCACAAAGTCATCACGTATAAAAATTGATCAAATGTAATTAATAGGCTAAATTTATTAACGTAACCGATATTTCAATTTGCGTAACCGGGAAATCGGTCGCATGTTTTTGTGCTGGCGTGACCGCACGTAACCGATTGGTATCGTTCGCGTCAAATTTCGAGGCATGTTGTTCGTACTTGGTTTTATTTTATTCAGACAAAAAAACACAATTGAAGTTTTAGAACATTCATGGATACACAAGGCGAAATTTCAACAGAGGCTACTCTAGTTCTTACCGATAGTTTTTGGCGTTTTTAAAATTGATAGATAACACACGATAGGCCGTGAGAGTGTAATATTCTTGAAACACAACAAACTTGAAAACTCACATATCTGGATTAAAAACATTTTATTTTATAAAACATTTCAATTTATAGTCTAGTCAGTCGTTTGTTTTAATTTGTTTTTAAATGTATAAACTGTCTTATTTATATTTGTACAGCGCTCTGAAACGAAGTGTAGATCGCTTTAATCAATGAATATTATTATTATTATTATAAACCGGCATCACCTGACTTGGAGTGAGTGGATCAACACAATGTTAAATGAAAACGGATAAGGATAGCCTAGTGATTTGGACAAGAAATGGAATTCATGCAGGCCTGGCATTACCCCTTTAGATAAATCACAACCAATCGTATACTAACTTTCTAAGTGACAGAAAGTGGTAGTCAAAAAGTAAAAGAGAGAGAGAGGGGGAGAGAAATGGGGTTTTACGTCAACTCAACACAACAAGGTCATTTCGAGACTAACATATGGTTTAATTTTATTTCAATAATTCGCTTGGGCGTAGGGGTATTTAGCAGTGAGAGGAAACCGGAGTGCCCAGAGGAAACCCACAAGGTTGAGAAGGCGTCCCTATCTCCATGCCACATACGCTCACACCAGGGCTCGAAACCACAGCAACAAGCCAGATGTGGCCAGCCCGCAAGAGGTCGAAGCGCGGCACTCTAGATCACTAGGCCATCCCAACCCCCCAAAAAGTAAAAGCATAACAGAAATAACTAAATCATTCAGGCATTTCATAGTCAAAGACCTTCTTCTGTTTTCTGTGGTTATTTTTGTGAAATAGTATAATACATTTTTTTTTCGGTCACACACAATACATATGGTATCGTGACCCATGTATCGCGATACGTATCGTGACCAACCAACAAAGTTCCACTCCTACTTCTGATACAGTGCACACGTGCTAACCATTCGCCCCCGCCCACACACATTTTATATAAGAAAGTAACATTTTAAATGATGATCCATTTGATTGATTATGTTTTAACATTAATTTTCTTAAAAATCAAAAATCTGTTTTTCAATTTGTCATTTTACTTCAAATCATCAATTACGTTTGAGTTAAAGTGCAGTTATGATTTAACCTACAGCTGTTGGCGTAACATTTTTTCAACGCCTAAGGCGCCAGCAACTCTATTACCATAGACAGGAAACTTGTTCTTTTGATGTATCGTTTGATCTCTGCATTCGGAGAGAGAGAGAGAGAGAGAGAGAGAGAGAGAGAGTCAGACAGAGAGAGTGAGACAGAGAGAGAGAACTGGGGTTTAAGACCACTTGACACAAACTGTCATTTCGAGACTAACATATGGTTCAATTTTATTTCAATAATTTGCTTGCACGTAGGGGTCTTTAAATAGCAGTGGGAGGAACCTGGAGGACCCGGAGAAAATACAAGAGGTAGGACAGGCGACCCTATTCCTTGCCACGCCAGTTGACTCAATGACAGGCTTTATTATACAGCATGCACGTTCTAACCATTCGACCATCCAACCTCCCTGAATTGGATGAGACAGTTCATCGGGATTACCAGCATGGTTACCCCTTGTCAGTGGGCAAGATAGAGAGCCTTGTAGCTCAGATGATATGGAAAACTGAAGTCCCATGAACACATTGGTGTGCAGTCGTGCATGTAAAAGATCCCTTTATAGTTGGAATTCAATAAGAGTAGTCCGTTGAACCATTGTTCGAACGGTGAGCGTTCGAACAAAATTCCCTCAAAGCACAGTGTATGGTGTATGCCTTTCTCGATAAGCCCAGTCGGAGCAGAACAATATAATGTTAAACCCCATTTGATTTTATTTCATTACGATAGACAAGAGCCTTGGCACACATATTCTTTTGATGTGCTGTCACTCCATCTAAAGTCTACTTAAAATTGGTTAACACACAAAAAAAATAAGTTCTTGTGTACTAAAAAGTCAATTTAATACAGACTTATAAAATTGCTATCATGAGAATCGAGGGTGGGTCTTTAGACACATTTTGAAGGGAATAGGTGTTCGATAATCTGATTAAAATGCAGCTTGTATTTTGTTCCTTGTTTAAAAGAGAGCAGGCTTGATCTCGCTTTAACTACGTACACCTTATCGAGCCCTTCACGTAATACTCTGCATATTTCGTCACTAAGTTTGATTGGGTATAAGCTCAGCAAGTGATCCAATCAGATTCCTTGGTCGTCGCGAATAGCAAGTCTCGCGCTTTCAAGCTAAAATGTCTACCTGTGATAATCGAGTCGCAAAGTTCAAGGTTCGCCCAATGTCAATGTTTCTGTGGGGTTCGCTATGTCACAATCTCTGATTGGATGCTACTGTTGACGTGTCTGCAGATAACGTAGCTATAAGTTTGGGAATTGTGAAGTAAACCAGCAACGGCCAGATGTTGTAAAACTCACAGAGGTTGCTTCAGGAACATGGGGGTTATCAGAGATAAATTGGGTTTAAAATATGCTCGAAACGAACTAGTTGATTGGGGACTCACAAATGGTGGGGAATTAAATACTCAATAAACAGATGAAATGCCCACAGTTTAGGCATTCGTCCATCCAACTGCCCATTTATCGATATAACTTCTTCTATTCTAACAAACGTGGAAACGTCAAGTTTGGTGTAAGCTTTAGGGGATTAAGAGAAATGAAATGAGATGGGGTTTAATGTCCTACTGTTATGCACCTAACCTGAGCTAATCAAAGACAGACATACGCCATACCAGGTGCTATGTGGGAAATTTTTCCCTGGCAGCGGCGCTACAGCTTACTCTTATATTATCTTTAAGTGCACACCAATGTGTACACGGGACCTCAGTTTTTCGTCCCATACGAACGACTATTTAGCTGTCCTTGTCAGGCTCTCTGTCCTGCTTCACTGACAAGGGGAAACCATTTGCTGATTACACTATGTTGCTTGAATACACAATTTCGCCTATAACGTTTTTTAGGACTTTGAATTCTGTCTTACGGTTTGGATTGTTTGTAGTTGGTTTTTATTTTATTGATACAGTATTTCTTCTCATTTAGGTGTTTAGGATCAGAATGGAGGGAGGCCAAAAGATAATATGCTTTGTCAACTCTGTGTGAGCTGGGAAGGGCTCTGACCCCCACCCCCCCTTTGGACATGTACCTTGGGGTTACTTTAAGGAAACGCCAATCAAGTGATGGGATTTCAAAATTTTAGCTGTCAGACATTTTTTCCAAAGCGGCATAACTGTTATCATTATTTAAGCAGGCGTTTTCAAACCAGAATTAAGAATGACGTGTCAAAAAAATATTCAAATTCATACGTTATAAAAAATAAAATAGGTGCACCTCGTTATTTTTCATGTTTAATTCCGGTACGGCAATCAAATTTATGTCAATAATGTTCCGACAAAATTACAAGACATCTTAATACCGTAGAATGAAAGTGCATTTTTACCGAATTTTCAGGTCATAGGCCGATACATTTTTTTAGCAAAGTCGAGCATTCCCATTCGGACAATTGAGGGCCTTTGGACGAGTCCGGAATATTTGGTTAAAACCCCAACACTTTACCAATCTGGTTAAAATATAGAACTATATTTCGTTTTGTGTGTTAATACTTTTGATGGCCTCCTCTGCATGAAGATTTGACCAGTTGTAGTGAAAACTTGCATCAAGCATTTGATTAACCAATCAGTGTCCATTATTTCTAGTGGGATACCCACCACGCACCAAGAACTTTCCGCAAAAGACCATTTCATTGGCTAATCCCTCACATCAATCGGAACTGGAGTTATATAACAACTCTTCCAGATCCTACTATAGTGTAATAAAGACAAGTCAAACGAAATTTTTAACTATAAAAAACAAAACGAAATAGTATTAGTTGGGCTAATCCTTCAACCCTTCCAGATCCTACTATAGTGTAATAAAGACAAGTCAAACGAAATTCTTAACTATAAAAAACAAAACGAAATAGTATCTGTGTTCTTATCAGATGGGATCATGATGGCTAAGTGGATAAGGCGCTGGTTCGCTACCCTGGA
Organism: Patella pellucida; assembly: GCA_917208275.1. Lineage (NCBI taxonomy): Eukaryota > Metazoa > Mollusca > Gastropoda > Patellidae > Patella > Patella pellucida. Next base: position 6,332,010 of record OU795038.1, read on the forward strand.
GGTCGAGTGTTCGATCCCTGCATTGGCCGAGAAAGTTCATTTCGATTTTCCGATGTGATTTCCCCTTGTCAGTGATGCAGAAGGAGGGCCTAACAAGGACAGCTGCCTAGTCGTTCAGATGGGACGAAAAACTGAGGTCCCGTGTACACATTGGAGTGCACGTAAAAGATCCCTTGGCAGTTGGAATTCGATATAAGAGTAGGCCGTATCGCCGCTGCCCGGGCAAAATTTCCCTCATAGCACACTGTATGGCGTATGCCCGTCTTCAATTAGCTCAGGTTAAGTGCATAACAGTAGGACGTTAAACCACATTTCATTTTCATTCATTCATTCTAATCAGATGGGCTAATCCTTCAACCCTTCCAGATCCTAGTGTAGGGTAGTAAAGACAAGTTAAATGAAATTTTCAACTATAAAAAACAAGAGAGAGAGAGAGAGAGAGAGAGAGAGAGAGAGAGACAGAGAGAGAGAGATGGGTTATAATGTCCACTCAACCCAAACAAGGTCATTTCGGGACTAACATATGGTTCAATTTTATTTCAATAATTCGTTTGCGATAAGGGGTCTTTAGCAGTGGGAGGAAACCAGAGAACTCTGAGAAAAACCACGAGGTTGGACAGGCAATCCTACTCCTTGTAAGGTACAACCTAAAAACCGAAACCACATCAGTTGACTCAATGACAGGATTTATGATACAGCGCGCGCATGCTAACCATTTAGCCATCCCACCCTGCCTATAAAATACAAAACGAAATAGGATCTTAAACAGATGGGGAGGGAAACGAATAAAAAATATTCAAAAAATTATTAAGGACTATGTAGTATGACATTGATGGAGGTGTAAGCCTTGTCAGGTATGATTGATAATATCTGTTGTGTTTTATCATTTATTGACAAGCTGGTGTCGTCAAATGAAATGTATCAAACATAAACCATCTCAGATTATAATCATATACATCTTATTTCCTTCTTAGAACAATCGAACAATCCTTTAGGTTACATAAATTCGATTTTCTGTTCCGCGGAGGAAACAACTTTAAAGTCAAAGCTCAGGAGTTAACTTTGGATTATCGTTGGTTTCCTTCCACTGCCAAATACCTTAAGGCCTCATCAATTAGATTTTCTGCTCCACAGAGGAAACACCTTTAAAGTCTTGTGTCCAAGCTTGTGGGTTTCCCCCAGGTTACCGTTGTTTCCTTCAACTGCTAAAGACCCCTTCCCTTACATGTAGCCAGTTGTTAAAGGGCTAATCATGGTATTATTTGGGGGAATAAAACTGCTTAATTTTGTGTTAAAATCCCTTAAAATATTCGAGTATTGGACCGATCAACTACTTCAGTATTTATGATAAGTTTTCAAACTACTTAAATCCGTCGGTCTTCATCTGGAATTTGAGACCAGTGCCCCAAGGTGTATTTTCTTATTTTGTGGTATCTGGATAAAACCAAACATTTTTTTATAAAAATAATGTGTAGTTGAAATTTGCCTTTCTTTATCAAGTACGGCAAATGGGTTATTCACTGCATAACCCTCTCAAGTAACCGTAATCAGTTATAAGGTCAGCCAACGAAACAATTGACCCGAAATCTGAAATGGGTTACGTGTCCAGATAAGCAGTTTTGGCGTTCATGTCCAAACGACTTAATATTTTGTGTTGAAATTTTGAGACAAGGTATATACACCATTCCCCTATATTTTGGCGTTTTATTTTCATACATTCTCAGACTTTTTTTTGAGCCTCTGTTTAATTCGGGATAGTCCCTTTAAAAAAATTTGTTCCATATAGTTTGTGTCAAGTGGATGTTAATCGCTCTCTCTTAACTAATTAAATTTAAAATCCAAAATACAAAAGTACTTTAGTTGTGCATTTCAAAAGCTTTAAGTTTCAAATTTTAAAACTAAACATCTTTCACATGATTCAAGGGACTATCTATCAAGTCCCTGGAGAACAAAAAATAAACTCTCCAGTCAAAAGGCAAGACCTAGTAACTCACTTTTTTTATTGGGTTTTATAAAAATTGATTTAGGACCAAATTTATAGTTACTAGGGTGTGTGCTTCCTGTTGTTGTACTAGATATTCCAATTTTTTTATTATGTAAGCAGTTACACCCATGACATATAACTTAGCAACATCCTTCATTTGTCTAGTATACCACAGCAAAACCTAGTAACTCAATAGTCAAATCGATGGATGAGCTGGGGTTTAATATTCATTCATTAGTTTTCCCTTGTTTTCTCAAAATAAGAAAAAAGTGAGTTACTAGGTTTTGTCTTTTGACCGGAGAACTGGTGAGGCCTTGGGGACTTAGAACAATCCTTAAACATTAAAAACTGTCACAAAGATACATTGTGTATTACGGTGGCATACCTAAATCAATTACGCTTGTCATTATCTGCCTTTCCTTAAATAACATTTATACATTACACAAAAAAAACATAATTATACTATTATTGTTGCAAAAAACTTATTAATAATTAGGATTGTCATTATTTTTATTGTTCTAGGTGTGAATTGATCAAAATCGAATTACTCTTATATAAAACAGTGTGTTTAAGGTGGTAATTTTCTGCATTAATCATGGTAATGAATAGGGCCATGTCTTTCAGTAGATGCTTACGGCTGGCCCCCGGATCCATTTACTTGATTCACTTGAATTGATATTTGTTTATTTTTTACAATATCTATTTTCTGTCTTGCTTTCAATCGATAGAAGCAGGAAACACAAACCAAATACAGACAAAGTTAGTATTTTACTGACGAAACATTGGATAAAACAATGTTTTTTTGATATTGTATTTTATTAATTATTTCATATTTTGTCTTGTATGCAAGTTTATCTTGTAGAGTTTTGTTTTGTGTGTAGTGTGGTCCTCCTGCACTTACTATTACAATGTAAATTTGTTTTTTTGTCATCTCTTTATTAATTTCCAACTGTCATATCAACGCATTTTTTGCCCAATTAACTTATTTTGTAAGTTGGCTGTGTAAAATTCTACGACAGCAGTGTGTTATATTATGAAGTGAAAATACAGATGTGACGTCACCCTTTGATGTTGATGTACCATTATTATTATAAATAATCGTACGGGCAACTTGCCAATTGTACCTTGAAAGTTCATTTCAATTTTCTGGTATGATTTCCCCTTGTCAATGATGCAGACGGAGGGCCTGACAACGATGGCTGCCTAGTCATTCGGATGGGAAAACTGGCGTGCACGTAAAAGATCTCTTGGCAGTTGGAATTCAGTTGCTGCTTGGCCAAAAATTCCCCTTATAGCACACTGTATGGCGTATGCCTGTCTTCAATTAGCCCAGGTTAGTTGCAGAAGCGTAGGACGTTAAACCCCATTTCATTCATTCATTCATTGTTACAATATATTACTTAATGTCTCGCTCTCGACCATTAAACAATTCTGTTTTTAACACTATTACAATGGATAACACTATTTAATATTAGAAATTTATTGGGGCAATTTATTGCATTTTGTCAGTTGATTGTGAGCAAAATTCTACTATTTCTATTTTTAACACTTGTCAGAAAGACAATTCTTAAAGATTTTAATAAAGAGTTGGACATTCTTGATACAACAGTTCCCAAAAAATATATTGATAAATTGTTAATTTTAATCCAGTTACTTTATTCTGAACGAAGTTAGAACTAGAAATAGGCATCAGCTGTTTCCACACCGTCTTCGACAATTCCAGATCGTTTGATTGACAGACAATAACTCCGCCCAGAGTGGTTTAATTTTAGACAGAGAAAGAGGGCAGAAGGGGGAGAGAAAGAGAGGTGTACGAGAGAGAGAGAGAGAGAGAGAGAGAGAGAGAGAGAGAGAGAGTAGGGGGTGTATCAGATAGGGTACATTCATCAAAACAGAGAAAGGGAGAGCATAGCCCCTTTAAATTATGAGGGATAGAGGGAAAAGAGAGAGAGAGAGAGAGAGGGAGAGCACACCTTACATTAATCAAAATAGAAAGAGGGAGAACACAACCCATTGAGTTATGAGGGGTAGAGAGAGAGAGAGAGAGAGAGAGAGAGAGAGAGAGAGAGAGAGAGAGAGAGTGAGAAGAGAGAGAGAGTGAGAAGAGAGAGAGAGCAGCCCCCTTGAGTTATGAGGGGTAGAGAGAGAAAGAGAGAGAGAGAGGGAGAGAGAGAGAGAGAGAGAGAGAGAGCACACCTTACATTTATCAAAATACAGAGAGGGAGAGCACAAACCCTTAAGTTATGAGGGGTAGAGAGAGAGAGAGAGAGAGAGAGAGAGAGAGAGAAGAGAGAGAGAGAGAGAGCAGCCCCCTTGAGTTAAGGGCGGAAAGAGAAAGAGAGCAGCCCCCTTGAATTATGAGGGGTAGAGAGAGAAAGAGAGGGAGAGCACACCTTACATTAATCAAAATAGAAAGAGGGAGAGCACAACCCATTGAGTTATGAGGGGTGAGAGAGAGAGAGAGAGAGAGAAGAGAGAGAGAGCAGCCGCCTGGAGTTATGGGCGGAAAGAGAAAGAGAGCAGCCCCCTTGAATTATGAGAGAGAGAGAGAGAGAGAGAGCACAAACCCCTTGAGCGACATGTATGAGGGGTAGAGAGAGAAAGAGAGAGAGAGAGAGAGAGAGAGAGAGAGAACACAACCCCCTTGAGTTATGAGGGCATCATAACACTATTACATGTACTTCTCATTGTCTACCTGCTATAAATGACCACCTGTAATTAACATGTCACACCTGATGCCTAATGTCCACCTGTAAGAAGTGACACCCTAATGCCTAATGGTCGTTAACTAATTACCTCTAATTAACATAAACCATGTCATCATTTGACAGTACTGATTGACATATATTATCTTTTATAATGGCCTTCCATGTAGCTGGAACAGGAAGTAAATAATGGGCTATCTTTGTATTTTTTATTGTCTTAAAAACATTATGGGAGATTAGCTAAAGAGCTAGCAGTTCTCATTATAATAGTTAAATAATAGATCTCAAATCGTGATGAACACTTTATATAGATGACACTGCCCGACAATCTATTTAAAGATAATGTAAAGGCAATTTGCTGAATATTTCAGTTAAATTGATCCACTCTGAACCACGATTTTATTGTTTCTCCACCCCTAGTAATCCCATAGACCAAATTTAATTGCTTCTCCACCCTGGAACCCCCCAAGTAATTCCCCAGACCAAATTAATGAATGAATGAAATGGGGTTTACCGTCCTACTGTTATGCACTTAACCTGAGCTAATGAAGACAGGCATACGTCATACAGTGTGCTATGAGGGAAAATTTGCCCGGGCAGCGGCACTACGGCCTACTCTTATATCGAATTCCAACTGCCAAGGGATCTTATACGTGCACTCCAATGTGTACACGGTACCTCAGTTTTTCGTCCCATCCGAACGACTAGGCAGCTATCCTTGTCAGGCCCTCCTTCTGCATCACTGACAAGGGGAAATCACATTGGAAAATCGAGATGAACTTTCTCGGCCAATGCAGGGATCCAACACCCAATCTCCAGACTAGCAAACCAGCGCCTTATCCACTTAGCCACCGTGATCCCAGACCAAATTAAACTGTTTCACCACCAAAAACCCTCTTAGTAATCCCCCAGATCAAATCAATCTCTTTTCCACCCCAAACCCTTTGAGAAATCCCCTAGACCAAGCTTTTTATCCACTAAAGACCCAGCCCTGATTAATCCCCCTGAACAAACAACCACAACTATATATATATTGTTAATGCTCTGCGAATGCTTTACACACTAGGTTCGACAAACACCTTTATAATTTCATCATAAATAACATTTTTTATCGAAGATCCTTTTGCGATCTATAAATGTACTTTTGTGAGTTTACCATAAATGTCAGATACAGTACTCTCTGGTCGTAATAAATAATATTTATAGCAGATGAATGAATGAATATTTGGCCATATGCCCTTCAGGCATACCCAGAACAATAACAAAAGGCAATTAATGTACTTCTTAAATTATATTTGTTCAATTTCATATTTTCAGTGCTGGAACAAGATATAGTGTGGCTCTTTATAGGGGAGAGAGACAGAAATGGCACAGACCAGGTTATTTCGGGACTATGCACTGTTCATTTTTATTTCAATAATTCGCTTGTACGTAGGGGTCTTCAGCAGTGGGAGGAAACTGGAGGACCCATAGAAAACCTACGAGGTTTGACATGTGACCCCACTCCTTGTCACATACAACCGAGGAATTGAAACCACGCCATGCGTATTTTGCCAAACATAACTGATTAGAAATTACATTAAAGACAGAAACAACTGAATGTAAATCAGTGTATATACATTCATATTACATTATTAATATTATATGATTTGCAATCCATTTGCGACCATTTCTACGCTCTATATACATTGTAGGCCGATAACTTTATCTTGGAGAGCCAACATTAATGCACAAGATTTTTCATAAGGGCAATAACTCTAGACAGCCTACTTTTCTACACCGACTCGGCAAATGAAGACAGACAGGTTATTGTTGTTGAAAATCAACTGGCTTCTCGTTCTCATGGGTAAAATTGAAACACAATAATACGTAACCTGTCAGTGCCGCGCTTCGACCTCTAGCTGGCCGGCCACCTCTGGCTTGCGGCTGTGGTTTCGAGCCCTGGTGTGAGCGAATGCGGCATGGAGATAGGGGCACCTTCTCAACCTCGTGGGTTTCCTCCGGGCACTCCAGTTTCCTACCACTGCTAAAGACCCCTACGCGCAAGCGTATTATTGAAAATAAAAATTAAAAAACCATATGTTAGTCCCAAAATGACCTAGTTGTGTTGAGTGGACGTTAAACCCCATTTCTCTCTCTCTCTCACTCTCATAACCTGTCGGTTTAGAAGAGTAGGATTCTAAACCCCAATTTATTTTATTTTGTGTAATAAATAATCATGAAATAATCCCATTCTCATAAACATAATCATTGTATATAAATGAAACAATGAGGCCTATATATTATTTTCATTGATAATACATAACCTGTGGGGTGAAAAGTAGGATACTAAACCCAATTTATTTCATTCTACATAATAAATAATCTCGAAATAATGGTTCATTCTGCCTTAAAATAGTTTTCATCAAGATCATGATTTTACTTGTCTTTCATGTGACATATTTTTTATGATTGCAGACAGATTCATCATGATTCATCAGTCGTTTTGATGTCTGTCATTCTAGAAGATACATGTACAACATAGGGGAGGAGAGAGAGAGAGAGAAAGAGAGAGAGAGAGAGATGTGACCCTCCAGTACAAAACGGTACACTTGGGTCAAATTGAAGAAATAGCGATAATGGTGTCAAATGAAAGAGTATAAAAACCTCTTTTCATTGGTACCTGAATTCTAAGAATGGACAAAAATTGGCAGAGATATTGGAGTTTTAAGTTTTGAATTTTAGTACCGTAATTCAGGGAAATGCAACTTTTGACAAAAATGGTCTTGAAGATGATCAATATATAAACTCCTTAGCAACATACATCCATTAAAACTCACATATCTCTATTTCCTCAATTTGACCCAAGTCTACTGTTTTGTACTGGAGGGTCACATATGGTTAATTTTATTTTAATACATGCACAACATATTGGAGGAGAAAGAGAAATGGGGTTTAACCTCGAACTCGACACAAACTAGGTCATTTCGGGAATAACATATGGTTTGATTTAATTTCAATACATGTACCGGTACAACATACGAGAGGAGTGAGAGAGAGAAAGAGAAAGATGGGGTTTAAAGTCCATTCGGCACAAACTAGCTCATTTCGGGACTAACACATGGTAAATTTTATTTCAATAATTCGCCTGCGCGTAGGGGTCTTTAGCAGTGGGAGGAAACCGGAGGACCCGGAGAAAACTGACGAGGCTGAACAGGCGAATCTACTCCTTTTTATGTGCAACCTGGAATTCAAAACCACGCCAGTTGACTCAATGACAGGCTTTAAGATACAGCATGCACATGCTAACCACTCAGCCATCCAATCCCCCAACATCCGGGAGGCTAAAGGACCAAAATGAAATGAAATGGGCTTAATGTCCTACTGTTCTGCTCCAAAACTGGGCTGATGTAGACAGGCATATGCCATACAGTGTGCTATGAGGTAAATTTTGACTAGGCAGCGGCACTTTGGCCTACTGCCAAGGGATCTTTTACGTGCATGCCAATATATACAATAAGATAGCTGTCCCTGTCATAGGCTTCTTCCTGCACAACAGACAAGGGAAAGCAACGGAAAATCCTGATGTACTTTTTTGGACAATGCAGGGATTGAACACCTGCCCTCCAGACTAGCGAGCTAACGTCTTAGAAACCTTGGCTCACATAACTTTTGAGAGGATTAGATGTTCGAAAGTGCTTTAACGAGTGTGTCACTGTGTGTTTTAGATCATAAAGTCTGTCATTGAGTCAAGTAACAAGGCATAAGGTTGCCGTCTGTTTAAGCCTGTGGGTTTCCTCCGAGTTATCGTTGGTTTCCTCCAACTGCTAATAAAGACCCTCACACAATCAGATTGCTCAAACAAAATTGTCCCGTAACGATGTAGAGTGTGTGTCCACACAAATGACTCCACATCAACGTTAAACTCTCTCTGTCTCTTTCTCTCATTAAATAAATTGAATCCCCAGTTGTATGTGACAAGGAGTAGGGTCGCCTGTCCAACCTTGTGGTTTTTTTCCGGGTCCTCCGGTTTCCTCCCAATGCTAAAAGTCCCCTACCCTATGCACAAGTGAATTATTGAAATAAAATTGAGCCATGTATTAGTTCCGAAATGACCTAGTTTGTGTTGAGTGGACATTAAACCCCTTTCTCTCTCTCTCTCTTACAAACTTTTATTCATGCTAATCAAACCTGGAAATAAGGCACCTGTCACTGACAATGTCAGGCACAATTTCCAGATTTCTCAGGCACAAAACCCCTGGTGCATGTCATTTTGTCCGGCACTGATTTGTCATTTTTATTGATATTATTAAAACATGTCCAGCACGAAGTTGAAAATGTCCGGCAGTATTTCTTAAGTGCCTGACATTTTGTCAGGTACATCAAAAATCGTGATTTCCAGGCCTGCTAATCATATTTTTATTTCTGAATAGTCAGGTGAATTTTTAGAAAGATTTATGATCTTAAAATAAGCTATAGAACATTACCCAGTTAAAAAAAAGGAAATAAATCAAAGAAAATTACCCGATTTAAAAATTGAAATAAATCAAAGTTTGTTTGATCATCTTATGATCTTGATTATTTTTCACAACTTTTTGACAATATACTTTTTTTTAATCCCGAGGTAGAAATCAGTTTCACATCCATCATTTATCAAATCAATTCTAATGTCTAGATTTCATAAAATTTCTCGAACTAATTTTTTTTTAGAGAGACAGAAAGAGGGGGTTCGCTTCACTGCCTGTCACATATTTAAACAATAAACTTCACTAAATGAATGAATGAATGTGTGTTATGTAATGAAATGAAATGGGGTTTAACGTCCTACTGTTATGCACTTAGCCTGAGCTAATTGAAGACGGGCATACGCCAAACAGTGTGCTATGAGGGAAATTTTGCCTGGGCAGCGGCGCTACGGCCTACTCTTATATCGAATTCCAACTGCCAAGGGATCTGTTACGTACACTCCAATGTGTACACGGGACCTCGGTTTTTCATCGCATCCGAACGACTAGGCAGCTGTCCTTGTCAGGCCCTCCTTCTGCATCACTGACAAGGGGAAATCACGTCGGAAAATCGAGATGAACTTTCTCGGCCAATGCAGGGATCGAACACCCGACCTCCAGGCTAGCGAACCAGCGCCTTATCCACTTAGCCACCGTTATCCCCGTCACATATTTAAACAATTAACTTCACTAAATGAATGAATGAAAAAGAGAGCAACAGTCATATCATTAAAGCTGGAATTTCAAATTTTTAAGAATAATCCTATTAATCCTTTAATTCATTATTGACAGCTTAGAAATTGGCAAAAATATCATTTTCAACTTCAAATTCAAACGTTTTAAGATAGCTATTCCATGGTGGGGAATAGAAAAAAAAGGGAGGTAATTGTGTTATTTTTTCCGGCATAAATAAGTTTTAAGTGTGAGAATGACACCTATGATCGTATAATAGTATTAATAGTGAGTTGATAACCTATTGAGCAAAAGACATAAAAATAATTATGAGAGAGAAAGAGAGAGAGAGAGAGAGAGAGAGAGAGAGTGAGAGAGATTAAGCCATCCAACTGCTGTTCATCGAAATACTTTCTATTGGTGGAGGAAACCTCAAATTTGGGTAAGTTTTGGGGGGATTAACAAAGAATGGGATAAAATCAGAAACTCTACACAGAATATTATGCAGATGAGATGAGATGAGATGAGATGGAGAGAGAGAGAGAGAGGGAGGGAAAGAAAGAGATAGATGGAGAGAGAGATAGCTGGAGAGATAGATATAGAAAGAGAGAGAGAGAGATGGAGAGAGATGGAGAGATAGATATAGAATAAGAGAAGAGAGAAAGAGAGAGAGAGAGATCGAGAGATAGATATAGAATAAGAGAGAAAGAGAAAGAGGGAGAGAGAGAGAGAGAGATTGCATATACTTATTATAATATATGAGATGAGATGGAGAGATATAATTAGATGGAGAGAGAGATATAGAAAAAGAGATAGATGGAGAGAGAGATCGATATAGAAAGAGAGAGAGAGATGGAGAGATAGATATAGAATAAGAGAGAAAGAGAGAGAGGTAGATATAGAATAAGAGAGAGAGATGTAGAGATAGATATAGAATAAGAGAGAGAGAGAGAGAGAGAGAGAGAGAGAGAGAGAGAGAGAGAGAGAGAGAGAGATTGTATACTTATTATAATATATGATAATATACAATACATGATATTGTTTTGTTACACTGTGTAATTCCTTGTAATCCATCAATGGTTTATGATTGACAGTTTGACAGGTGTCTGTTTGGGAAAGCTTGTCCATCATTATCAATGACAGCATCAGAATATTGCAAAATACATTTCAGTTTTAATCCACCTCTCAACATACAACATGGTCAGACCAGGTAAACCATTTCAAAGTTTTATTGTATTTATTAGTGCACCTGCTAAAAATATCGGATTTTAAAGGAATCCTATAAGCTTCAGTACAAAACGAATTTACATTATTTCGAAATATTGATTTATATTAAAATTTATTATATTTTTTTCCCTTGTTTAAGACTCTTTTATTATTTTTTTTATTGGGATTGGGATTTGAGAAACAGGTTAAAATAGCTTATGTAAGACACTTCTTTTGTTCAAGATATCAGATTTATATGTATCATATAAGTACAAAACAAATTTACATTATTTTAAAATATTGATCCATATCAAATTGTATTATATTTATTTTATTTCACTTGTTTAAGATCTTTTTATTATAAAATATTTTAATTCAGGATAAATGGATGGGATTAGGGAACAGGTTTAGCTTATGTAATACCCCTCTCTCTAAAATCCTTCCTCAATATATTGGATTTTAATCATTATTAGTTTTACATTTAACAGAAAAAGTTATATTTTTACTTTCAAAATAATTTCTTTTGTAAAAAAAATATGGACCCATATCATATTAGTTTAAAATAATGTTGTGTTAATTCAATAAAAATAATTAAAATTTTCCTAATTTTTAAAATCTTGACTTGGGATCTAACAATTTAATCTTTTTATATTCAAAATAACTTATGATTTAAAAGTATGAACTCATTCAAACTTATATTCTTTAGTCAATTCAAAGCAAAAGTTAAAATCAATTTCAAGCTATCATTTTCTGTTACAATTTTAAAAGTTTAATTAAAAGAATTTCGCATGTTAATTAATTATCCTTATTTTTAAATTCACAACACAAGATAAACTATATATGGAGAGAGAGAGAGAGAAATGGGGTTTAACGTCCACTCAACACAAACTAGGTCTTTTTGGGACTAACATAGTTTAATTTATTTCAATATTTCGCTTGCGCTTAGGGGTCTTTAGCAGTGTTGGGGGGGGGGGACTGGAGGAGAGAGTGAGAAATGGGGTTTAACGTCAACTCGACACAAACCAGGTCATTTCGGGACTAGCATGTAGTTTAATTTTATTTCAATAATTCGCTTGCGCATAGGGATCTTTAGCAGTGGGAGGGAAACTGGAGGACCTAGAGAAAACCCACGAGGTTGGATAAACTATAAATATGAATTAATTCAGAGAGAGATATGGGGTTTAACGTCAACTTGACACAAACTAGGTCATTTTGGGACTAACACAAAGTTTTCAATTAGTGGGAAGAAACCAGAGTGCCCAAAGGAAACCCACGAGGTTGAGAAGGCGCCCCTATCTCCATGTCACATACGCTCACACTAGGGCTCGAAACCACAGCTGAAGCCAGAGGTGAACGGCCACCTAGAGATCGAAGCGTGGCACTCTAGACCCCTAGGCCATCCCAACCCCCGACTCTATATATGAATTAATTGAATTATAATTTATTTGTGTATCTTTTCAGGCTGTTAATTAAAGTCAGACAATATTTAAAGGATACATCTATATATTTATCGGTAGTGGAATAAACCAACAAAATGGCCAACATTTCCTGTCTTGTATTCGGAATTACGATATTGTGCTGCGTCCTATTGTGCCATAGCTTAAAAACAACACGTTCAAAGGGAGATAATTCACAAACTAACTTTTATAAGTATCTGATACAAAACAAGCGGCCATTTGCAGGAGCATTTAAAAATTTGCAGAAATTTTGGAATATTCCTTCAGATTTTAATCTAAGAGTCAACGAAAATGTTGGTCAACGTACAGTGAGAAAGTTTCGAGTAAAGCGAGCTCCCCAAAGTTCAGGTTTGTATTTGTTGCTTTTCAAACAGGAAATGAAATGAAATGGAGTTTAACGTCCTACTTTTATATATCGACTGGGCTAATAACAACGGACCTACGTCACACTTTTCTACATCGACTGGGCTAATGAAGACTGGCATACATCATACAGTGTGCTATGACTAAAACATTGTCACCCGACAGCAGTACTACAGCCTACTCTTATTTCAAATCCCAAGTGTCAAAGTGTTCTTTTATGTTAGAGCCAAAGTTCACAGAACACCTAATTTTTTTCAAACTATCCGAGCAACTAGACACTCGACACAAATGAAACGAAACAGGATCTTTGTTTTTAATCAGATTGCATCCATCACCTGCCCAAACGCACCGATTTGCACCCATCCCCTACCCAAACGCACCGATTTGCACCCATCCCCTGCCCAAACACACCGATTTGCATCCCCTGCCCAAATGCACCGATGGAGTATGAAAATGTTGAAATATTTTTTTGTATTTTTTCTGTTCTATTTGTCATAGGAATAAGAACGCAGTCAATAATATCAGAGACGAGTATTCCTCGTAAGTCTTAAGGCAAAAGTTCTCATAGCAATGGCATCAGGCTAACAGCAATTTTTAGCTTTGGAAATATTTTTTCCGCAAATGCTTTGCACAATTGCAACAATAACTTCATTTACATCTTCTATATAACTAATAATCTTATTCAAATACTGATCAACAATATCAAATTATGAAAATTTGAAAATTTCAACAATAACTTAATATATATCTTCTCTTATTGAAATACTGATCAACAATAACTTCATATATATCTTATCTTATTGAAATACTGATCGACAATATCAATTTATAAAATTTCAACAATAACTTAATGTATATCTTCTAAAGTATTAATAATATTCAAATACTGATCGACAATATCAAATTACCGGTATGCTTCCAAATTCTGTAAAATTAGAAATCTATGAGTGGCGAGTAGCCGTCCCATATTTCTCTCAAGAAGCTACATGTACTTGTTTCCTTCATTTTGAACTTATCAGGCTTACGATACAAATAATTGGGCTTTCAATGACTAATCTCGACTGAGACATAAATCATATGTCACATGGAAGGATTTTCTTTGAATCATTTTTAATCGAAATGGATTTAAGAACGTTGCAACGAACGGCTATACAATTTTATAAGATATGGTCCCGAAGTGTCTCCTAATACTTTATATTTATATCAAATTTTGTAAGTCAAACTGTTTTTTGCAATAATATATCAAAAACAATACCAATGAAATACACACTGTGTACTATGTGCTTACAACCTTGATGATTCGGAATGAATTAGAACTAATTTTACTTGTGTATTAAATTAAACAGCGCCAATCCTATAACTGAGATCAGACCCAGAGTTCACAGAACATTCTCTGACTTAAGTTAGGAAATTACTCAAAATTGTTCGCCTTATTTTAAACAAAATATAGCCAGTTATTTATTAATTTAACAATAAAACAAAATATTTTCTAATCTTATTAATTTCTTACAATATAATAACTCAATCTTGTGAACTCGTTCAATGGATTTTAGGTTTTTTTTCTCAATTTCGCTTTTTTGTGGCTTCAGCAAATTTTTGGTTTTTGTGACGATTTCAATTCTATTTTTTTTATTAGTAATGGCTTCAAAAAACGGCTAGATATTTGAGGAAAGATTTAAAATGGTGCTATTATTAGAAGTAAGGTCTCCTGCAGATTCCGTCAAGGTCACAAGATGTAAACAGTGTGAGGGCATGTGATTGTTGCCAAGGATTGTGGGTTTGGGTTAGAGTAAGGATAAGAGTAAGGTCTCGCCATGTTTACATTTTTTAACCTTGACGAATTCTGCAGGTAGCCTTAGTATTTAGACCTAACCAACTTTAATATACTAACTTTTAACACTTATTTTACAGGTTTTTCCAGGGAAGCTAAACTGGCTTATTTACGTAAGCTGGGAATATTACCTCCCTTGCAACCAACTCAACAAAGTAAATCTTATTCTGTATATATTACAAAGGACACATCAATTTGATTTCTCTTCTTCCAGAAAATGAAATGAAATAAATGAAATGGGGTTTAACGTCCAACTGTTCTGCTCCGACTAGGCTATTTCTTCCGTCTAATAAAATAGAATAAATGAAATGGGGTTTAACGTCCAACTGTTCTGCTCCGACTAGTGTGCTACGAGGGGAATTTTACCAAGACTCTTATTTCGAATTCCTACTGTCAAGGAATCTTTTGAGTGTCTGCCAATGTGTAGGCCTACACAAGGAATTGGTTTTTCATACCATCCGAACAACTCTTGCATATTTTCTATTCTTCGAGGTCTTGATAAATAAATGAAAGATGATTAATTTCAAATATCATAAACATACAAATTTTGATCTTTTACATTCACACCTCAGCTTTTCTTCAAATCCGAATGACTAGACAGCTGTCATTGTCAGGCCCTTAATTCTGCACCAATGACAAGGGGAAACAGAAAATAAAATTGATGTGGCCTAACTAATTCTAATAATTAATATTATATCATCTAAAACAAGTGAATTATGTTGTATTTACCACTCAGCCTAAGAGAGGGAACCTTCTAGACAAAGTAAATTATAGATCACATATTACTATGTCCAACAAGTTCCATAAAATAAAGAAATAAATGAATTGTTTTTTAATGTCCTACTTTTCTGAACCTACTGGGCTATGAAAACGGTATAAAATAAAGAACAATAGCTCAAAGAAAATAAAAATGTTAACAAATAATGCCCAACAGGAAAAAAAACTCTTCTAATTCACATCATAGCAAAACATATTTTGATTTTAATATTTTTGTTGTTTTGTAGATGTTGGTCCTAGTCATACTCAACCACCGCCTGTCAACCCAATCATCCCACAAACAACCATGGACCCGGTTGCAGCAAACCCACAACCACCACAGCAACCACAGCAACCACCACCACAGCCACCATCACAGCCACAACCACAGCCACCATGGCAACCACAACCACAACAACCACAGCCACCACCACAACAACCACAGCCACCACAGCCACCACAGCCACCACCACAACAACCACAGCCACCACAACAACAACCACAGCCACCACCACAACAACAACCACCGCAACAAGTTACAGCAAGTCCAAGTAATTCAAACCAGCAGCCTCAGAATCCTGCAGTACCTTCTTCCAATGTGAACCAAGCACCACAGCAACCACCACCAGCAAATACACCAGTTGAACCAGCAGTTCCCATGAATGCTCCTGTTCAACCACCAAATACAATTGCTTCAACCAATCCAGCAACTCCTGATGCTAAACCAATCTATGTTCCTGGGAATCAGAACTTCAACACTTCCTTACCATCCCGGACAGGTTTACAGAATCCATATTTGCCTCCATATCCATCAAGGGATTATATCAACAACCCTAAACCACTCCCTGCAGGGTCTCCAAGTCCTGGACCTGTTCCTGGACCTGTGCCTGGTCAACCAATGGCTAAACCAACCAATCAAGCTCCTAATCAACCACAGAATCCACAAGTCCCTCAATCAAATCCATATCCAAGACGATATCAACCATATCCTAATCAAAGACCAGTGCCCCCGCCTTACCAGCAACAAGGTATTCCTCCATGGGCATTTTATCCTCGACAACCCTTAAATCGTTCACCAGTTACTGCTCCTGCATACAATCCAAACCAATATCCTCCACGTTTACCACCAGTACCATTTCCAACTCCATTTTACCCAGGTTTAACACCCCCAGGACAAATGCCACCCCCAGGAATAATGCCACCCCCAGGACAAATGCCACCCCCAGGAATAATGCCACCCCCAGGACAAATGCCACCCCCAGGAATAATGCCACCCCAAGGACAAATGCCGCCCCAAGGACAAATGCCACCCCAAGGACAAAGGCCGCCCCAAGGACAAATACCACCCCAGGGACAAATGCCACCCAAGGGACAAATGCAACCTTCAGGACAAAAACCATCCCAAGGACAAATACCTTCAGGACAAATACAACCCCAGGGACAAATACCACCAGGACAAGTACCACCCCAAGGACAAAACCCACCTCAAGGACGAATACCACCCAAAGGACAAATCCCACCCCAAGGACAAAACCCACCCCAAGGAAAACACCCATCCCAAGGACAAAACCCACCTCAAGGACAAATACCACCCCAAGGACAAAACCCACCCCAAGGACAAAACCCACCTCAAGGACAAATACCACCCCAAGGAAAAATACCAACAGCTGGACAAAAACCTCCTCCAGTATATAGTGTACCTGCAGGACAGAATCCACAAATACCTGCTGGGCAATTGCCACCATCAGGTCATATCCTACCTATGGGTTACCACCCATCGAATGTGTCTCAACAAGGTAATGCAACATCACAAGGACATCCTCAACATCAACCAGCGCCCGTCATTGTTGATTACCACGGACAGCAATATTACCAATCACCTGGCTATCAACCCCCCTTCACTGACAAGATACACCAACAACCAGGACACACCAACTCCAGTAATCCTCAAAACCGGCCTCACCCAGGTCATCCCAATCCTTATCCACCTCCTGGACCATATAATCCAGCCTTAAGACCTACAGGAAGAATAATAACTGAGAATGAAATGGAGATGTATGAAGAAATAGCTGAAAAGAAGATGGAATTGCTGATGATGCTCAATGCCCAGGGCCATAGGTACACTGATTTACCACCACAGTATTCCTCTATGCTGTATGCCATGGCAATGGAAGGTGACGACGATATGGAATTTGAGGATGGAATGATTCCACCATATCTTTTACCTTCAATAAATCCTACTGCAACCCATCAACCCGCAACAAATGTGCCTACTGCCCCTGGGGATATCCCTGCCTACTCCCAATCTCCTTATTGGTATGAAGGTCCACCATATAATGGAATGAATTATTATCCTCAGCAGCAGCACCCAAATGGCCATCCAAATGGCCATCCAAATGGCCATCCAAATCCTCAAGCAGCAGGAACGATTCCACCAAATCAACAAAAACCAACTCCCTCACTTCCTGCTTCTCATACAGGCCAAAAGGGTCCAGGCTCACACACAAAGGATCTTGGACGTGTAGCTGGTCTGGTAACTCCACCTCCTAGTAAAACACATCCTGGCCACATCCAACCAACACCCACCTTACATCAGCAACATCTAGCTAATCAGCAGAAATATTACAACCAGCAGCAACATCCACCTCCATATCAACAGAATCCCAATCAAAGACAAGGGTATAATTACAACCAGCAACAATATTACAAACAACCGACTAACAAACTACAAGGCCAACAGCAACAGTATCCAACAAATCAACAACGCCCAAATCAAGCACCAGTTGTTCAACCAGGTCAACAGCAGCAGTATCCAACTAATCAACAACGCCCAAATCAACAAGGTCAGCCGCAACAGTATCCAAAGAATCAACAACTTCCAAATCAAGCACCTGTACAACCAGGTCAACAGCAACAGTATCCAACTAATCAACAACGCCCAAATCAACCAGGTCAGCAGCAACAGTATCCAACTAATCAACAACGCCCAAATCAACCAGGTCAGCAACAGTATCCAACTAATCAACAACTTCCAAATCAAGCACCAGTTGTTCAACCAGGTCAAGCCAATGCACAGAATCCATCTGTAGTCAATGTAAAAACTCTTCCTCCACCAGCAGCTGTGAATGCAGCCAACGGAAACACACTGACTGGTCAGGTTGCTTTTCTTAATCAAGAAACTGTACTAACAACACCTCCATCTGCAAAGACAGGTAATGTTTCAGCAGTACCAGTTGCAGCATCAGGACTTACCACAAATGAACTCATAGGAATTATAGCTGGTAGTATCGTAGGATTTGGTGTTATTTTTGGACCACTACTGTGTCTTGCAATGCGATATCGGAAACATTTAAAGGCCAAAAAGAAACGCTTCTTTCCACGTCCATACTCACAAAGAAATGATACACATCGAGGAAGTCATGATGCCATGGAAACTATGGTTTTTAGTGAATTAGGAAAACAAAGCTTGGCATTTGACAGTGATGGTAATAACCAAGAGTCTGAGAGACTGATGAGTAATCCCATGCCTGAAACCAGAAGAGCAGGTGGCAGAGGTGGAGATATTGAAACTATCTATAATAATAACTTTGATGATCAAACTGGTGCCGTCATGTCCCTGACAGCATCAAAGAGAGCAGACAGTCAAGAACTATCTCGTTTGATGTCGTTAAAAGAATCCAAACATTTTGGGAAACCACGTCCATCACAACCACCAGCCAGACCAGCTTTACCACCACGAGGGAAGGCCAGAGGTTCTTTCCCACAAATCTTTCATGGCTCTGTTCAAATGCTTCATTAGTTAATTATCTTGTGGGGCTTTTTTGTCATTTGTTTGTAAAGAGTGAAAGAACATTTTGATAATCAAATGAAGAAACAGGAGAATCCGAACTTTAGTAGTATTTTTGCTATCGTAAAAACTTAATATATATATAGTTATTATTCTTAAGCTTTGTAGATAGAAAACCCACACGTTTGGACAGGCGACCCTACTCCTGATCACGTTTTCAAAACCACACCACATGAATCAATGACAGATCTTGTGATTTCACGTGCATGCATTCATCCACCTGACCACCCAACCCCCCTTGAATGCTATAATTAGAAAGAAACATCATTTTGAATGTAAAAAGAAAAAATACATGATCATGTCACAATTATTCAATTAATCAAAAAAAGTTGTGCATAATATAGAGATTGGTGCAAAAACGGGATAAAAGGTGTTATTTAATTTATTTATTAATAAAATTATGTATATATTTAAATAAATTAATATTAATTTAAAATGTTTTTAAACTTATGAGCTTCTGTCCAATATAGAGACGAGACAGATGCATCTATTTTATTTACTGAGTAAGAAAACTAGACCAAGACTACGTCATTTCGGGACTAATATATGGTTCAATTATATAAATATTGCATTGATTCAAAGTATTTTTTATAGCAGATAATAAAAATTTTCTTCAAATATTTTTTTAATTGAAATTATAATAAAGATTATTTTTGTATATAGATCTTGTCAAGTAAAAAATATTTATTTATAATTCTTTGTTTTTATTTCTAAATGCAAACTGACTGAGGAAGATGAATTCTAATGCAGAATTGTTTAAGCAATACGACAAAATAAATAATTTGGGTTTAATTTATAACGTCCTACTGTTTTGCGCCAAACTGGGCTAATGAAGACGGGTATACGGCCCACTCTTACATGTGTATCAAATTCTAACTGTCAGGGTATCTTTTACGTACATGGCTAATTTTTTGTCCCATCCGAACGACTAGACAGCCATCCTGGTCAAGCCCTCCATCCTGCATCACTGACAAGAGGGAACCATGCCAGGAAATCTGGATGAGCTTTCTGGGCCAATGCAGGGATCGAACACTGGACCTCCAGGCTAGCGAGTCAGCGCCTTACCCACTTAGCCACATTGCTCCCCCTGCATTTAATATTACCATTGCCATTTTAGCATCCTGTGTTGTATTTAACTATTGATAGAGAGAGAGAGAGAGGGAGAGAGAGAGAGAAATGGGGTTTAATGTCCAGTCAACACAAACTAGGTCATTTCGGGACTAACATATGGTCTAATTCTATTTCAATAATTCGCTTGCGCGTACGGGTCTTTAGCAGTGGGAGGAAACAGGAGGACCCGTTGAAAACCCACGAGGTTGGACATGCGACCCTACTCCTTGTCACGTACAACAGAGGATTCGAAACAACGCAGTTGACTCAATGACAGACATTATGATACAGCGCGCGCACGCTAACCATTCAGCCATCCCCCCCCCCTAACTATTGATAACCTTCCCTTTTCATTGTAAATACGTAAGGAGTGCCAAATATGTTTGAAACCACAGTCGAACCTACATGTACATGAATGAATCGGTCTTGAAGTTAAACCACTGACACATTTGTATTTACTGCATTTTAAAGATGCATTTTTGTGGCTCAATGGTCTAATGGATACCCTTCAGATCCTAATGGGCCTTCAGTTAAACCACCGATAGAAGTATTTACTGCATTTTAAAGATGCTTTTTTGTGGCTCAATGCTCTAACGCATACCCTTTAGATCCTAATGGGCCTTCAGTTAAACCAACGATAGAAGTATTTACTGCATCTTAAAGATGGATTTTTGTGGCCCAATGGTCTAAAGCATACCTAATAATAAATGCAGGAGGACTGCACTACACGCAAAACAAACAAAACAAAAAAATCTACAAGATGAACCTGCTGACAAGACAGAAAATAGACTTTGCAAGAACTAAACAATTATCAAATCAAGTGAATGGATCCGGGATCCTAAGGTCTCTCATTGAGTAAAGTAGCGTGTTTTGCGATCATCAGCCAGAAACCACAGTCTAACCTACATGAATGAATGGACCTTTAGTTTAAACCAAATATAAGTCAAATATTTCAGATTCACAAAATTATAGTCCCTCTTGGCAATGCCAAGAACTCTCAGGTGTGTCTGCCACACATGTCATTTTATGGGGGCGGCAAAGATGATAGAAAAATTTGTTTGTTGACTATTGCCTGTTTTCATTAACCCCGTCGGTGCTGATGAAGAATGCACCTTTAAATTTTACCAAGGATCAAGTAAATGACATGACCTAGGTGTTGTGTTAAAATGTGTAATGATTATTTAAACAAGTGAATCAACTTGTCCCAACAAAGGTTATTTACATATTCAACCACCAGCCTTCTTCAGCTTCTGAATGTACACAGTGGCGTAACCTGTAGAAGGGTTCATAGAGTCGAAGTCCTCTTCTTACCAACCACTACCCAGCCTTCTTCACCTTCTACATGTACACAGTGGCGTAACCTATAAAAGGGTTCATGGAGTCGAAAACCTCTTCATACCAACCATCAAGCCTCATTTTTACTTAAATAGTCAAGAGAGAGAGAGAACGAGAGGCCTTAATATAATGCAATACGCAGGTGTTATCATTCGGCCTCTCAACTCCTCCTTAAATAGTAAATAGACCACAGAGGTAAGATTGCTAATCCCATCCCCAAAAACATATAGCCACCTTGTCATTTAAAGAGAGAGAGAAAGACAGAGAGAGAGAGAGAGAGAGAGAGATAAGATTGCTAATTCCATCCCTAAAGACAGACCACAGAATATATTCAAAGAACAGTTTTCTTCAGCTACACCACCTGATTAAAATACAGATCTATATTTCAGTTCAATTTTTTCATACTTTCGAGGCCATCAAAACGAAATATATAGAAAGAAATGAGTTTTAACGTCCACTCGACACAACTAAGTCACTTCGGGACTAACATATGGTTGTGCCTAGGGATCTTTAGCAGTTGGAGGAAACCAGAGTGCACGGAGGAAACCCACGAGGTTGAGAAGGCACGCCCTATCTCCATGCCACATACGCTCACACCAGGGCTTGAAATCACAGCTTCAAGCCAGAGGTGGCCAGCCAGCTAGAGGTCGAGCGTGGCACTCTAGACCACTAGGCCAAATCAACCCCCCACGAAATATAGAACTGCATGAAAACATGTGGATAAAAACTATCTGCAATATACCAGAAACCATGTGTATGGTTTATCAAGGAAATGACTGGGTTAAAACTGTCAAGATCTTTCCTGTCCATATCACCACTTTTTTAAAATCTCTCTATCCCCCTCCCCCCTTACCCCTGCAAAAAGAAATAGGATGGCTTATCCCATCTTAACAACATATACACAACATGTAACCACCTTGTCATATAAATAGAGGGAGAGAGAGAGAGGGAGG
Source organism: Patella pellucida (assembly GCA_917208275.1). Taxonomy (NCBI): domain Eukaryota; kingdom Metazoa; phylum Mollusca; class Gastropoda; family Patellidae; genus Patella; species Patella pellucida. The sequence continues at coordinate 6,354,713 of OU795038.1, forward strand.
TGATAACAATCATGCAAAGAGACAGAGAGAGAGAGAGATTTTATCCCATCCCCCTTCAAAATGAGATAAGGTGTATAATCCAGCTCCAACAACATATAGCCACCTTGTTATTCATAATTCAGCCTCTGTCTAAGAATTGAAAGCTAAATACTGGCATATAAAGAGAGAGAGAGAGAGAGAGAGAGAGAGAGAGAGAGAGAGAGAAAGGGAGAGAAAGAGAGAGAAAGAGAGAGAAAGACAGAGAGAGAGACAGGGTGAAAGATGAGTTAAGATTGCTAATCTCATCCCTAAAAACATAATATAGCCACCTTGTCATTTATAATTAAGCATCTGTCGAAGAATTGTAGGCTGCACCCTGGCATATAAAGAGAGAGAGAAATGGAGAGAGAGAGAGGGGGAGAGAGAGAGAAAGATGAGATAAGATTGCTAATCCCATCCCTAAAAACATAATATGGCCACCTTGTCATTCATAATTAAGCATCTGTCGAAGAATTGTGGGCTGCACCCTGGCATATAAAGAGAGAGAGAAATGGAGAGAGAGAGAGAAAGATGAGTTAAGATTGCTAATCCCATCCCTAAAAACATAAAACCACCTTGTCATTCATAATTAAGCATCTGTCGAAGAATTGTAGGCTGCACCCTGGCATATAAAGAGAGAGAGAAATGGAGAGAGAGAGAGAAAGATGAGTTAAGATTGCTAATCCCATCCCTAAAAACATAAAACCACCTTGTCATTCATAATTAAGCATCTGTGGAAGAATTGTAGGCTACACCCTGGCATATAAAGAGAGAGAGAAATGGAGAGAGAGAGAGAGAAAGATGAGTTAAGATTGCTAATCCCATCCCTAAAAACATAAAACCACCTTGTCATTCATAATTAAGCATCTGTGGAAGAATTGTAGGCTACACCCTGGCATATACAGTCATACATTAACATTGACACTTGATGTTATTTACACTGTACTTATTACTATTTGTTTTCTACCAGGTTAACACAGGAAATTTATTTGTTTCTTGTTCTACTGAGAGAGAGAGAGAGAGAGAGAGAGAGAGAGAGAGAGAGATTGTTTCTTGTTCTACTGAGAGAGAGAATGAATGAAATGTATGAAACCTGGGCTAATTGAAGACAGGCATATGTCATACAGTGTGCTATGAGGGAAACTTTTGCCCGGACAGCAACTGAATTCCAACTGCCAAGGGATCTTTTACATGCACACCAATGTGTAAATGGGACCTCGGTTTTTCATCCCATCTGAATGACTAAGCAGCTGTCCTTGTCAGGCCCTCTGTCTGCATCACTGAGAAGGGGAAACCACACCAGAAGATTGAGTTAAACTTTCTTGGCCAATGCAGGGATCGAATTCCCAACCTCCAGGCTAGCGAGCCAGCAACTTACCCACATGGTCCCCAGAGAGAGAGAGAGAGAGAGAGAAATGGGGTTTAACGTCCACTCAACACAACCAGGTCACCTCGGGACCAACATATGGTTTTAATTCCATTTTAATACTTCGCTTGCGCGTAGGGGTCTTTAGCACTGGGAGGAAACCGGAATGCCCGGAGGAAACCCACGAGGTTGAGAAGGCCACATACGCTTACACCAGGGCTCGAAACCACAGCCGCAAGCCAGAGGTGGCTGGCCAGCTAGAGGTCAAAGCGCGGCACTCTAGACCACTAGGCCATCCCCCCCCTCCCGTCCCCAGAGAGAGAGAGAGTGGCATACCTAGAACTACCTGCTCCCCGCCCCCTTCCTTAAGAAAATCACCCACAATACACCTCAAGAGACAAGATCAACTGGGCTAACAAAACCTGACAATATTCAACAAACAAATTTTCATACCATGTTAAATTTCCAACAATGGCTTGAAATCTTAAAGGGACAATAACACTCTTGCTGGCTTGACAGGTCCAGAAAAAAAAAATTAGTCTTATTCTAACTACTAGATGTTTAAGTGTCCTACCTGTTGTGTAAATTATCCATTACAACCTATCTTACCTGTCCAGAGGGCTCGAAAATATGTTTAAATCCAAGTTGTATTTGAAAGTGCTTACGTAAGGCTTTTCAAACCATGTTACGGCATGTAGTTGATTTTTCTAATTTTTGAAATAAGGTGGGTTAGGATGAAATTTGTGTCATTTATTAATTGTAGTATTGTAAAATAGTACCATTTGTTGACCAGAATAAAGATTGGGACAAATTATTTAGTTCCAACAAGAGTGTTATTGGGGCTTTAACATTAAATACAGTAACTCCTGCTAAAACAATGCACCTACATGATACCTGAGTTGTGGTGTTAGAGCAAAGCATTTTGTTTGTGAACTTCTTGAAAACGACTTTTAATTCAAATTCCCATTATCAAGGTATCTTTTTACATGGACGCCAATGTGAACGGGGATCTGGCTATCTATACTTTGGAGAGAGAAGTGGTTTTTTGTCCCATTCGAACAACTATCTATACTTTAGACCGGTCTATCTGAACATTTTTATATTCTGGTAATCTAATTTGGAGAGAGAGAAGTGTTTTTTTGTCCCATTCGAACAACTATCTATACTTAAGACCGGTCTATCTGAACATTTTTAATTTCTGGTAATCTAATTTGGAGAGAGAGAAATCGGGTTTAACGTCCACACTACACCGACTAGGTCATTTCGGGACTAACATATGGTTTAATTTTATTTCAATAATACGCTTGCACATAGGGGTCTTTAGCAGTGGGAGGAAAAAGGAGTACCCAGAGAAAACCCTACTCCTTGTCACGTACAACCAGGGATTCAAAACCACGCCAGTTGACTTAATGACATGCCAATTGCAACAAACCCCCCCAATCTAATTCCTGAGATACGTGATAAAACTGTACATTTAAAAGTTTGAAAATTGAAAACTTTTATTTTACTCAAAACAGAAGATCTCCAAAGTGCTAATTAATCTGTTACCACTGACAAGATCGGTCGCATTTTTTTGTTACATCTTTTTTGTAAATCATTTTAGTGAAGCCTGTACCAAAACAGGCCCGGGACTGTACAGCGCAGTGGACGCTTACGGCTGGCCCCCGGATCCATTCACTTGATTTGATAATTGTTTAGTTTTTGCAATATCTATTTTCTGTCTTGTCGGCAGGTTTATCTTGTAGATTTTTTTTTGTTTTTGTTTTGTTTTGCGTGTAGTGCAGTACTTCTGCATTTACTATTATGGTATATTTTGAACACTTTGATGTCCTCATGAATAACAAAATCAGACAATTGTTTTTTTTCTGAGAAAATCAATTACTATGCAAGATGATGAACCGCCAAGATGAAATCATCACCATTTCATCTAATACAGGGCTTAGAACTAAAATGTCACAGATAACTACATTCAGTTGCTTCGTGATAACTTGTAGCCATGCCTACATGAACGCAATCACTAGGATAGGTTATTGGATTCGAGTACGGGTCCATGAAGTCCATGGAGATGTCAATCATTTTCTTCAGAATAGAGAGAGAAATGCGGTTTAACATCCACTTGACACAAACCAGGTCATTTTGGGACTAACATATGGTTCAAATTTTATTTCAATAATTCGCTTGTGCATAGGGTTCTTTAGCAGTGGGAGGAAACCTGGAGAGAGAAATGGGGTTTAATGTCCACTCGACACAAACTAGGTCATTTCGGGACAAACATATGGTTTTAATTTTATTTTAATAATTCACTTGCGCATAGGGGTCTTTAGCAGAAGGAGGAAACCGGAGGACCTGGAGAAAACCCATGAGGTTGGACAGACGACCCTTCTCCTTGCCACGTACAAGCGGGGATTCGAAACTCCGCCAGTTGACTCAATGACAGGCTTTATGATACAGTAAGCATGTGCTAACCAATCAGCCTTCCAACCCCCCAGGAAACCGGAGGACCTGGAGAAAACCCATGAGGTTGGACAGACGACCCTATGTCACTTGACTCAATGACAGGTCTTATGATCTTAAGTGCATGTGTTAAACCTTTCATAAACCCAGCCCCTTCAAGCCCCCAACTTTCTTCAGAAGAATAACACACATTAACCCAGCCCCTTCAAGCCCCCAACTTTCTTCAGAAGAATAACACACATTAACCCAGCCCCCCAAGCCCCCAACTTTCTTCAAAAGAATAACACACATTAACCCAAATTACAAGAGCATTTACAAGTAACACAAGGTACAATTTTATGGATAAAAAATTACTAATTTGTGTATCATTTGCTTGATAAAGACGAGAGTATCCTCGTCGAAACGTCGCTTAGTATCAAACTCAGTAATTGTTTATCCATAAAATTGTACCTTGTGTTATTATGTTCAATTATTAAATGCCAATCAAAGAAGACATTTATAAGGAACTACATTTTCATAGAAATTTGATGTATAGTAAAATATGCCTGAAGTCTTTCTGGAAAGGTCATCAGGAAACGACAGCATCATTACCAATAAAATCACTGCCATCATTGTTAATTCTAGACAAACTTTGTGAAATTTGTGTTAAAGGGGGAATCTGATTAAATGGTCCTGAAATAATTCAGAAACTACAACTATAAACTTGAGAACATCTTAGAGGTGAATTTACAACAGTTGTGTCGAAACAGGACTCGGGTAACTAAATGTCATCAAATAATTTTAGACAAACTTTCTTGGATTTATCTTAAAGAGAAAACAGAGCAAGAGAGAGAGAGAGAGCAATGGGGTTAAATGTCTCCTCAACACAAATTAGGTCATTTTGGGACCTTATAATGATACAGTGCTAATCATTCAGCCATGAAGCCCCCACCCGCCTTCCCAAAAAAAAGCAAATGATCCAGAAATATCTTAGAAATGAAATGAAAATTAACGTCCTGCTGTTCTGCACCGATGGGCATATTCTATACAGTGTGCTTTGACAAAAATTTGCCTGGACAGCGGCACTATGGCCTACCCTTACATGGAAATCCAACTATAAAGGGATCTTTTATGTGCACTCCAATGTGTACATGGGACCCAGGATTTTTCACTGGATCCAAACGACTGGACAGCTGTCCTTGTCAGACCCTTCGTCCTGCACCAATGACACAGGGAAACCACATCAGAAAATCCTGATGGACTTTCTCAGACAATGCAGGGATCGAACATGTGACCTCCAGGCTAGCGAGCCAGCGTCTTTAATAATAGTTTATTTAACATATTAAGATAAATTAATGACCTGGGATAAAGAGAGAAAGAGAGAGAGAGAGAGAGAGAGAGAGAGAGAGAGAGAGAGAGGGGGTTAATGTCCACTCAACACAAACCTAGGTCATATCGAGACTAACATATGGTTCAATTTTAATTCATTAATTCGTTTGATTGTAGGGGTTTTTAGCTGTGGGAGGAAACCTGAGGCCCCGGAGAAAACCCACCAGGTTGTATAGGCAACCAAGTTTAACAGGCAGATTTAGCTCTCACATAACACATCTTTAAAAACACTGAGCAGAATTACACCAAACGTGTCAAGATAGGACTGGAAAGACAAACAACAAGTTTGGTCAATTTTTACACTTAGCCTAAAAGAAATGTTTGTTGCAATACTTGAAGCAAGTCTATGTTTAAATTGAGGGTTTAGTTATTCAACCAACATTTGAAATGTAAATTAGAAGGAGGAGAGAGAGATATCGGTGAATGCTACAGTCTCGTAATATAGGTCTTACATGTATTTTAAACATGAACGGATAAAAGAATAATCACTTTGACAATATTTGAACAGAAAGGATGATTTAATAACGTGCAGCAAGTGATGCTATTCTTCCTAATCCAGCTAGGTGACTGACTGAAAAGCTTTTTGTTGTACGGATTTCTAAACGCATTTTAAAAACTTCTGTTATTAAGAACAGTATCTACGATATCACCCCTGGCGGAAGTGGACTTTAAACTCCAGAACTGACGACGAAAAGGATAGTATTGAAACTATATGATGTAAAGTCTCATCAGTCACTTTTCTACAAAGAATATCATATTTTGATATTTTTATCATTGATGCATGCTGTGTTTGAACAATTTCTTGGTATTGAGAATAAGATGTCTCCTTCAGGGATTTAAAGTTACATTTCTACAGAGAATGCCTTATTCTAATATTTCATCATGGATTCAAGCCAAGTTGGAACAATTTCTTAGTATTGAACATAGGCTGTTTTAACCTATCTCCCTTCATCCCTTCAGAGATTTAAAGATACTTTCTACAGAGAATGCCTAATTCTAATATTTCATCATGGATGCAAGATGAGTTGGAACAATTTGTTAATATTTAAAATAGGATGTTTTAACTGGTCTTCCCTTCAGAGATATCCAGGTACTTTTCTACAGAGAGAATGTTTTATTTGAATATTTTATCATTGATGCAAGCTGTGTTGAAACAATCTGTTGGTATAGAAAATACCAGTCTTCGTATTTGACATTTCCAGATACTTTTCTACAGAGAATGTCTTATTTTTATATGTTACCATGTGCAAGTACCGTCTAATATCAAAGGATACTGAATGTTTGTATTATAGCCTTGAGGGATCGAGTATGTCCATCTCTCTTTTGACCATGTGACGATGGGATGTATGATGTGTTGGAACAATTCGTTAAATTGCATATCGTGAACCTTTAAGTTGATACAGCGTGAATCTATTAGTTATTATTTCGTGAATCTATTAGTTATTACACTGTAGAGAAACTATATCTAGAAAAACGATCAGTGACCAAGGATGTACCCTTTACTATAATGTCTGCTAGAGTAATTCTACCATAGAAATTATATTCTGTGACATAAAAAATACGAATAAAACCTAGCAGAAGTCAGTGATCAAGAATTAACCCTAATCTATATTGTCTTTATACAGTAATTCTACCATAGAAATTGTTTTATGTGACATTAAAAATAATTCCACCAAAGAAAATATTATATGTGACATTAAAATATACATAAAAATATATTAGAATCTTTGTAGGAATGTGAGCAGAAGTCAATGATCAACGATGAACCCTAATATATATAGTGTCCACTCAAAAAATTCCACCATAGAACATTTTATATGTGACATCAAAAATACGAGTTAAAATTTTAGTATATAAATCCAGTTATCTGAGCCATATTGTAATTTATTTTAATGAACAACAAAAAATGGCTTAGGGCGTCCACGGAAATCCCTGTACTTATACAAACTAAAACAAAATGCAACATAATTTGACCAATGGTAGCCTAGTGACCACGTTTACGCAGGATCAAATTATAACAGTCATTCTGATTGGTTTGTTGATTTTGACTTTATTGGTGTTAAATATTGTGTTTTATTTGACCTATCGCAACGTTGTAAACGACTATAACCTTCAACTTGAACGAAATCTCAATATCTCCGCCATTTTTATGAACCAAATTAAACCGCTAATTGGAACGGTTGTGCGTTCTCAGAGACAAGGCACGACGAGATCTGTTCCGCGTGTGAACTCTGAAAGCTCCGTCTCACGTGCAAACTCAGAAAGGTCTGAGGCAGACACACTTCCCAAGAAAATTGTCATTGAAGAAGATTTCATTGATAATCAGGAGTCGACACAAAGTGTAAAACCCAAAATGAACCATTTTTATTCAAAACAAAGTTTCGAAAGAGGTGAGGAAACCACTGCAACAACTAACAAGTCCAACAGAAACCCAAATTTACGAGGTAGTCAGGACATGGATGCTAGATCATCCCCAAAACAAAGTTTCCAGAGTAGCGAGGAAACCAAGGCAACAGCTAACAGGTCCAATCCGAACCCAAGTTTCCGTGGTAACGAGGACAAGTATGTCAGATCATCTCCAAAAACATCTGTAAGTAAAACGGAATCACCGCATCCAGACAAAAATAATACAAAACATGTTGAAGCCATAAGCCCCAAACGAAACCCTTCAAAATCACATTTAACATCAAATTCAGTAGACGCCATTGCACGTAGTTCAGTGTTTAAGTTAGAACCGGGGGATAACATCCCACAATCCCGTGTAACAAACCTAGAACACCTACAATCGGCAACGCTTCAGAGCGTTAAATCTCAATCTCTCTCCATTTTAAACATTCGAAATATGAACCAGGTAAAAAATGTCCATTTTGACAAAGATACAAAAATAGAGGCAGCTATGATCCGTTCGGCGTCTGCAAATGACGGTTTTGTTGCTAAGGAAAGATTGGGCGGGAAAACGCACACCAGAGTTTTTCACAATGATCAAGCCACGAAGCCAGTACCAATGTCGTTTGTGAAACCAGGAACTAAAACGCCTGGAAATTCTGCGGACTCTATTCGTTTGTCGACGATGACGGTAACGCCAGGATCCACGACAGTCCAAGTAACAGACCTGAGTCAAACAAATTTAAAAGAAAAAAGCGTTAACGTATGTACAATAAACAAAAGTGAAGCACAGCAAGGTCAAAACTCAGAAAAGACATGCCACCATCAAAAATTCAATGCAAAGGGGGATAACCATCAAGCTCGCAAATATCCAATTTCACAAATGAAACAATGTGATCAGAATCCATTGCAGAAACTCAAAATCCATTCTCCGTCGATGAATCCTGTAACATGCTCTGTCGACAAAAGCAAGAACATCTCTTTAACGCGCCCAATGCCATGCTCTTCCGATGTTCCAATTTCATCACAGAGCCGCCTTGTGATGCATTCCGAAAAAGACGCTAATCAGTGCCATGTGCGAATACCATCTTCAGAAAGTAGTAAAACGGCATTATTAATGAGTGAATCAGAATACACTTCTGACAAAGAAAAACGTAAGTCGCTTACGAGTCCAGTGGTGTATTCTTCTGAGAGAGTCAACAGCCCCTCGTTAACGCAGCCAGTGGTATTTTCGTCAGCGAGAGTCAACAGCCCCTCGCTAACGCGGCCAGTGGTATATTCTTCTGCGAGAGTCAACAGCCCCTCGTTAACGCGGCCAGTGAATTCTTCTACTAAGAGATTCAACAACCCCTCGTTAACGCGGCCAGGGAAATTCTCACAACCTTCAATATCGCAAATAGCAAGATGTTCTAATTCATCAATTAAAATCACCGACGATTCAGTGGGTGATAAACGTGTTTGTGAGCGAAATGTCAGCACCGATACTATTAATAGCCTGGAGGTAGCCATCTTAGCAAGCGAGGAAGACAATTATGGTGAAATTGAGATTGTTGATAATTCGTCGCTGGCACGCCTCAAGCGGCCCAGATCAATCCACGATGATTATCCCGTGGTGGAATTTCAGAATCTTGCGTTTGACATCTCCGAGATGAAGACTGATGCTAGTGTTGGTGATATAGAACTTTGATTATCAGAAGCCAAATATCCGGCCATATTGATTTTTTTATATATTGTTACTCGTGGAAATTTTTAAAGAGACATTACAACCATGAAATGAAATGGTGATATAGAACTTTGATAAGCAGAGGCCAAATATTCGGCCATATTGATTTTTTTTGATTTTCTTACTGTGGAAATTTTTAAAGAGACATTACAACTATGAAATGAAATGGTGATATAGAACTTTGATTAGTAGAAGTCAGATATTCGGCCATATTGATTTTATTTGTTTATATTCTTACTCGTGGAAATTTTTAAAGAGACATTACAACGAGTTTGATTTTAAATGGGGTTTAACATGTGCTATTAGGGAAATTTTATTCAGGAGATATTGGTATGAGCCTTGGGATATCTTATTTGGGAGATATTGGTACAATAATGTTACTTTGAGTGCTACATGTAGCAACAATCCATGACAAGTTAAGTAGTAACAACTTGAGTGGATTTTTTCTTTTGTCTTTTTTTTAAACAATATCTTATTCAAAGATTGAAAGATATTATAATTATTGAGGAACAGGCTTGGCCTATGTATGACCTCTCTTCTAAATCAAAAGTCTCATCAATCTCATTAAAAATACATTATGTGAGATTACACAAAGAACTGACAGTTCTCACTATAGTAGTTAAAGACTAGATAATGCAATGGCAATTTGCTGAAAATTTCAGTCAAATTGATATACTCTGAACCGAGATTTTAGAAATTGAATTTTCAGCCTAGCTCCCATTATAATTACTAAGCACAAGGCACAACTTTATGGATACACAATTACTGAGTTTGATAATAAGCCACGTTTCGACGAGAATACTCATTTGCTTTATAAAGACGAGAATATCCTAGTCGAAACGTCGCTTAGTATCAAAGACAGTAATAGTGTATCCATCCATAAAATTGTACCTTGTGTTATTATGTTCAATCAAAGAAGATAATTACTAAAGTCAGTAGGATAAAAAATATAGTCTCAATTATCCATTTCATGATTCAATCACGATTGAAAGTTGAGCAGTAAATTAGATCCTAATCCAATAAATATCGCAGAGAGATGATTATGGTCTGGATCAGTTAATTAAATTTTAATTAATAATTTAGATAACATTTCAGGCCTTCAATAGGCAGGTTCGGCTCTTGTATAATGCATGTTTAAAGTTACATTATTCAAGAGCTAAATCTGATTAATGCAAGTCTTAATTTAGGCTTCAGATGTTATAGAAATTATAAATTAGACATTAACTAAATTATTCCGACAATAATTAGCTCTCGATGGTAAGGCTAGACTGCGATTATTGTTGGATTGTTGTCCAATTTGCAAGAAAACTTTCCTTCGTGATTAAACAAATAAATGGATAATCAAGACTATTAGTTTCGCCTTACCGATCATAGTGGATCAATTTGACTGAAATTGCCTTTACATTATGTAGTTTTTACATATTATAGTGAGAACTGCCAACTCGTTATCTCATCTCCCATAATGAGTCTTTAATAATTTACAAAACATTTCAGACCTGCAATAGGCAGATTTAGCTCTTGTATAATGTATACTTAAAAAATATGTTATAAAGAAAAAGAGAGAGAAAAGGGGTTTAACGTCCACTCGACACAAACGGTGTCATTTTAGGACTAACGTATGGTTTTTATCCATTTTTTATTTCCATAATTTGCTTGCGCGTAGGGGTCTTTAACAGTGGGAGGAAACCGGAGTGCCCAGAGGAAACCCACAAGGCTGAGAAGGCGGCCCTATCTCTATGTCACATATACTAACACCAGGGCTCGAAACCAGAGCCGCAAGCCAGAGGTGGCCGGCCAGCTAGAGGTCGAAGCGCTTCACTCTAGACCACTAGGCCATCCCAACCCCCTAAATATTATGTTATATATTTTCATCATAAACTATATATAAAACCCTAAACTCAAGTTACGGTGCCCTACCAAGTCTGACATAAGTTGTAATAAAAGTTAAACTTACATGTACGTGTGTTGGGTTTATTTTTGTAATTTCGTATTTTATTAACTTTTCTGGACTAACTGGGCAAATGGAGACTGGGCGTACACCATACAGTGTGCTTTTGAGTTAGATTTTGTCATTGTCTGCGATATCACTTAAGTGGAAGCAGACGTTAAACACCGAACAGAAGAAGATTTTGTCAGGACAGTGGCGCTACGGCCTACCCTTATATCATATTCCAAATATCAAATGTTCATTTCTGTGCATGTCAATGTATACGAGGGGCCTCAGTTTTTTGTCCCATCCAAATGACTAGACACTGTTCCTTATGAGGCTCTTAATTCTGCAACACTGACAAGGGGAAAGCATCCTGAAAAATCCTGAGGAACTTTCTCGCTGGAGTGAACCTGAGACCTACTGGAAAGCAAGTGAGAGAGAAAATGGGGTTTAACGCCCACTCGACATAACCTAGGTCATTTCGGCACTAACGTATGGTTTTCAATATTTATTTCAATAATTCGCTTGCGCGTGGGGGTCTTTAGCAGTGGGAGGAAACCGGAGTGCCCGGAGGAAACCCACAAGGTTGAGAAGGCGCCCCTATCTCCATGTCACATACGCTCACACCAGGGCTTGAAACCACTGCCGCAAGCCAGAGGTGACCGGCCAGCTAGAGGTCGAAGTGCGGCACTCTAGACCACTAGGCCATCCTACCCCCCCCCACTGGATAGTACACCAGTTGCTAACAGATATATGTTATGAAATATAGATAGCATGAAGGGATATTTCTTGATGATTAATGAAGCCCACCACCCTCCCTCGGCCCGTCTTCGATTGGCCAAGGTTAGGTGCAGAAGCTTAGGACGTTTATTCCCATTTCATTCATTCCTCCCTTGCTTGGTTCCAATGGTCCTACAAAATAATCCATAATTTCTAAGATTTATTCGAGCATGGGGACCCCTACTACAGTACATGTAATTCAGTTCTCTTCAATTCCAAGATGTCAAGAATATGTCTGTGATATAGAGCTGGGTGATTAATTCGTATAAAATCTTTCTATATTATTGATTGGCTTTATTCATAAGATATCACTTCCTAACTACCTAATTCAGGCGCGGATCCAGGGGGAGGCCCAGGGAGGCCATGCCCCCCCCCCCTCACTCAGCCCCAGCGAGACTGGTGTATCTGCTTTTTAATTGATGATATAAACATGATTTTCAGATTGTCTATGCCCAGGCAATGCGTCAAGGCTCTTGGGATTACACCAAACCACTAATGTATGCGGCACTCTAATGACTACCATTTGTTACAATGTATGCCCCCCCCCCCCCTCGAAAAAATCCTGGATCCGGGCCTGTAACTATTGTATTGCTGTGAGTCAGATTTTTTTTTAGAAAAATGGTATTTTTATTGGTGGACTTGACAACCTCTGTTATTGGGATCAATATTCTATAAAACCTAAAGACAAGATGAGATTTCTATAAAACCTAAAGACAAGATGAGATTTCTGTATAAATCATTAATTAGTTTCTACATTCAATACACAATGAACCAAAGCACTTGCGTATATTTGTCATTCGTGATTGGTTATAACAAATAATATTTATCAGCTCGAAATCTATGTGCTGAGAAATATAAGGGGAATTTCATGACAATAATGAAGATAGGGAGAGAGAGAGAGTATGAGAGAGAGAGAGAGAGAGTATGAGAGAGAGAGAGAGAGAGGGGCACTGAGAACAATTAGATCATTTCAGGACTAACACATGGTTTAATTTTATAGGGGTCTTTAGCAGTGGCAGGAAGAGAGAGGGAGAGAGAGAGAGAGAGAGAGAGGGAGAGAGAGAGAGTGTTTAACAGGCACTCAGCACAATTAGGTCATTTCGGGACTAACATATGGTTCAATTTTATTTCATTTACTCGCTTGTGCGTGGGGGTTGTTAGCAGTGGGAGGAAGAGTGAGAGAAACAGAGAGAGGGGGGTGGGTAGGATTTAACAGGCACTCAGCACAATTAGGTCATTTCGAGACTAACATATGGTTCAATTTTATTTAATTATTCCGCTTGTGCGTGGGGGTCTTCAGCAGTGGAAGGAAACTTGAGAATCTGGAGAAACCCCAGAGCGTGCAAGTCAAGCAACAAAAACTTGTCATATACAACTGGGGAATGAAAACAACAAGACTTGACTAAATGACAGACCTTATGATACAACACTTGATCTTTTCAGTCACCCAACCCTTATGAAAATAGTGGAACAAATTATGAATTGAAATGAAATGGGGTTTAACAATCTACTTTTCTTAAACGACTGGGCTTATGATGGAAATTATCTGCACAGCGGCGCTACATCAATACCAACCAACTAGAAGCCTTCGCTCAGAGAACCAGAACCTATTAGTTGTACCAAAAGTAAAAAGTAATCTTGGTCTCCGAAGCTTCAAAGTGGCTGCTCCGAAACTATGGAATGAGCTTTCACTTGAATTGAAAAGTGTAGATAACATAAACATTTTCAAAAAGAAACTAAAAACTCATTTTTTTAATGAAGCCTTCGTGATTCCCCGTTGCGATTTTTAAACTTTTTTCCACGCCATTATGAATATTGTAACAGCGCACCAGAGCAGCTAATCTAGCTGGATGTTGGCGCTCTATAAATGTCCATTATTATTATTATTATTATTATTACAGCTTACTCTCATTTTCTTCATGCAGAGTTCTTTTAGGAGGTAGGTATCCAAACATCTTGGAGAGAGAGAAAGACAGAAACAGGGTTTAATGTTCACTCACACTAAGTAATTTTGGGACTTTAGCAGTGGGGGTTGGGGGGGGGGGACTGGAACCTGGAATAAAAACATGAGGTTGGATCCGACTCTTTGTCACGTACAGGGCCCTCTTTTTCAAAAGATAAAATCCAAATTTTAGTAGATACTTCAATTTTGATTGGCTAAGCACTAAAATCAATCTAATATTTTCCAATCAAATTACGCAAATTTGGATTTTATCTTAGTTAAAATTTCGTGAGACAGGCCCCTTGACCCTATCCCATGTCATGTACAAGTAGGGAATTAAAACTCAATGACAGACTTTATGATCTAAATCATACGTTAGACCAATCGGGGCACGATTACTGCTTATTGCTGTTCATGAGGAAAAAAAGAAAATAGCTGTGTACATGTAGTGTAATACAGACTCAAAGGGAAGTAACTCTTCAACCACAAAATATCTCACATCAGTGGCTGTTGTCATTTAACCCTGAAATTTGTTTTCTAAATCAAACCTTGTCATGTCTTATGTATTCAACACAATACAGAGAGAGAGAAATGGGGTTTAACATCCACTCAACACAACTAGGTCATTTCGGGACTAACATATGTTTTTTAAAATTTAATTTCAATAATTTGCCTGCGCGTAGGGGTCGTTAGCAGTGGGTGGACACCGGAGTGCCCGGAGGAAACCCACGAGGTTGAAAAGGGGCCCCTACCTCCATGCCACATACGCCCACACCAGGGCTCGATACCACAGCCGCCAGCCAGAAGTGGCCGGCCAGCTAGAGGTCGAAGCGGGGCACTCTAGACCACCCCAACTCACCTCAACACACTACACGTCTTTAACTGGCACTCAAGACAATTAGGTCATTTCGGAACTAGCATAGGGGTCTTTAGCAGTGGGAGGAAAGCGGAGGACTTGGAAAAAAACCAAGAGATCGTCAACAGATTATAGTAGGTGGAAAAGGTGATTTTGAGATGATGACTATACAGTTGATTTCATTAGCTTTTCATTTTACAGATTCAAAATCAAAAATCAAATGAAATGAAATGGAGTTTAACGTCCTACTATTCTTCTCCAATTGGGCTCATGAAGACGGGCATACGCTATACTCAGTGTGCTATGAGGGAAATTTTGCCAATGCAGGGCCACTATGGCCTACTCTTATATCGAATTCCAACTGCCAAAGGATATTTTATATGCACGTCAATGTATACACAGGACTTTGGTTTTTCGTTATATCTGAACGAGATTCAAAATTGTGTGAAAAGTTTTTTTATGTTTGTGAAGACTCATTTTTAGAGAGAAAAGAGATTTGAATATTCCTTCAATCACTTTACTACTCATGCAGCAATCTCCTATTAGACCATGATTAAGGATGCATTGTGTAAGGTTTTGATAATCGTGTAAAAAAAGATAATGCAAAAATCAATATATCGAAAATTTCATTCAAATTACTTTATTCTGAGTGTAGTTATGAATGCTTGAAATTTTTACAATACAGTTTCCATTGTCATGTACCATTATTCTGTTTTATAGTAAATTATTAAAGGGCAATTGTGTTTTAATCCACTCTGATGGTCTAATGATTTGCTGATGGTCTTATCATAGAAATAATGTCTAGATAATTTATATAACATTTGAGGCCTAGAAAATACCGGCAATAAATTTATTAAGCTCTTACATAAACATACATTATGCAAGAGCTAAATCTTCCTACTGCAGGTCTTTCTTTAGGCCTGAAATGTTATCTAAATTATTAATTAGACATTAATTAATTCATCAAAACCATAATCAACTATCGCTGCTAGCGCTAGCCTGCAATATAAATCAAACTTGAACCAATTCTGGAAAAATGAAGAAACCAAGTTCAACCCAAGTTGCTATTAGCAAAACTCTTGATAATAATAGTTTTAGACCAAAGACTTTGAGAAAAAATTAATTAATTAAACTAAATTTATAATTAAATGTGTTGAGGACAGATCTAGCTCAATCATGCGCAAACCTACCAATGCTAGAAGAAATAAAGGTGGTCAACAAGCCATATAGGCTTAATGGTAGACCGAAGAAAAGGTATAAACATTAGTGATTTAGAATACATTTTATGCAAAATAATTAAAATGTAAAATGGAAAGTAGAGACTTTGTATTTTATAGTACCGACTTAAGTAATGATGATAGACGCTAGCCTCTATATTTAGGGAATTAGAATACGATACATTTTATGCTAAATAATTAAACGTAAAAATGGATAATCAAGACTTTATTTTTATCTTACTTTAGTACTGATGATAAAGGCTAGCCTAAAATACAAAAGCTATTATCTCGGTTCACAGTGGAACAATTTTCAGCATATTGTATTTACGTAATCTATTTTTTCCCTTGACATTATGTAGTTTTCAACTATTATAGTTAGAACTGCCAACTCTTTATCTAATCTTCCAATATGCCCCTTTACATAACACATCTTTCGATCAATCAACTGCTCATGCAAGAATCTCATATCATACTATGTTTAATTTTCATACGCAGACAGAATTCTCCAGCCATATTCAAATTATATCACTTGGTTTTCATTTAACTCGCTAGATGTCAAGTTGATAGGATTATGCCATGTCAAAGAATAAAGATTCCTGGCTCCAGAGCTTTTTCCCATTCTCGCTACACTAATATGATTTTCTGTTCTTTAGGGAATTGATAAATAAATAGCCATTTGAATTACGTTAAGGATGTTTTGTTTAAAATTTCAAAACATACAAATTTTAACTGCATGACCAAATACTTTTGGTTTTTAATTAAGAAGCTAAATTTCCAAAGAATAGAATAAATGAATGAATGAAATGTGGTTTAACGTCCTACGCTTCTGCACCAAGCCTGGGCTATTTGAAGACAGGCAAATAATAGAAGGTGTAGCCTTAAATACATATCTATAGAAATATTTGTGACTGTCTGTCTGTTCAGGGTTGTCCCCAGGCTGACATTTGATGTATAGGGACAGATCAGACCGGGAATAACATAGGCCTGGTGGCGATGGACTACTACTTTCTTTTAGGAGTTATGGGCCAAACCCACATAGTGCTTGATCAACCGCTAATAATTACATACAAATAAGTTAAATACCCAGAGCTACCAAAAGTGATAAAAGATTACGAGTGGACTTTATGATATATTTCTCCTGAAAAAAATGGTTCATTGTTTCTTGGGTAGCATAAAACAGGTCTATAAGTGCATCTTGTATACACAGCTCTACTATATGTATACTGTTCTAGTGCAGTTCAATTGTTTGAATAGCTTTTATTATGTTCGAAGTGGCTTGAGCCATATAGAATTCATTATGTTCAAACCGGTTGATGCCATATATATAATTATGTTCCAACCGGTTGATACCATATATATAATTATGTTCCAACCGGTTGATGCCATATATAGAATTATGTTCCAACCGGTTGATGCGTTATAGCATGTATTATGATCCAATCAGTTGATGCATATATATAATTATGTTCCAACCGGTTGATGCCATATATAGAATTATGTTCCAACCGGTTGATGCGTTATAGCATGTATTATGATCCAATCAGTTGATGCATATATATAATTATGTTCCAATCAGTTGATGCCATATAAAATTATTATTTTCAAAGCGGTTGATGCCATATAGAATGTATTATGTTTTAACCGGTTGATGCCATATAAAATGTATTATGTTTCTACCGGTGCCATATAGAATGTATTATGTTTTAACCGGTTGATGCCATATAAAATGTATTATGTTTCTACCGGTGCCATATAGAATGTATTATGTTTTAACCGGTTGATGCCATATAAAATGTATTATGTTTCTACCGGTGCCATATAGAATGTATTATGTTTTAACCGGTTGATGCCATATAAAATGTATTATGTTTCTACCGGTGCCATATAGAATGTATTATGTTCCAACCGGTTGAGTGTGTGTGAAGTTTAAATGTCTCAAACATTTGAATCGAGTATGAGTTTATTATGTCACAGGCACTTGAATAGAGTATGAATTTTATATGTTTAGGTGATGCATCAATCTGATTAAAATACAGATCTATGTTTCATTTCGTTTTTTCATACTTTCAATGGCCTACACCTTATGTAGATCTGACAAGTTGTAGTGGGAGTTCACGTCAGGGGTCTAACGAGCGGCATTTGACCCTTGGACGTCAGACATTGATTAATCCAGTGGTTTACCCACAGTTCCGTACACCAAATGGCCAAGAAGTTGCGGTTACAGATCGCTTCATTGGCTAATCCCTCACATCAACCAGAACAGGGTTATATAACAACTCTTCCAGATCCTATTGTAGTAAAGACAAGTAAAACAGAATTTTGAACTTTGAAAAACGAAATGAGATAGAATCTGTGTTTTAATCGGATTGGTAATACATGTATTGATTATGTTCTTGAAAAATTTTATGAATTCACTCACCCCAGAGTGAGTATGAAGTTTAAATGTTCAAAGTGTGGTGGAATAGAGTATGAATTTATTAAGTTCAAAGTGTGGTGGAATCGAGTATGAATTTTATATGTCACAAGTGGTTGAATAGAGTATGAATTTATTATGTTTAAGTGATACATTAATTGATTGTGTTCTTGAAAAGTTTTATGAATTTACTCACCCCAGAGTGAGTATGAAGTTTAAATGTTCAAAGTGTGGTGGAATCGAGTATGAATTTTATATGTCACAAGTGGTTGAATAGAGTATTTTATGAATTTACTCACCCCAGAAGCTAAATCTGTAATTGTCTGCGTTAACACTATATTAAATACAGCATGGGATCGACTACTTTCATTGTTCATATTAGTTGCTGCTACTGTACGTGATTTATTACCTTCATTCATTAAATTATTAATATCCTGTAATATACAAAATACAAAATATACAGAATATAAATATACAATTAAATACTGGGGGTGATAATATAAATATACAAATTAAATATATACCAGTAAATAAATAATAAATATACAAAATAAATATATACCAGTAAATAAATAATAAATACAAAATAAATATACACGTATACTGGTTTATCACCCAATAATACATTCTACAGTAGATATCGTTTGTGTGATAAATTTCATAATCTACTGCAACATCGCTTTACATTAATTTGATTGGTCAATCAAAAAGAAACTACTTTTTTTAATTTTCGAAGAACAGCTTTTTTTTTATTAAAAGTAACTTCTTTTTTATTAAAAAGAAACTATTTTTATTTAATTGACCTTTATGGAAACACTGGGTCAATACAAAGGACTTTGCAATGGTTGAATTGCTGTGAAAAAATTGATGTATCACTACGCCATAATGTATTCAGGTTCAGTAAAAGTGAAATCTATAGCAAAGAATTCTATTTATTTATTTCTGCATGTAAGAAGGGATTGGGTGATAATAAAATCTCCTACTCGTCTTTTTTGATATCCAAAAATATCAACATTCATTTATAAAGTAAAAAACTTGATATTTTTTTATATCAAATAAGACGAGTAGGAGATTCTCTATGTATAAATACACAAAATAAAAATATATTATATAAATATACAAATACATTGTTAATATCCTGTAATAGTCAATAAAACATACCCATAAATATACAATACAATAAAAAATACGACTTTTTTGATAGACAATATTGGTGTCATCACCGACATGATGATATATTTATAGCATTCAGAAGAGTTCCGGTTCAAAGTTAAACTTGGCACAGCATCACCGATTTTATATTTTTAAAAGCCCCTCAGGGACTGTTGCAAATTTTTAACATTTGGGTCAAAACTTTGGTGGGTTGGTAAAACAATTCCGCAAAAAGAAAATGATAAATTAAAGTTACATTATTCAAGATATAGATAAGAACTAGCCATTCTTGCTATACTAGTTCGAAAGTAGATGTTGTAAAATGAATAATTTGAAAATTTCATTCAAATTACTCTATTGCAAGCGAAGAAATAGGCATTTAAAGATTTGACCGACCTGTGCAATAATTTCAACCACGGTCCTGGTTGATCAAAGCTACGACTCGAAGCGTGTAGCTGCGCCATATTTGATTTACCGCTGAAACGTTTTAATCTGTTTAATATCGGAGCAATCTGATGCCATCCAAAGTTGATTAAGGCCTGGATCAGTTAATTAATGTCTAATTAATACTTTAGAAAACATTTCATGCCCAAATAAAGACCTGCACTAGGCAGATTTAGCTCTTAAATAATGCATGTTTAAATGTTGATTATTTAATTGTAAAAATCTATCTATCTCAGCACAGACGAGCAGGTCAAAGAGTGGGTAGAGATCTATCTGCATTTTATTAGTTTGGAAGTAAGTGTTGGAATTTTTTTGATTGTCCCTAATCTTTAATGACAGTTCATTTAAACAATGACCATAGATGGTTAGATCTAAATATTAAGGCTACCTGCAGATTTTGTCAATGTCACAGAATTACCAGGGCTAGCGCTAACCCTAACCTAGCTGTAACTCAGAATCTCATCAACAAACCCTATTTACATTTCTAACTTTGATGCAATCTGCAGGGGGCCTTAATATTTAGACCGACCGGACTACACACCAGACTTACCTCGAATGAAGATACAGCTAACATCGATAATCCATCTACATATGGACCTAATATACTATGTTCTCGGACTTTTAAATTCTGTTTATTTCTGAAAATATTAATCAACAAATTAACTTGCTAGACAAACAACTTGTATTTAGTACAAACTAGGTCATTTCGGGACTAACATGTGGTTCAATTTTATTTCAATAATTTGCTTGCGAGTATAGGTCTATAGCGGTGGGAGAAAACCCATAAGGTTTGACAGGCGACCCTACTCCTTGTCACGTGCAATCGGGAAACCAAAGTTGACTCAATGACAGACCTTATGATACAACGCACATGCTCTAATCAATTGGCCATCCAATCCCCCAAGAACTAAATGGAGTGGGAAACTAATTACAACACTTCCTGAAGACGTTACTGAAGAATTTGCTTCGATCTTCGCATAAAAATAGCAGAGAAAAATTTATTTTGCATATTATGAAACGTAAATATTTAGAATCAACAAATTCCCCCACTGGGTAGGTAAGAATTTACCCTAGGCACAAGGTTGGAATGGGGTCTGTGTTCAGGAATTTGAGAATTTATATAATTAGAACTAATCAGAAGCTCATTTAAATTTGTAGGTGCAGGCCTGGAAAATATGGCTTTACATGTAGATGTATGTGACAAAATGTCAGGAACTAAATGAAATTTCTACCTGACATTTTCAACTTACTGCCAGACATGTACATGTATTAATAAGTAATGAAATCAATAAAAAAGACAAATTAGTGTCGGATAAAATGACAAGCACCAGAGGTTTTGTGCCTGACAAAGTCTGAATCTGTGCTTGACATTGTCTATGAGTCATGACAGGTGCCCTAGGCCTTTTTCCAGGCTTTTATATATACAATAGAGCTTGCTACGGCGTGCACTCATAATCAGCTAACACTCGATTCAACGAACACCAAAAAATCCCCCCGAGCGTTTATTAAGTAATTTAACCTCTACTAAACACGCACCTGTTCAACGCGTGCAGCGGGCACTTATATTAGCTCCCGATCATGCTATTTCATCCATTAAGCGAGCACATCTCGGAGAATCCCGTTCTCGCTTGAGCGAACGAGGGTGAACTGTCACGGACAATCACGTTCTCGCTTAAGCGAACGATACTGAACTGTCTTGACATGACTTACTCACTTGGCTTGAAATAACTACTATCACTAATTAACACTAAGAAAGGGTCTGAATTGATAACGCGTGCAACGGGCATCATGATTAATTCCCCCCGTCAAAATTCTCTTGTTTCAACGGTCACGATTTTACTAATAAAATCAACAAACCATCGGCTATTCAACGGCCATTGTCGTTTGTTCTTTGTAACACTCCCGCTAATCCCGTGAGTCGTAGTTAATTAACTGGAACCCCACTGATCAGGTAAAAAGAAATGTAAAAATAACAATCAACCCGGGATTATCTGTTTATTAATCTTTTGTCTAATTAAACGACCAACCTGGTCAGTTTTCACGCGTAACGACACTGATTGATACTGATTGAATAAAATGAAAGGATACCGAGTTATTAAACAGACGTTTATAGCGCCCCCTATAATATTACATACAGAGTAACATCCCCTGTAAAATCGGGGATGAAATCCGCGAATGTTTTTTGTCCATGATAAAATGATATTAATTCATCGATTTTCTTCACAAAAATGGATAAATATTATCGAATGCATCACAATGGTAGACAGTAGTATCTAAGGTTGGTACAAAATGACAAGTTTACCGAAGTTATGTTCGAGATTTTAGTAAAGAATCTTTGTTTGGCGCAAGATTCAGCGACGGTCAAATTTATCGATGCAAGTATTGATGTTCGTTCCCGATTTTATTAAGTGGTCGCGTAATAGCTAAAATAGTTGGGGTGTGAAATACTCAAATTCACGGCATTTTGAAACGCTTTTAGACGCTATGATGAAAGTAAATGAAATATTGGGGTACATGAGTTCCAGTATTACTAACATGTATACGAGACTCCTTTGAATTCACAACTAGATAAAAAGTACATGTTTTGTTATTGTAATACTACACGAATAAAAAATATATGCAGTCTATATACGAGACTCCTTTGAATTCACAACTAGATAAAAAGTACATGTAGGCCTATTGTTATTGTAATACTACATAAATAAAAAAAATATGCAGTCTATATCTTTAATTTTTTGTGGTAGGGGTTGGGGCAATATATGCAGTCTATATCTTTATTTTTTTGTGGTAGGGGTTTGGGCAATATTGTACACCTTTATTCAAAGAGCACCTCCATTAAGCAGGCATTTTGAAATTTCCCTTGGGTGCCTGCTGAATACAAGTTCTACTGTATATACATGTAGTACATTTATAGGATTAGAGTGGAGTGAGGCAAAAACGTGGCAGTGCTTCGCATGTTTGTTTGCTCAGTGTGCCGTGGGAAAAGATAACATGCTCCCCCCATCCTCATCTGTTCACCCACCTGGTTGGAAACCCTCTGCTATAGACTCATATGCTCTGCTCTAGCACGGAGGGTAAGCACCCCCCATCCTCATCTGTTCACCCACCTGGTTGGAAACCCTCTGCTATAAACTCTTATGCTCTGCTCTAGCACGGAGGGTAAGCACCCCCCCCCCATCCCTATCTGTACAAGCACCTGGTTAGGAACCTCCTTGTGACCAGACTTACCCTTTGAAATCTAAGAGATCATGAACTTTCTCATTGTAAATCTCCATGCTAGCACACGCCCCCCCTAACTGCACAACCTCTGCTATAGACACTTGTGACCAAACTTACCCTTTTAAATCTAAGAGGTCATGAACTTTCTCATTGTAAATCTCCATGTATGACACCTCTACTTTGTAAGTTAAATCATCTTTGGTCATAGTTTTTATATTTTCAAACAGAGCATCACAGAGTCTTGGTATTATTCCTTTCTGTTCATGGGTTCCCATCATGGTGTAAGACTTTCCTGAACCTGAAATAATTAACAGCATGTATTAAAATTTAAAAGAATGCTTCCAGTGAAAGTGTGTCTTAATCATAATATTTTTAATAGGAGCTAAGTCTCTAACTCAATATTTTTCATAATATTCAAAATTAAAAAGGCAAATTAAAAATTCAATTTCAATCAGTATTGATGTTGTTATCTTGCCAATTAACAGCATGTATTAATAATAATATTTTTTATCAAGTCCATAAGTCTATTGATACATCAATCTTAAGAAAACACAGATCCTATTTCATTTCGTTTTTATAGTCCAAATTCTGTTTTACTTGTATTTACTACACTAGGGTCTGGAGGAGTTGTTATCATCGATGACGTAGGGGATTAGCCAATCAAACAGTCTATTACAACCAGTGCTCACCCTGGGTTCCATTTTTTTTCCGCCAATTTTAATTTTTCTTTTTTTAGCCATATATTTCTTCCGCCAAAAAAAGTTAAAATTTTCAGTAATTTTTATAACATTTTTATTTACATTTATAAAATTACAATAGTCCAAATTCCGTTTTACTTGTATTTACTACACTAGGGTCTGAAGGAGTTGTTATCCTCGATGACGTAGGGGATTAGCCAATCAAACAGTCTATTATGACGACAAATTCTTGACCTTTTGATGCACGTACATGTAATTGTGGTAATACGTTGATTGATTAAAAAATGCCTTATGTAATCGGGTCAAAGGCCACTTGTTTGACCCCTGACGTGAACTCCCACTATACCTTGTAATCTTCATGTACTGTAGACACAAAAATGAAATATAGATGTGTATTTAAATTAGATTATTGATCTATCGAACAGGTTTTAACCTTGGTCAATTAGTATTTTATTTTCAATATTATGTTTAACTTTGGTAGTGAGAGAGAGAGAGAGAGAGAGAGAGAGAGAGAGAGAGAGAGAGAGAGAGTTGGGGCTCAACATCCACAGGGTGTAATTTTATTTCAATAACTCAATTGCTTGTAAGGGTCTTTAACAGTGGAAGGACAAAACTGGGGTTGAGAGAGAGGGAGAGAGAGAGAGAGAGGGCTTAACATCCACTCGACATAAACTAGGTCATTTCGGGACTAACAAACATATGGTTTAATTTTATTTCAATAATTGGCTTGCGCGTAGGGTTCTTTAGCAGTGGGAGGAAACCCAAGGACCTGGTGAAAACCCACAAGGTTGGACAGGTGACCCTACTCCTTGTCACATACAACTGGGGAATGGAAACCACGACAATTGACTCAATGAAAGGCTTTATGATAAAGAGCGCACATGCTAGCCATTCAGCCACCCAACCCCCCCAATATTATGTTTAACTTTGCGTATCGATGTTAGCGATGTGTAGGACTAAAAGCTATAATATATACTGTAGGCCTACATTTTCATCCATTTTATTATATATTTATAACATGGAGATGTATTTGCCACTTTAACTAGGTATATATACACCTATGTGTTCATTTGTATTAATATTATGTATATGAATTATCTAGGGAGAGAGGTTTTACATAGGCTAAACCTGTTCCCCAATCCTATTCAGACATACTGAATAAAAATATTGTTCATATAAAAAAAAAATAAAACAGTAATAATATATCTATCGACAAAAGAACAAAACGTCTAATAAGTAGATCTATTTGTTAAGGCTAATTCAATTTCCGTCAAGGTTGCCGAGACGTAAATAAGGTTAGGGCATGTGATGTTGCTAGATTGTAGGTTAGTGTTAGGGTAGGGGTTAGGGTTAGGGTAAAAGTAAGGGTTAGGTAAAAGTTAGGGTTAGGGTAACAGTAAGGGTTAGGTAAAAGTTAGGGTTAGGGTAAAAGTAAGGGTTAGGTAAAAGTAAGGGTAAGGTAAAAGTTAGGGTTAGGGTAAAAGTTAGGGTTAGGGTAAAAGTAAGGGTTAGGGTAAAAGTTAGGGTTAGGTAAAAGTTAGGGTTAGGGTAAAAGTTAGGGTTAGGGTAAAAGTAAGGGTTAGGGTAAAAGTTAGGGTTAGGGTTAGGGTAAAAGTAAGGGTTAGGGTAAAAGTAAGGGTTAGGGTAAACGTAAGGGTTAGGGTAAAAGTTAGGGTTAGGGTAAAAGTTAGGGTTAGGTAAAAGTTAGGGTTAGGTAAAAGTTAGGGTAAGGTCCAGCGTTAGGGTTAGGTAAAAGTTAGGGTTAGGTAAAAGTAAGGGTTAGGTAAAAGTAAGGGTTAGGTAAAAGTAAGGGTTAGGTAAAAGTAAGGGTTAGGGTAAAAGTTAGGGTAAGGTCCAGCGTTAGGGTTAGGGCTTGGATTAGCGTTCGCCTTGTTTACATCTTGTGACCTTTGACTAAACTTGAAGTTGGCCTTACCAATTAGATCTAACACGTCTGTAATTCAAATAGAGAAGTTTGCTTTATGGGAGTTATCTAAAATTTGACTACAATAGCAGAAATGAAATGAAATGAAATGGGGTTTAACGTCCTACTGTTCTGCTCTGACTGGGCTAATAAAGATGGCATATATGGCATATAGGGTGCTAGAGGGAAATTTTGCCAGGACAGCCTACTCTTGCATCAAATTCCATCTTCAAAGGGATCTTTTACTTGCACACCAATGTGTACACAGGACCTCGGTTTTCCATCCCATCCAAACTACTACACAGCTAATATAAATCCAACCAAAACATATGAGTGTGTTTCGAGTTTATTGGTGTGTTCTTGGCAACTTGGTAAAGTTCAGTTTTGATAAAAATGTGATTATTTATCATATATCATACCAACCAACTGTCTGCACTAGGATAAAGTCATGAATTCCACCTGAACTAAAGAAAGAGTCATGCAGCATTCCACCTGCTACTCAGTACGCATATAACATGCATTGGAAATATTTACATACATACAAAACATGTATTCACTAAGGCATGTTTAGGGGGTATTATATGTTTGCAGTTAACTTACAAGATTCTGGTTATTAGAACTGGGTAGAATTATATATATAGAGAGAAATGGGGTTTAACGTCCACTTGATATAAACAAGGTCATTTCGGGACTAACATGTGGTTTAATTTTTTTCAATAATTCGCTTACGTGTATGTGTCTTTAGCAGAAGGAGGAAACCGGAGGGTAGAATTATTGTGTTTGTACCAATATACATGTACAATTGTGCATGTAGTTATTCAGTAGTCGTTTGGATAGAATAAAAAACAAGGTCCCACGTAGTTTAATCAAGAAAATTTGAAAAACACAGTACAAACTTTAGCTTTAGTATTATCGCTCTATATAAATAGAGGATAATGATTATGATTATTATTTATTGTATATTAATGTCCGGTAATGATACAGACTTCACTCAAAATAACAATCTCGCACCCAGAGTCAGCCGCGGGGCCGGAGGCCTCTGGGGCCAAAGACCGTCCATTATCTTCAGATTTTTTAACGCGTAAGCCCCGCCCATGCTGACCTCTGATTGGACAATCTCGAAAACAAGATGTCGGATCGTCGTTTTGTTTGTTGTGAAATGATTCTTGAGTCAAAGTCAACTCGCTGACATAACAAAAGTGGATCCTAAATGTAAAAATTTAAGTTTTCGTAAAGATCTATTTTTCTACGCGTGTGTATATTTTTAAGTGATTCGGTCATCCGGAAACGTAAAATAAATACATTTCACGTGACAGTCGTGTGATTCGTCCCTTCCGGGAAAATGGCTACCCAGTGTCACCAGAGAAATTTCTTTCTCCAAAATTTTTCTGGTTCGAGATTGTCAAAATAAAAGTTCTGAGTCGATATGAACTATGAGATGTCAATTCGACATATGCCCCCCTTTTTAAACACAGATATATTTTTATGTTTTGACCTACATGTAGAAGGAAACTGTATGAAATAATCTGTGTAATTGTTTGATTCTGGTACATGTAAAAGACTATTTAGATACACTGTTTGATATAATACTGTGAGTGTTGTTGTTTAAATACAGATATTTTTTTGTTTTGACTGAAGACCTAAGAGGAAGCTGTGGGATATAGTCCATGTATTTAGATACACTGTTTGATATAATACTGTGAGTGTTGTTGTTGTCTATCTACTAGTAATCTGTTTATACCCCTGGTACATTTTTATCCCATACAGGTATATCGCACAGGTATATTTATATCTCATTAACATATCCCTCACTGATTTAACACCTGAGATAGGAACACATAAACAACACAAACAAAATATGTTTCTTATTTCATCCGCAAATTTTGAAACAAATAAATTAAATTTTTCATGGTATACAAGAATAATGGTAGAAACAATACAAACAAAATATGTTTCTTTTTTCCTAGGCAAATTTTGAAACAAATAAATTTAATTTTTCATGGTATACAAGAATAGTTTTAATTCATTAATTGAAATAGGGTTTAACATCCTATATGTACATGTACTTTTGAAGATGGTTCGGGTCATGGTGGCTAAGTGGGGGAGACACTGTCTCGCTAGCTTGGAGGTCGCGGGTTAGCTCCCTGCATTGGCAGATAAAGTTCATCAGGATTTTTCGGCGTGGTTTCTCGATGTAAGTTGTTCTTAAGTGACGGTTTGACATGTCTTATAATTGGTAGAATGTCATGGTAACTTGGAATGGTCATTACATGGATGGATGATATAATTGGTTGATTTGAATAATTTATTATTGGTTAGATTACTTTTATTGTGTTATGTTATATTTGACCTTTAGTCAGGAAATGAAATGGGGTTTAACATCCTACTGTTCTGCTCCAACTGGGCTAATGAAGATGGGCAGACACCATGCCTACAGCTTACTTTTATTTCTAATTCCAACTGTCAAGGGTTGTATTACGTTCATGTCTTCACAATTAGAAACTGTCCTTGTTGGCCCTCCGTCCTGCACCACTGACAAGGAGACAGAAAATTTCTCAGCAAACACCGAGAAATTTTGGTTAGCGGCCTTTTGCCTTAATTACTCACCACATCTCCTTTAGAATCTTTTAGAACTTAGAAGCATTTAGTAATTGGATAGAGTAATGAACTATAACACATACTTATAGAAAACAGGCTCCTAATGTACTTCAGGGGACGCTTCAATGAATATTCTCTCAAACTTAACAAGCTTGGCTAAAGAGTTTTCTACAAATATTGATCAGGTAGTATGGAAGTATTAATAAACATGTATATGTACATGTAAAAAGAGAGAGAGAGATAGGGGGAGAAAAGGAGAGAGAGAGAGTGAGAGAGAGAGAAATGGGTTCTTCCTCAACACAACACAACCTAGGTATTTCGGGACCGCGTCCTGCATCACTGACAAGGGGGAACCATGCCAGAAAATCAGGATGATCTATCTCGGCCAATGCTGGGAACGAACACCCGACCTCCACTGGAGTGTATTTTTTCAGACCCGAATTAATGCTTCAAAACCTTGTATAAGAGTGACATTTTGGACAAGTAAAACAAGCTGACAGGGTCGGTCTTGCAAAAACGATGGCTAAACTCTCTGTGCGTGACATAAGACAATTCTACTTCCTGTGCAGGAATCACTAATTAATTAATATTTTGACAGGGAGTATTCAGTTTTTACTTTAGACCTGGGATATATTAGAGACCCGGGTTCTATTCGAGACCCGGGTTGTATTTATCTCAACACCCCCTTACCCCCAGGTTCTATTCGAGGCCCGGGTTGTAATCGTGGCCAGGGTTGTATTCGAGGAGATACGGTAATGCAATGGGCCTAACTTATTACTACATGTATTATATCAAGAACGGTCAGCTCTTTATCTTAATCTAACTATATGTAGTTTATAAACATTTCTGTTTGAAAAACATTACATGGTAATTTTAATCCAAGATACTCTCTCTGTAACAATAACAACATGCCCAAAGTTCTACGTCAAAGCACATGTAATAATATCAATTAATTCCTTCATAACGTCAAAGTATACAAATTAATTCCTTCATGTATCTAGCTGATTACATATGTATTAATTATATATTTGTAAAGGGCTTATTTAGAATTACATATACATGTAGCTGTTAGTTGTGCCGAAAGTCCTACGTCAGAGCTATCAATTATTTCTTCCACGTATGTGTTAATTTTATATTTGTAAAGCGCTTAGAATAAGCTGTTAGTTAGAAGACCATCTACATTGATTGAATTAATGTATGCGGAAAGCTTAATCGATTACCTAGGCTACATGAAATGCTGTTATCCATGCTACAATACTTTTTTAAAATGGATGAAAGCCCCGAACTTTAGATTTTTACGTAATTATATAAACTATAATCTTTGAATACATGTACATAATTACAATCTGATTATACTTTATACTTTCAATATATTTCTGTCTGAAAACACCAGGCTAATCATGTATGGGGGGGGGGGGGGTCCTTTTAATCATTCATTTGTGTAGGGACTATAATTTTATCCATATGGGGACCCTAATCTTATTCATATGTGCCCTAGTGCCCTATAATCTTATTCATATGTGCCCTATAATCTTTTTCCAATGGGGACCCTTAACCATATTCATATGTGCCTTATAATTTTATTCATATGTGCCCTATAACTTTATTCATATGTGCCCTAAAAATTTATTCATATGTGCCCTATAACTTTATTCATATGTGCCCTATAACTTTATTCATATGTGCCCTACAATTTTATTAATATGGGATGGGGACTATAACTTTATTGATTTAATTCATATGGGGATTATAACTTTATTTATATGGAGATGATAATTTTATTCATATGGGGACTTTAATTCTGCTCATTTTATATTTATGGGGACAACAATTTTATTCATATTTTAATTTTATTCATTTGGGGGCTCTAACTTTATTCATATGAGGACTATAACTTTATTCATATGAGGACTATAATTTTATTCATATGGGATAGGGACTATAACTTTATTGTTTTTATTTATATGTGCCCTATAATTTTATTTATATGATGCCTTGTTACTTCAAACTACATTCTCCCACTCATGATGATTTAATAACAAGAGTTCATCACCTATTACCAGCCAGAGGTTATTAATATAAATAATCAAACAGTGTTTGTTATCAATCTTTAATCACCTTCTGATTAAACATGTATCTCTACACCAATCTAATTATTACTACTAGTCTCTAATATAAACAGAGGGGGAGAGAAAGGGAGAAATGGGGTTTAATGTCCACTCGACACAAACTACTACTAGGCTCTATTCTAAACAGAGAGAGAGAGAGAGGGAGAGAGAGAGATGGGGTTTAATGTCCACTCGACACAAACTACTACTAGGCTCTATTCTAAACAGAGAGAGAGAGAGAGAAATAGGGTTTAAGGTCCACTCGACACGAATAAGTATCTAATCTGAACAAGAAAGAGAGATGGGGTTTAAGGTCCACTGGAGACAAATTAGTCTCTAATGTAAACAGAGAGGGAGAGGGAGATGGGGTTTAAGGTCCACTCCATACAAACTAGTCTCGAATCTAAACACAGAGAGAAAGATGGGGTTTAACTCCACTCTGACAAAAATTAGGCTTAACAGAGAGAGAAATAAGGTTTAACATCCACTCCACACAAACTAGGCTCTAATCTAAACAAAGAGAGAGAAAGAGAGAGAGATAGAGAGAGAGAAATGGGGTTTAACATCCACTCCACACAAACTACGCTCTAATCTAAACAAAGAGAGAGAAAGAGAGAGAGATAGAGAGAGAGAAATGGGGTTTAACATCCACTCCACACAAACTATGCTCTAATCTAAACAATATACAACATTTTACAGTTGTGTTGTCAACATACAATGTAGATAGAATTAAAACCATTTCTGAGTCGGAACAAAGAATCAACTTAATCAGCGTTTTTATTACGCCCCAGTCATCCATGCCAAGGATAAAATGAAAACAGCCACTGGTTTTATATTCTGTTAAAGATGGATTACGCTGAGCTACATGTAAATCTGTCTATTGCGAGTCTTTATTTTGGCCAAGGACAAAATGAAAACAGCCTCTGGTTTTATATTTTGTTAAAGATCGATTACCCTGAGCTCCATGTAAATCTGTCTATTATAGGTCTATATTTTGGCTTCAAATGTATTACATGTATACATTGTATATAAACTATTATTTAGACATTTATTCACATATGACAAACAAGCCTATAATCAACTCTCTAGTTCATCTGATGGCCGATATTTAAATGGATTCGGACATTTAAATGTATGTTTAAATACTTTACGAAAATAAACAATAATCTATATGTCACATTTTGTCCAGCCTTTAAACACTGATGCATGTACTTCGCTCAGAATAACGTAATTTTAGCAAGAACAACCCGCTCTTTATCTAAATCTTACGTAATGCATATTTTGGAATTATTATTACTGACCTTAGAGAGTGAGAAATGGGGTCTAACATTCACTCGACACAGACTTAGTCATTTCAGGACTAACATATTGTTTTATTTTATTTAGCAGTGGGAGGAAATCGGAGGATTCAGAAAAAACCTATGTACAACCGGGAATCAAAACCACACCAGTTGACTCAGTAGTTCTCGCCCATTTCAATATATAATAGAATTACCAGAATAGATTGTTAACTGAAACTGGTGAATTGTGCCTGGCAGGCATGTCTGGAAATACATAAACATGGAAATCACTTGTGACAAGACATGTGTCAGGTTCTTGTCTTTACATCAGAGAGAGAGAGAGAGAGAGAGATGGGGTTTAAACTCCACTTGACACAAACTAGGTCATTTCGGGACTAACATATGGTTTAATTTAATTTTAATAAATCGCTTGCGTGTAGGGGTCTTTAGCAGTGGGAGGAAACTGAAATGCCCGGAGGAAACCCAGAAGGTTGGACAGGCTACCCTACTCCTTGCCACGTACAACCAGGGATTCAAACCACGCCAGTTGACTCAATGACAGACTTTATGATACCACTCAGCCATCCAAATCTCCCTTTACATCAGAAGTCCTCAGCCTTTTTCAATGTACACATGTAATAGCATGAATAGGGAAGATTTATATCTGACGAATCGAATCGTGCCATGCAAGTCTGGAAACAAATCACCTGTGACAGACATTTCTCCCGTCAAAAGGCAAAACCTAGTAACTCACTTTTTGATCAAAATTGAGTTACATGTAGGACCAAATTTGTAGTTACTTGGGTATGTGCTCCCTGGATCTTCCAATCTTTTTATTATGTAAGCAGTTACACCCATGACACAATCTAGCAACTTCCATCATTTGTCTAGAATACCACAGTAAAACCTACATGTAGTAACTCATGATTAGTCAAATCAATGGATGAGCTGGGGTTTAATATTCATTCATTACATTTTCCTTTGTTTTCTCAAAATAAGAAAAAAGTGAGTTACTAGGTTTTGCCTTTTGACAGACATTTAACAGGTGCTTGTCATTACATGTCATTCTGCACACAGACATCTATCTACTTTAAGAACGGATCTCTGCCCTGAATGGCGAACATATCCCCAAATTAGCATACTATTTTGTAATGCGTTTCTACTCCATTTCAAATCTGTCTTACACACAAAGACTAAATCAATCTTTCCAGTTTTATTAAATGGAAGCAGACAAAAATCGTCTATCTAAAAATTAAAATGTCAGTCAACTACATGTAGGTGAGTATACAGGTCACAATTCGATGGAATACAATTACTGCTTATAACCTGAGCGACGTTTAGACTAGGCTTCTTAAGTCATTATCAAGCAATGATGGTCAGTTATAAACAGTAATTGTATTCCATAGAAATGTGTCCTGTTTCCTGTATACTCCAGTTCAATTACTAAATGCCATTGAAACAATTTAACTAGTTGAGTGTCTGTTCTGAAGTGGAGCCAATTGTAGACAGAAACATAATGGATTCACTCTTTTTGAATTGTTTGTTCGGTTGTTGTTTCTGAGTATGATGTCTTGTCGTTATATTTGTCTTTTGTGTAAATCATATGTGGCGCAGTCCCCCTGCACTTACTATTACTGTTCAGCAAGGGGGGCTAATTAAGATTGGCATATATGTACGCCATAGTGTCCATGAGGGAAATTTTTCTCGGACAGCAGCGCCAAGACCTACTATTATATCAAATTCCAATTGCCGAGGGACCTATTACATGCATGCCGATGTGTACACGGGACCTCAGTACTTCATCCCATCCAAACAGCTAGACAGCTGCCCTTGTCATGCCCTCAGTCCTGCACTACTGACAGCTGAAATTCAATATAAGAGTAGGCCATAGTGCGGCTATCTGTTAAATTTCCCTCATAGTCATAGCAGACTGTATGGCGTACGCCCGTCTTCATTAGCCCAGTTCGAAACAGAACAGTAGGTTGAGGGAGCAGAACAGTAGGATGGTAAACCCCATTTCTGTTCCAATTTATTTACCTGTTTGTCCATAAGCAAATATACATCCATTATATCCTTCATAAGCTCTCTCTAATATCTCCACACCCAGCGCTTTAAATACCTCTTCCTGACCTTGAAATTTAGGATCATCTTCAAGCATAGACCAGAAACAATGATCAAAAGCAAACGTCTGAAAACAACAAAAAAATAAAATAAAATTCATCAGAGTTACATTGTACAGAGAGAGAGAGAGATAAACGGGGTTTAACTTCCACTCAACACAACTAGGACATTTTGGGACTAACATATGGTTTTAATTGTACAGAGAGAGAGAGAGAGAGAGAGAAACGGGGTTTAATGTCCACTCGACACAACTAGGACATTTTGGGACTAACATATGGTTTTAATTTTATTTCAATAATTTGCTTGCGCTAAGGGGTCTTTAGCAGTGGGAGGAAACCGGAGGACCAGGAGGAAACCCACGAGATACATTGTATAGGCATAGGGCATTGTGTATATTTATCAGCAGAGACACACAGCAAATTTTGCAAATAAAGGTTTTTTACAAAGGGCTATGTATTAGTTAAAATAAAGGGAACAATTTTGAGTAAATTCTTAACTTGCGAACTCAGGGCCTGGTTTCGCAAAACATTCCCAGACTTCAGTTAAGAATTGATACAATTTTCTTTTTTTTAATGTATCAAATAGATCAATAAGAAACCATGTGAAAATTTCTTTGTTTCTGGATCAAAAATGTTTCTCATAAACAGTGATTGAAAGTGGAGTAAATTTTTAACTTGAAAC
This sequence comes from Patella pellucida, assembly GCA_917208275.1. Lineage (NCBI taxonomy): Eukaryota > Metazoa > Mollusca > Gastropoda > Patellidae > Patella > Patella pellucida. The sequence goes on from OU795038.1 coordinate 6,389,390, forward strand.
CAGGTCTGAAGGAGTAAAATATGAATTGATTTGAAATCCAGATGTGTTAATTTGAAATAGTTGTATTTCAGGGCTAGGACATGTGATTGTTGTTGAAGATTATGGGTAAGGGCTAGCTAGGGTTAGGGTTAGTGCTAGTCACGTTTACATGACATAATCTGGAGGTGGCCTTAATATTTAGATCTAAACTAGATGCCCCCTAGACCTTGAGACCCTATTAGCATCAGTCTGCAAAGCTAATAGGTACATGTAAATATGGCATAGACTCGAGCACAATTTCCTGTTCCTTCTTCTTCGATAATAAAATGTACCCGACATATTATAATTATGACGAAATCTGGAGGTGGTCTTAATATTAAGATCTAAACTAGATGTCCCCTAGACCTTGAGACCCTATTAGCATCAGTCTGCAAAGCTAATAGGTAAATATGGCATAGACTCGAGCACAATTTCCTGTTCCTTCTTCTTTGATAATAAAATGTACGTCTACGCGACATATTACAATCGTGATGAATATCGATACTTCCGTATTACATGGGATCATCGTACATCATGCGTTAAATATACGACTTTTTATGGATATGATATCAATGGAGCTCAATTTCGAAAGTTGAAGGACAACAGACAACAATAATAAAGTTAAGTTCCTCACCTTTGTTGCCTTTCTTCCATCATGTCTGAAAAAGAAATCAAAATAAATGTATACAATCTAAATCTACTTCTGGTCTGACAGTAGAGGAAATTGATGGAAATGGAATCTGGGATGAAAGAAACGAGTAATGGCAAATATAGACGGAACTCCTGAAGTGTTCGTGATGAAGAAACGTCTCAAACGGAACTCTTGATTGAGTCTTGATTATCCAGTTGATGTCAAAAATACAAACGTTGACATTTAGATCAATGTCTAGGTCATGCACGATTCCAAGAAAAGATTGCTTTTCGTCTGTCCATACTTTTTAATTTGAATCTTATTGTTATCTATATTGTAATTGATATTGTAATCTATACTTTATAATCTATACTTTTTAATCTATACTTTATTATCTATACTTTATAATCTATACTTTATAATCTATACTTTATAATCTATACTTTATAATCTATACTTTATAATCTATACTTTATAATCTATATTGTATTTTGAATTTATATTGTACATGTGTATACTGTATAATTTGAATCTATATTGTACATGTTATTTGAATCTACACGTATATTGTAATCGAATATCTATACTTTTGTCATCTGAATCAATATATTACATGGTAATTTGATTTGTAATCTTCTATAATTTGTAACTAACGCGTCTCGTGTTCTAATTATTCAAGCATGGTTAAATGGACAATAAACCCCCTCTGAATACGTAACAGGAACGTGTTTATCTCCTAATTACACTGTAATTTATAATTTGAATCTATATTACACTGTAATTTGAATCTATATTACACTGTAATTTGAATCTATATTACACTGTAATTTGAATCTATATTACACTGTAATTTGAATCTATATTACACTGTAATTTGAATCTATATTACACTGTAATTTGTAATTTGAATCATACTGTAATTTGTTTTTCAATTATATTGTAATTTGAAACTGTATTTTGTACTTTGCATCATTTACAAAGTAAATTTGAACATCTTTTGTAACTTTAACCAATTATTGTCTAATTAATAATTTATATAACATTTCAAGCCTAAAGAGAGACGTACATGCAACCTGAGAAAAGCCATGAGGTTAGACAGGCGACCCTACTCCTTTTCACATACAACTGGGATTCGAAACCACGCCAGTTGACTCAATGACAGACTTTATGATACAGCGCGCACAGGCTAACCATTTGGCCATCCAACTCCCTATTACCAGTAATGTTATATTACATGTTTGTAATATACATGTACATGGAGCCATATTGAGGGGATCACGGTAGCTAAGTGGATAAGGTGCTGGTTCGCTAGCCTGGAGGTCAAGTGTTTGATCCCTGCATTGGCCGAGAAAGTTCATCTTGATTTTCCGGCGTGATTTACCCTTGTCAGTGATGCAGAAGGAGGGCCTGACAAGGACAGCTGCCTAGTCATTTGGATTGGACGAAAAACCGAGGTCCCGTGTACACATTGGCGTGCACGTAAAAGAACCCTTGGCAGTTGGAATTCAGTTGCTGCCCGGGCAAAATTCCCCTCATAGCACACTGTATGGCGTATGCCCGTCTTCAATAAGCCCAGGTTAGGTGCTTAAGCGTAGGACGTTAAACCCCATTTCATTCATTGGAGCCATATTGAATCAATTTGACATGGAATCAATTACTAAAGCATGTGGTTTTACAGGTTTATAATTATTCTCCGCGTGAATTCTTTATATTTTCCACGGTCTGTGGATTGATGTTACAAGTTTTTAATTATCCTCCGCGTGAATTCATTATATTTCCTCACAGCTCATCTCAATAATTCTTCCCCTGAATATCAACATTGCTACGAAGTAAATGATGGAGGCGTTACGTGAATTTAAAAGCTTTCAATTGACTCTAATCACTAATCATCACACATCCCCCAGACTTGTATCGGATCAATCAAGATGTCCGCAGTTCGTTCACTTTTTACGTTTCACCATTTCATTCCAAGATCAATTTTCCTTGATATTCAATTTCTGTAGCACTCCAAAGTCAGGCTTCTTTTTTCTCCTCTTTCCCTCGAAATTGATTTTATTATCTCAAACGGAAGAGAAATCGATGAAAAAAAAAACCCCACCACAGTGTTGATTCGAGATTAGTTTCAAGGCTATAGTCTTAGTTAGTATAAAGATTCAACGATATTTGGTTTTTATAGGGAAAAGCTTATGGGTTTCTCATGTTAAAAAAAGAGAGAGAGAGAGAGAGAGAGAGAGAGAGAGAAAGAGAGAGAGAGAGAGAGTTTAAAGTCAACACAAAAACAAACAAGGTCATTTCAGGACTAACATACATGTACATGTATGGTTCAATTTCATTTCAATAATTCGCTTGCACTTAGGGGTCTTTAGCAGTGGAAGGAAACCTGGGGACCCAAAGAAAACCCACGTGGTTAGACAGGCGATCTTACTGTTTGTCATTACACGTTACTTAATGACAGACCTTATGATACAGAGTACACTGTCCACAACAAACCAGGTCATTTCGGGACTAACACAAGGTTCATTTTTATTTCATTAATTAGCTTGTGCCTAGGGGTCTTTAGCAGTTGAAGGAAACCGGAGGAGAGATTATATTATTATCCACTTTACACAAAAAAAGTCATTTCGGGGCTAGCATGCAGTTAAATTTTAACTATACAAAACGAAACAAAATAAGATCTGTGTTTTATTCATATTGACAAAGACTGCATGGACCTGCCTATATGTACATGTAGTAGCATAAAGATTCAATCATATCTGGTTTTCATGAAGAGAATGAATGAATGAATGAAATGGGGTTTAACGTCCTACGCTTAAGCACCGTACCTGGGCTAATTGAAGACGGGCATACGCCACAGTGTGCAATGAGGGAAATTTTGCCCGGGCAGCGGCGCTACGGCCTACTCTTATATCGAATTCCAACTGCCAAGGGATCTTTTACGTGCACTCCAATTTGTAAACGGGACCTTGGTTTTTCGTCCCATCCGAACGACTAGGCAGCTGTCCTTGTCAGGCCCTCCTTCTGCATCACTGACAAGGGGAAATCACACCGGAAAATAGAGATGAACTTTCTCGGCCAATGCAGGGATCGAACACTCAACCTCCAGGCTAGCGAACCAGCGCCTTATCCACTTAGCCACCGTGATCCCCTGGCTTGGGATAGAAGGGAGTGGAGGGGAGTCTACAGTGATATCCCTTGATCAGGGAGGGATTTGGCGCAATGTTTCGAGACCCGAATTGTGCACCGAGTTCTTGTGTCCTTGAATAAGACACTTTACCCCTGTATTCCAGTCTACCCAGCTGTAAATGGGTACCGGTAGGATGGTGTATGCATTACACGAAAAACTGTTGCGCTCTTTGAAGCAGCATACATATGTTGGGGCTCTTAAAAGAGTTCAGGGGTAAAGGGAGGTAATCAGGCTTTACCTGTATTCTAGAGACCAGGATAATAATAGTGTAGCGCTTTGAGCATAAACTGAGTTTGTGGATACAGCGCATTATAAATGCCCATATTATTATTGTTGTTATCAGAACGATCTCGTTAGTTCTTCCAGCCAAGAAATAGTTTAGTTTATATGCTGTCAAGAAAGTCTCTGCCAGGAAATATATTCAGCTAGTTGTACACCACTACCATGCATAACAATAGAACTCCTTGATTGAAAAAAAAATTGTAGCAATTTCTTCAAGTGGTAATTTCCATTCACTGACTGGGGAGTGAGATTGGGTTTTGCATATAACTAATGGCTTGCATAATGCATACATGTCAGCTTGTACATTATATTTTGCTCGATATTTATCGCTTGATAAAGAGAGTGAGGGAGAGAGAGAGAGAGAGAAATGGGGGTTTAATGTCCACTCGACACAAACTAGGTCATTTCGAGACTAACACATGTTTGAATTTTATTTCAATATTTCACTCGCTCATTGGGGTCTTTAGCAGTGGGAGAGAGAGAGAGAGAGAAATGGGGTTTAACGTCCACTCAACACAACTAGGTCATTTTGAGGCTAACACATGCTTGAATTTTATTTCAATAATTCACTCGCTCATTGGGGTCTTTAGCAGTTGGATTAAATGGGAGGACCCAGAGAAAACACATCAGGTTGGACAGGCAACCCTACTCCTTGTCATGTAAAACCAGCGAATCGAAACACACGGCAGTTGACTCAATGACAGGCTTTATGATACAGCAAGCAAATACTAATCATTCGGCCATCCACTCCCTCTGTACCAAGGGATCTTTCACATGCACGCCAATGTGTACAAGCACCTACATGTATTACAATTTCTCATTTATTTTCAATTAAGAAAAACCTCATATAGCCAATTATTGTAAATTATTACTGGGAATAGAACCTTAATAATAATAATGATGATATTTGTATTGCGCAACTATTCAATCCACTAGGGAATGTACTAGGTGCTAGAAAATGTTCTCACTTAGTGATAGTGACTAAACAACCAAGTTTTCACTTTGGATTTAATCAAAAATCGACACAGATTCATATTGTCGGATATTTTCTGGAAGTGTATCCCAAACAATTGATACACTGTATCAAAAAGTTCTGGATCCAAAAGATTTCAAATTATAGATCAGGCAAATCCAATAACAATTTCCCTTAACCACTTTTCATTTACGATTTTTAGCCAATTTTCAATATTACCGAAAATCCCAGATGTTGAAATTAATTACATTATTACTGTGACTCGAGTGTAAGTACATTTATTTTCAATTAAGAAAAACCTCAAGTAGTCAAATTTTGTAAATTATTACTAGAAGTGAGAGCCTTTAGTCTTTAACCACTTTTTATTTCAGGTTTTCACCCAATTTTCAATATTAACGAAAATCCCAGATGTTGAAATTAAGTACATTATTACAGTGACTGAGACTGTTGATCGTGTAATCAATGTGATAGAAATTCGCGAAACTTGGTCATTTATAGCTAACTCCTCTACTTTCATCCATAAATTATCGTTAATTTTATTAGACTTAAGACGGTGAGTCTTCATGACCACAGACCACAGACAGCCATAAAACATGCTAACCAGAGCTAACAGGAATAATTATGTTGTCTACAGTATTGGGTAATTTCATTATTTACATGGACAGAGAGAGAGAGTGAGAGAGAGAGAGAGATGGGGTTTAACGTCCACTCAACACAACTAGGTCATTTCGGGACTTACATAAGTTTTTTGTAAATTTTATTTCAATAATTCGCTTGCGCGTGGGGGTCTTTAGCAGTGGGAGGAAACCGTAGTGCCCGGAGGAAACCCACGAGTTTGAGAAGGCGCCCTAATCTCCAAGCCACATACGCTCACACCAGGGCTCGAAACCACAGTCGCAAGCCAGAGGTGGCCGGCCAGCTAGAGGTCGAAGCGCGGCACTCTAGACTACTAGGCCATCCCAAGTGAGAGAGAGTGAGAGAGTGAGAGAGAGTGAGAGTGAGAGAGAGAGAGAGAGAGAGAGAGAGACTAACATTTAGTTCCATTTTCAGTGTGTATAGAATCTATGACATCATGAGGTAGAAGGGTTTAGTTTACATAGAGAGGCGAAAGAGAGACAGAGACAAAGAGAAATGGGGTTTAACTCCACTCGACACAAACTAGGTCATTTTGGGACTAACATATGGTTCAATTTCTAGAGGTCGAAGCAAGCACTCTAGACCACTAGGCCATCCCAACCCCCCCCCAATACCATTTCAGTATTTAGTATTGTATCATGTATGATGTTCCTACCCATACGGTGAGAAAACGCACGAGGTTGAACAGGCTATCCTACTCCATGTCAAGTAGAACCGGGTATTCGAAACCACGTCAGTTGACTCAATGACAGCCTTTATGATACAGCGCAAACCATTCAGCCATCCACCCCCCATAATGAAATAAATAAAAATCAGATTTTTTATTGTTCTTAAGTATCGGTGATAACGTGACATCTATACCGATTGGAACAAGTCAGGCTGATTCCTCACTTTGCTGTTGCCGGTGGCATTACAATCAGGGACACAATACATTGCCATATCAGATATCATCTCAACATGTGGCGAAGATGGCACCCAGGGGAATTAAGAGAAAACTTGGAGTGTTTGACAAATAAGCTTGCAGCAACGACTACATATTTATTGATTACTGCATGTAGAGTTTCTTAAATTGATTGCTGATTGCCGAACTCCTTCATAATGTCAAGAAATATAGTCTAAATCTAAAAAGGAGAGAGAGAGAGAAAGAAAGAGAGAGAGAGATTTTTGATTATCGAATAGCTAGTTTTTTAAATTGATTACTGATTGCCTTCATAACCTCAAGAAATGTAGTCTAAGTCTAAAAAGAGAGAGAGAGAGAGTGAGAGAGAGAGAGAGAGAATTTATTAATTATTGCATGTATAGTTTCTTATATTGATTGCTAAACTCCTTCATAATGTCCAGACTACAGAAATAAAGTCTAAAAGAGGAAGAAAGAGAGAGAGAGAGCAAGAAAGAATGTATTGATTTTTGCATGTTTAGTGTCTTAAATTGATTGCTGAACTCCCTCATAATGTCAAGAAATTATCCCAAACTCTTAAAGAGAAAAAACGTATCAAAAGCACCTTCTTATCTTCGAGTAAAACTGAAATTAGTTTTTTTACGGTGATTAAATTTCCGCTGTCTCATTTAAGACAGTGTGCCTTGTCAGACCCTCCATCTTGTAACCCGGGGTAACCACGTAAGATATTTCTATCTCAGGAATCAATCAAGAAGAAAATGTATTAAAATCACCTTCTAACTCTAGTGAAATTGAAACCATTTTTTTATGGTGATTAAATTACCAAGGTCTCATTTTAGTGATTATTTTAGCTTAGCATCGACAACATCGACAGAATCCCTCTGGTTGTCAACTAGATCCAATGAATGAAATGGGGTTTAAATTCCTACTGTTATGCACTTAACCTGAGCTAATTGAAGACGGGCATACGCCATACAGTGTACTATGAGGGTAATTTTGCCCGGGCAGCAGCGCTACGGCCTACTCTTATATCAAATTCCAACTGCCAAGGGATCTTTTACGTGCACTCCAATGTGTACACGGGACCTTGGTTTTTCGTCCCATCCGAACGACTTGGCAGCTTTCCTTGTCATCACTGACAAGGGGAATTCACGTCGGAAAATCGAGATGAACTTTCTCGGCCAATGCAGGGATCGTACACCCGACCTCCAGGCTAGCGAACCAGCGCCTTATCCACTTAGCCACCGTGATCCCCTTCAACTAGATCCCTTTACCATCATGAGAATCTGGCTGACATATGAGATCTGTCATTGAGTCAGGTTTTGATTCCCACTTGTATGTGTACGTGTCAAGGACAAGTAGGGTTGCCTGTCTAACTTTTATCTGGGTCTTCCAGTTTGCTCTCTCTGCGTGTACATGTTTGTTATACAAGGACTGAAGGAGTAGGTTTGCCTCTCCAAAATCGTGGGTTTTCTACAGGTCCTTTTGGTTGACTCGAAATGATCTAGATGAAACCCATGATCCTTTGTACACATTGTTGTGCTTGTGCACGTAAAAGGTCCCTTGTCAGTTGGAATTCGATATAAGAGTAGACTGTATTGATGATGCCTGGGCAAAATTCCCTCTCAGCACACTGTATTGCGTATAATAGATGACATGTAATTCAGAAACGTAAGACATCAATCTCTGTCTCCCTCTCCCTCATAGAATCCCACTCTTGTCAAGTAGACCGGTCCTTTAACCAACCTCTCTCTCTCTATCTCTATGTTAGTTCCGAAATAACCTCCCTCTCTCTCTCTCTCTATGTTAGTTCCGAAATAACCTCCCTCTCTCTGTCTCTCTCTCTCTCTGTCTGTCTCTCTCTCTCTCTGTCTCTCTCTCTCATAGAATCCCCCTCTTGTCAAGTAGACCCGTCCTTAAACCAACCTCTCTCTCTCTCTCTCTCTATGTTAGTTCCGAAATGACCTCCCCTCTCTGTCTCTGAATTCCCCCCTCTCTTTCTTTCTTTCTTTCTCTCTCTCTCTAATGCTATGTTCACACCTAATGCGCTTTCAAAGCGCTTTCCGTAAAACGCCCTACGGAAGGCGCTTTCGTTACCACGGGTGGCGTCACACTACAAATTAAACCGCTTTCGATTCGCATTAAAACACGTCACACTCAATGCGCATTAACAGCGTTCCCCATGCGATAAACCGGAAGTACTGCACTACGCAAGCGCTGTTCGATCTCAACGCTGTAATGCGCGTCAGTTATATCGCTTCAGCCAATGCGCATTAGAAATGCGGTTTCGCTAAAGCGGCTTAGTTTTGGTTTAATGCGCATTGAGTGTGACGCGTTTTAGCGACTTAAGGCTTTAATGCGCATTCGATGCGCATTAAAAGGCTAGTGTGAACACAGCATATGTTAGTTCCGAAATAACCTCCCTCTCTCTGTCTCTCTCTCTCTCTCATAGAATCCCCCTCTTGTCAAGTAGACACATCCTGTTAGTCCCAAAATGACCTCTCTCTCTCTCTTCTCTCTCTCCGAGCGTCCCCCTCTTGTCAAGTAGACCCGTCCTGTAACCACCAACCTAATTACCCAGCACAGAATCATTGATGTTAGTTCTGGCTAACATATTCCTTTATTGTCCTTACTTTGTCTTAAGAGTCGTCTGTAGTCTAACATAATTATAAGTGATTGATGGAACTTGGTTAGGCCAATCTACCGTAAATGCTACGATTTTACGAGGGAGAGAAATTACCACACAGCGAGTCTCGGAGTAGTAGTTGACCAGTTTTAGATATTGATGATGATAGCGAGGTATGTGTCTGTCTTTCATCAACATGGTGGACAGCGATCTAAATTCAGATAAATAACGAAACAGGGGTCCTGGAGAAACTTTGAGCAAGCTTCCTTAGCCTAAAGTATAACATCATAAAATGTACAGAATGAATGAATGAAATGGGGTTTAACGTCCTACTGATATGCACTTAACCTGAGCTAATTGAAGACGGGCATACGCCATACAGTGTTCTATGAGGGAAATTTTGCCCGGGCAGCGGCGCTACGGCCTACTCTTATATCGAATTCCAACTGCCAAGGGATCTTTTACGTGCACTCCAATGTGTACAAGGGACCTCGGTTTTTCGTCCCATCCGAACGACTAGGCAGCTGTCCTTGTCAGGCCCCTCCTTCTGCATCACTAACAAGGGGAAATCACGTCGGAAAATCAAGATGAACTTTCTCGGCCAATGCAGGGATCGAACACCCGACCTCTAATCTAGCGAACCAGCGCCTTATCCACTTAGCCACCGTGATCTCCATAAAATGTACAGTAAATAAAACTGTGATTTAGATAAATATAAATGTACATGTATATGAAACAGGGGTCTTTGAGAAATAAATGGAATGGAGTTTAACGTCCTACTGTTCTTCTCCGAATTGGGCTAATAAAGACGGCGGGCCTAGTCTTATATATCGAATTCCAACTGTCCAGGGGTTCCTGGAGAAACTTTGAATGGTCAGCTTTAAAATGGAATCATGTACAAATCTACGATGTTTTGGGGTGATTCTAAGCGATTTCTATGAATGAATGAATGAAATGGGGTTTAACGTCCTACGCTTAAGCACCGTACCTGGGCTAATTGAAGACGGGCATACGCCACAGTGTGCAATGAGGGAAATTTTGCCCGGGCAGCGGCGCTACGGCCTACTCTTATATCGAATTCCAACTGCCAAGGGATCTTTTACGTGCACTCCAATTTGTACACGGGACCTCGGTTTTTCGTCCCATCCGAACGACTAGGCAGCTGTCCTTGTCAGGCCCTCCTTCTGCATCACTGACAAGGGGAAATCACGCCGGAAAATACATGTATATGAAACAGGGGTCCTGGAGAAATAAATGAAATGGAGTTTAACGTCCTACTGTTCTTCCCCGATTTGGGCTAATAAAGACGGGCCTAGTCTTATATATCGAATTCCAACTGTCCAGGGGTTCCTGGAGAAACTTTGAATGGTCAGCTTTAAAATGGAATCATGTACAAATTTACGATGTTTTGGGGTGATTCTAAGCGATTTTTATGAATCATTAAACAAAGATTTGATACTGAATAAAGATAAAAGAAACAAATGCTACAGTATGATACTCAAATAACACACTTTTATGGAATAACAATTACTATGGTTTATTTCACTGTGATGGTTCAACAATTGTTATTCCATTAAAGTGTGTTATTTGATTATGTTCCAATTACTAAATGCCATTCAAATAGTAAATGCAGGAGGACTGCACTACACGCAAAACAAAAACTAAAAATCTACAAGATAAACCTGCGGACAAGACAGAAAATAGACATTGGAAAAAGTAAACAATTATCAAATCAAGTGAATGGATCCGGGGGCAGCCGTAAGCGTCCACTGCGCTGTACAGTCCCGGGCCTGTCTTGGTACAGGCTTCACTAAAATGATTCACATAAAAGACGTAACAAAAAAAACCAAAAAAAATGCGACCGATCTTGTAAGTGGTCGTCTCTTCATTGGCGATAGTCAGCCAACTGAATACATGTAGATACACAAGATTAAAAAAATAGTCAGAATTACCACTTAATGTGATAAGATGTATTTTCAGAATTTGAATCTTCTTGTAAATTCAGCTGTTATTAAAAGCTCAGAAACAAAATATGTGTAATACATGTATAATGCACAAATTTAGATAAATAACATAGCAGGAGTCCTGAAGAAACTTTTCATTTTAAGCTGAATGCAGTCACACATGTAACTATACATGTACTTGATGCGATTCAGTAGTTATTAGTTCAGAAAGAGAAAGAAATGGGGTTTAACATCCAGTTGGTAAGAACTACATGCAGGTTAGTTCAGGACTAACATACATATGGTTCAATTTTATTTAGCAGTGGGAGGAAACCAGAGGACCCAGAGAAAACCCACGAAGTTGGACAGGCAACCCTACTTTTTGTCAGGAACAATGCAAAATTTTATTTACTTTATCAATAAAGTCATTCTTGATTATCGTAGCTGGGTGCCGTGGGAAAATTTAAGTGTTAAAACTCTTCTTATATGAACTTCTAACTGGATCTTTTATGTGCATGCCAATGTGTACACAGAACCTCATCCCATCTGAACAACTAGATGTATAAGTTGTCCCTTGCCAGGCCCTCTGTCCTGCACCACTGACAAGGGGGATCTCCGACGGAAAAAGTAAGTAAGATTAGAATTGTGCATGGAATGTAGCTACTAAACATTCATGATTTGATTATAAAATTCATTCAGCAAAATATTTCTGCCCGTTTCAGAAATACTGCATGCTACAAAACAAGCATAAAAAAACCCATTTCACTCTACAGTATTCATCGTTCGCGGAGCTCACCAGGAAAGAGAGACACAAACTCGGTCATTTCGGGACTTACATATGTTTTAATTTTATTTACATAATTTGCTTGTGCATAGGAGTCTTTAGCAGTGGGAAGAAAATGGAGGACCCTGAGAAAACCCACGAGATTGGACAGGCGACCCTACTCCTTGTCACGTACAACCGGGAATTTGAAACCCTCGCCAGTTGACTCAATGACAGACTTTATGATATGCGCGCTCAGGCCAACCATTCAGCCACCCAACCCCCCACTCACCAGGAAAGCATGACCAGTTGTTACTTAGCAAACCCATATATGGATCAAAATAACGACTAAAACAATTTAACGGTGTTTAATTAAGAGTGAAAGGTTAGTTACTGAAGCGACAGAAAAAAAACATAAAAAAAGAAGGGTAAAAAATCGATACAGAAACTTGTGATTCAATACGCAAATCGTGAGTAGGTGATGCATTGATTGAACAATATATTATATATTGTGCCAGCACCCAGGCTTGGCAGAGTTAAAAATTACCGAAAAAGAAGTAACAAAAAAAAATTACGATTTTTTTATAAAAACGTAAATAGAACAAAAACACATGTGGCAAAAAGGTCACAAATGAAAGATATGACACTATAGAATCATCCAATAGTTTTAATTATCCTTTACTATTTCATGTAAGAGAGAGAGAGAGAGAGAGAAATGAGGTTTAACGTCCACACGACACAATTAGGTCATTTCGGGACTAACATATGGTTTCATTTTTATTTCAATAATTCGCTTGCACGTAGGGGTCTTTAGCAGTGGGAGGAAACCGGAGTGCCCGGAGGAAACCCATGAGGTTGAGAAGGCGCCCCTATCTCAATGCCACATACGCTCTCACTAGGGTCGAAACTACAGCCGCAAGCCAGAGGTGGACGACCAGCTAGAGGTCGAAGCGCGGCAATCTAGATCCTATAGGCCATCACATTTCATGTTCATTTGTAAGAGAGCAGTTGCAGATGCCATTTCTTTACATAAAGCCATTCATCTCTGTTCATGTACGAGTTCATCTGTTAAAAATAATTGTATTGAACTCACAAAGATATTGATATCCTTGTTAAAACCTTTAACTTTAATTTAACAGTTACATTTTTTAAACCAATTAAATCTCTTTTAAAGGGACAATAGCACTCTTGCTGGCTTGACAGGTCCAGAAAACAAATTAGCCTTATTCTTACTACAATATGTTTAAGAGTCCTACCTGTTGTGTAAATTATCCATTACAACCTTACTTACTTGTCCAGAGAGTTCGAAAATATGTTTAAATCCAAGTTGCATTTGAAAGAGTTTACGTAAGGCTTTTCAAACCATGTTACGGCATGTAGTTGAATTTTTCCAATTTTTAAAATTAGGTGTGTTAAGATGAAATTTGTATCATTTTTTAATTGAAATATTGTAAAATAGTACAAATTGTTGACCAGAATAAAGATTGGAACATAGTATTCAGTTACAACAAGAGTGGTATTGGGGCTTGAACAAGTTACTTTTTTTTATCCAATTATTTTTTTTTTAACCAATTAAATCATTTTTTAACCAGTTAAATTATTCTTTTAAGCAGTTTTGTTTTTAACCAGTTAAAAGCCATGATAAAAGCATGTCTGGAAATAATGGTTTTACATGTAGATGAACCTGACAAAATGTCAGGAACTAATGAAATACTACCTGAGATTTTCAATAAAAAAGACAAATCAGTGCCGGACAAAATGACAGGCATCAGAGGTTTATTTAGTGCCCGGCAAAACCTGAATCTGTGACTGACATTGTAAGTGACAGGTGCCTTATTTCCAGGTTTGTAAAATTCCAATCAATGTCTGATTAAAATACATGAATTATTGATATTAAATATGGTCTTAGTGACTCGGTGAATGAAGCACCTGCCCGTAAACGAGACGGTCAAGGGTTTCAATCAATAATAATAATAATAATAATAATTAATTTTTCATATAGCGATTTACATTAGCAAATCTCAAACCGCTGTACATAACGTACATCAAAAAGCTTCCTCAAATTATCCTACTATGTTAAAATCACATTCGCTGTCTGTTTAATTGATCCACCATGAACCGAGAAATCAGCTTTGGAAATTTCCGCCTAGCCTAGTTCATCATTTCTAAAATTAGTATGTTATAATTAATAAGCATAGTCTAGATTATCCAATGTTTTGATTTAATTATCAATGAGTATTAGCAGCATATCGGATCCCAATCAAGTCGATATCGAAGGCTAGCGTTGGCATCAAGAGTTGATTATTGGCTGGATAGGTTAGTTAATGTCTAATTAATAATTTATAAGATTTCAGGCCTAAAAAAAGACGTGCACTAGGCAGATTTAGCTCTTGCATAATGCATGTTTAACTGTAAAGTTTGTTAAACTGTTAAGTTTGTTAAACTGTTAAGTTTTGTTTAACCAGTTTTGTTGTTTTTAACCAGTTATTTTTTTTTAACCTTTTAACTAGTTAAAACGTTTTTTTTAAACTTCGCCCTGCCCTGGCCAGTAGTATACAGTGTATGCCATGGTAAAAGTACAATCAACATCTGATTATAATACATGTATTATTAATATTGGCCATTGTCTTCAGTGACTCGGTGAATAAAGCACCTAATCGTAAACAAGAGGGTCCAGGGTTTTGTTCAAGAGGCTTCCTCAAATGAACCTACTATGAACCGAGATATCAGCTTTGGAAATTTCCGTCTAGGCTTGTTCATTAGTACATTAATAAGCATAGTCTAGATTATCCAATGTTTTGATTTAATTATCAATGAGCGTTAGCAGCAAATAGGATTCTAAGGTTCTGAGTTTCGTTCAAGAGGATTCCTCAAATTAACCTACATGTATGGTAAAATCAGAATGGCCGTCTGCTATATAGTATTGATACGAAGAAACAATCGTTGTCTGTTATATATTATATTATATTGCTACGAAGATATAAATCATGTCTAATATCAAATAATATTGATTAAAAGTCATTGTACAGCTTCACCAATCTACGGCAGACTCATAACAACATTTATTGACAATCATAAAACATGGTTTCACTTGAGTAGTGTAAATTATATTCGATATTGTTATATTTGTCTTAAAGATAACAAATTGGTTCTTCGTGCAGGTGCCCTGGAAAAAGAGAGGGAGAGAGAGACAAATGGGGTTTAACGACCACTAGACACAAACTAGGTCCTTTCTGAACTAATAATATATGGTTTAATTTAATTTGAATAATTTGCTTGCGCGTAGGGGTCTTTAGCAGTGGGAGGAAACCAGAGGACCCTGAGAAAAACCCACGAGGTTAGACAGCTGGCCAAATTCCTTGTCATGTAGTCCTACCTTGTATACCTGTAGGTGAGGAATATAAATATTACAGAGAGGTGTATAACGTCAACTTGATAAAAAAAACTAGATCATTTCGGGACTAACACATATCATTTAATTTTATATCACTAATTCGCTTGCGCATACGGTAAAGGTGCTTTAATTTAGAGTCTTTAGTAGTAGGAGGAAACTGGATGACCAGGAGAAAAAGAGGTTGGACAGCATGTCACAGATACATGTACATGTATCATAATCAACGAAAATAACCACTGTTATTATCAGTTAATAATAAATTTAAACCTATGACAGTATGACCCAATATACAGTTTGTAACAGTTGATATTTGACAAGTTGGACCCAATATAACATCAGTTGACTTTGGACATGTTGAATATGTAACATTACACGAGTTAGATGTTGATTAAACTAACAAGACAGTATTAAACATTTATCATCCATTACATAAACTACTGTACCATACTCCATGTTGGGTAACATGTAAACATAGGGGATTAGCTTTATACATACATGATATACATATTATAAATCACTGTAAATAAATCATACTCCTCTGTATTGTCATTATAATGAATGAATGAAATGTGGTTTAACGTCCTACTGTTATGCACTTAACCTGAGCTAATTGAAGACGGGCATACGCCATACAGTGTGCTATGAGGGAAATTTTGCCCGGGCAGCCGCGCTACGGCCTACTCTTATATCGAATTCCAACTGTCAAGGGATCTTTTGCGTGCACTCCAATGTGTACACGGGACCTCGGTTTTTCGTCCCATCCGAACAACTAGGCAGCTGTCCTTGTCAGGCCCTCCTTCTGCATCACTGACAAGGGGGAATCAAGTCGGAAAATCGAGATGAACTTTCTCGGCCAATGCAGGGATCGAACACTCGACCTCCAGACTAGCGAACCAGCGCCTTATCCACTTAGCCACCGTGATCCCCGTATTGTCATTATAAACGCCTTCTTAAAGATACATTTGTTAAAGGTTTAATAAAGATAAGTTGAATATTAGCCAGGGTTTCCGCCAGAAAAAGCTTGAAGGGGGGTACAATTCATATGGTCGACTAATAAGCGCCCGCCTAATACCACTAATAAAAAGTCAAAAGAAGGCAGGGTGTACATGTATCGACCTGGATGGCAGAAAAGATGCACTCTATCACATCTTGAGATGTTATATATGATATTTCTTTAGTTACAGATCATTTAAACACTCTTTCTCTTACACAAAACACTTTTTGAAATCATTACATGTACACCCCCCTTCTTCAAGCAAAGGGGGTTACATGCACCCCCTGCAACCCCTGCACCCCCCACTGGCTGAAACCCTGTTAGCCCCTCTAACCAGTACAAAGTAGATAAATCCTTGGTAGTTTTTGGATTTTGAAATTTATTCCGACGTTTCGGACTAGTGGCGTCCTTCTTCAGTCATCCTGTCACTAGTTTCCAGCTACCCCGGACCCGTTGTACGAGAGTTGTTGTCGTTCTCATCCTCCAGTTTAATAAAGAGTTAATCAATCTTGCTATAATAACTCAAAAGAAGATGATAAAAAAAAAGAACATTTTGAAAATTTCTTCATTCTGAGCCAAATTATCACTGGTTTTAGTGTGCAGACATGTAGTGGTAGTGGTAAATCACTGTAAATAAATCTTACTCCTGCTCTTCATTGACTTGTCATTACAAACATCATCATAATATCAATCACACATTTTTCAATTCTTTTTTTCGATTTATATTTCATAAGCAGGTCTAGAAATAATTCTTTTAGATGTTTCAGATGTTCCTGAAAAAATGTCAGGAATTAATGAAATAGTACTAACCTGACATTTTCAACTTAGTGCCAGAAATGTATTAATAATATCAGGAAAAAAAACAAATCAGTGCCGGACAACATGACAGACACAAGACGTTTTGTGCCTGACAAAGCCTGAATCTGTGCCTGAATAATAATGGATTTATAGACAGTCACTGTTTTTTTTAAGGTGAGCGATCGCTGTCGAGCGCCTAGCGCTCACCTGAATGTCGACCACTGGGAGGTTTTATTTCTCCCCTTAAAATTGAAAATCGCTCTCCTTTACAAAGTCATGGGGGGGGGGGGGGGGGGGTAGATATTAATCTTCAGAACCAATTCTCGTACACACAACAAAATGTAATCAAACTCCTTAATATCAGATCACTCTCCTTAATTTTTAAATCACTCTTTTTTCATTTATTGATTAAACATACATGTTCATTATGCAAGAGTAAAATTTACTTATTGTAGGTCTTTCTTTAGGCCTGCCTGAAAAATAGACATTTATTAACTTATCCAGATTACATGTATAGTCCGATTGGCTTCATGATTATCGATTAAATGGATAATTGAGATTTGGGACTATTGGTTTTGTCTTACTGACTTCAGTAATGATGATCGAGGCCAAGCAGAACTTTCATCCGCTTACATGTCAGTATTTCTCGGTTCACAGTGGATCAATTTGACTGAATTTCACAGCAAATTGCTTTTACATTATGTAGTTTTTTAATTATTATATTGAGAACTGCTAACTTGTTATCTACATGTAATCTTCCATAATGCTTTTTGGGCTCTCCTCTAAAATACAAACAATAAATTGGGTATTTGCTTAAAAACGACTTGTAAAATCTTGTTGAAACGTTGCAGTAAAGTAAACTAAGTTATTGTATCCATAATAAATGTTCTAGTATTAGACAATAAATACTGTATACATATAGACTCAGCTCTGCTTTTTAGTAACGATTAGTACTCTGTGTTCTTGTTTGTGTACTCACAAATATTCCCCTTTAACACAACTAATCACTCTCCTTAGTATCAGATCACTGTCCTTAATTTCTAAATCACTCTCCTTATGTTAACTGGTAGAGTTTATTTAGAGGTGTGATTGTTTCAATTCGTTGATTAAGGGGAGCTTATTTCGGCTATCCTCTAAAATACAGATAACAACATGTATATATAGAGCCTGCTTTTCAGTACCAATTACTACTTTGTACTCAAGCTACAAAAAAACATGAAAAAGAATTGTGAAAAATAGATTTAGTGTCAGCTGTCTCACGATTTAATCTGCAAATCGTGAGAAGATGAATCGCGATACATTGATTCAATGAGATATCACATCAGCACTAGAGGTGAATACGGTGCTGGTTCACTAATCAGAAGGTTCTGGTTTTGATTCCATTGTTGGATGGAATAAAAATACAAGGTCCTGTGTACACATTGACAGTCGGAATTCAAAATAAAGTGTGTGCCATCAGTCAATAACTTTAAGTTTTGAAATCACAAGCCATTCGGGCCAGTAGATTACAATTTTTTACAAGCCCAGACCCAATTTCACTGGCCCAAAAATTCAAAAGTAGTAATACAACTACTTGAATGCCTTGACGATTTTGGACTCGGGCACGTGACATCTTGGATTCGGGAAGAAATTGAAAGGAAAGTTTATTTGAAACAGGCCAATTAAAAAAAAGTAAATTATTAGCACGAAACACATGGTGATTTAAAGGCTCCACAAAAGTAAAGTAAAGTACCGGTAATGGCGGTAAAGTAAAACATTAGTTGCACTGGTAGCTTTTCTTCATACAACTTTTTTTTTTTTTTTTTTTACATGTCGCTTCAGTAACTAACCTGTCACTCTAAATTATCAAAGACCAGTCACATCACACATATCCAAACATTTAGGTACACAAACACTCTTTACGTACATTGTTCCATATAAATATCGTAATACGAAACCTATGGTAATGCCCAAAAATTCTTGAAAGTCCGTGAATTGGCTTAGCCTCGGCGCGTAATATTCAAGCAATTCTATAATCCGTATCGACGTAAATTTCTCCAAGTATCATGGTGCCAAACTTCTGTTCTAAATTGAATACTACACCGTTGAGTTGTAGAATTCAGATTCTTAAATATCCGTAATTAATCTAATATCAAACGCGACTCGACACCTGTGGCTGTGCATGGCTGCATATTTACATGCCCCGCGTGCGGAGTACAGGTAACGCCCCCTGGAATTCCTTTCTCTTATCATGTCTATATTTACGGTACGCTACAAATTATATTTATATATGGAATTTTTGTCAAATTTTCTAATAAATTATCCATAGCCTTTATTTCTGGACAATGTTTTAAATGACTAAATAGACATAATGCTATAAACTAGTGCTAATTAAACGAAAACAAGCGTAGCTGGTGTGAAATTTTTTGTTATAAAATTGGCTACTTTCCAACTGTCAGTGTGTGAGAAGCTACGACATTGCGCAATGCAAATGGCGGCTTTTCGCGGTATTTCCGAGCTTAATTCTTGCATTTAGAAATGAATAATTAAATGTATGTGGCGTAGGCGTGAGTATTGTGGTCTCAAGTCAGTTTACTAAACATAAAAAAGTTTTCTTGCTACCTGTCAGACGTAAAAATTCACCTCTCGGCGAAAAGTAAATAATAAAATAGGTGAACATATCGAGCCATGACGGATTTTTCAATCGAAAAAAAACCATCACGGTTTCACGCCAGATAGTGTGACCTTGTAAAGGAAAATGTGTTTTCCACTTAATAGTTCGAGAAAAGGGCGTATATTTAACTTTTTTTCTCGAGTGATTTGGAATAAAAACCGTTGAAGGGTTTATAATTTTCCACAATCCAGTCGGACTTGTGCTTTTATAATTTTTACTGGCCAGACCAAAAATGTACTGGCCACGGGCGTTCGGACCAGTGCTAATTTCGCACACTGTGCCATGTAGTGCCATCCGGGCAAATTTCTCTCACAGCACACTGTGTCTTCATTAGCCCAGCCAGAGCAAAACATTTATTTTCCTAAACTCGTGATATTTTTTTCATAAGGGATGGCCATAGTGCTGCTGCCCAGGCAAAATTTCCTTCATAATAGAATGAATGAATGAAATGGGGTTTCACGTCCTACGCTTCTGCACCTAAACTGGGCTAATTGAAGACAGGACCCTTATAATAGGACACTACATGTATATGGTGTATGCCCGTCATCATTTGTCCATCTGCAGAATATTGGAAATTCAAAATTTTGCAGAGAATGTTTGAATATATTATTTTGAAACCAGTGTACAGTGTAAATAGAGAGAGAGAGAGAAATGAGGTTTAACGTCCACTCGACACAAACTAGGCCATTTCGGGAAAAATATGGTTTTAATTTTTTTTAAATAATTCGCTTGCGCGTAGGGGTCTTTAGCAGTGGGAGGAAACCAGAGAACCCGGAGAAAAAACCCACGAGGTTGGACGGTATAAATAGAACAATACAAGACCCGCAAGATCACCTAAACCTGTCAAAGCCTCTTTAAATAAACCAGATCTACCTAAAATCCCAAAATAAATAGCAACTTGTATCACATGAAAGATGTTTTTTTTCAAATTACAAAATTTCAAAATATGGAACTAAAAGCTTTGGTTTTCAAAATAATCATTTTCCTGAAAAAATAAGAAGACCGGTATTCCGCACCGACTGGGATAATGAAGATGGGCATACATGTACATGTTCACCATACAGTGTGCTATGAGGGAAATTGTGTCTAGACAGCGGTACCGGTGCTACCGCCTACATGAATTCCAAATGCAAAGGGATATTAACTTAACATGCACACTAATGTGCTCTCTGGACCTTTTTTTTCCATCCCATCTAAACAACTAGACAGTTGTCAGGCCCTCTTGTCCTGCACCACTGACAAGGAGAAACCATTAACAGAACACAGTTTTTATGGGATACAAGCCACTAGTTTATTCTAAAGCACGACGTTTCGACAAGTATCCTCTTATCGTTATCAAGCACAATGACATTTAGTAAACTTGAGATCAACATGTACATGTATATGAAATTTATAATGATGAAATGGGGTTTAACATCCTACTGTTATGCACTTAACCTGAGCTAATTGAAGACGGGCATACGCCATACAGTGTGCTATGAGGGAAATTGTGCCCGGGCAGCGGCGCTACGGCCTACTCTTATATCGAATTCCAACTGCCAAGGGATCTTTTACGTGCACTCCAATGTGTACACGGGGCCTCGGTTTTTCGTCCCATCCGAACGACTAGGCAGCTGTCCTTGTCAGGCCCTCCTTCTGCATCACTGACAAGGGGAAATCACGTCGGAAAATCGAGATGAACTTTCTCGGCCAATGCAGGGATCGAAAAATTTATAATGAAACCATTTAGGGGAAACCATATCGGACATTCCTGATGAACTTTCTCAACCAATCATCAGTTAATAAAGTAGAATGTTAAACACAATTTCATTTAATTTAATATTTTAGTGGCATTTAGCAATTGGGGAGACATAACAGAACTAACACAGTTATATGGGAAAACAATCAGACTGATTTATTATTCATTTCCGGCCCACATCAGCAAAATATTGGAACTTTCTCAAACAACCATCAGTGAAGTAAAGTACATGTAGATCGTCAAACACAATTTCATTTAATTAAATCTTTTAGTGGCATTTAGCAATTGGGGAGACATAACAGAACGAACACAGTAATATGGGAAAACAATCGGACTGATTTATTATTAATTTCCGGCCCACATCAGCAAAATATTTGAAATTCAAAATTCTTAAAGCCTCTACTATAGGGAGCATGATTTCAATTCTTCAATTCTTCATGTGAGAG
The DNA here is from genome assembly GCA_917208275.1 of Patella pellucida. Taxonomy (NCBI): domain Eukaryota; kingdom Metazoa; phylum Mollusca; class Gastropoda; family Patellidae; genus Patella; species Patella pellucida. The sequence goes on from OU795038.1 coordinate 6,411,367, forward strand.
ATTTCTACAGTGAGTTAAGCCAGACTTGTAGTCAGCTTATACTGACTTTATCTTTGCCAGCATCTCCAATGGAAACATACGAAGACTTATCAAGTTGGAATTATTCCTGCGAGAGATGTGAGATGTCAATTAATATTGATTTTATCCTGTCACTACCTACACTCTATATCTATCTGACGTTTCCTACAGCAATCACAGATACTTGAGAGACATGCATCTTAGATAAACTATAACCTAAACTATTCTATACATGTATAATCTAAACTATTCCTACAGCAATCACAGATTACTTCAGATACTTGCATCTTTGATAAACTATAATCTAAATTATTCTATATGTACAGTGTATAATCTAAACTATTCCTACAGGAATCATGAAGAGATACTAGTTCACATGTATATTATTCCTACTACAGCAATCACAGATACTTAAGAGACATGCATCTTTGATAAACTATAATCTAAACTATTGAATTCTATATATACATGTACATGTATAATCTAAACAACATTGTATTCCTACAGCAATCACAGTACAGATATCCAGTGTACACATGTGTTATATAAACTATATATGTACATGTATCTGAATTATTGCTGCAGCAATCACAGAAATACACATATCTTACATAAACTATACATAATTTACACTGCAGCAATCACAGAGAAACTCCTATCTTATCTAAACTATATATTATCTTAAATATTCCTACAGAAATCACAGAGAAACTCATATCTTATCTAAACTATTCCTACAGAAATCATGACATGGAGATTCACATTCTTTGATAAAACTATATATTACATGTATTTTAAATATTCCTACAGAAATCACAGAGAAACTCATATCTTATCTAAACTATTCCTACAGAAATCATGACATGGAGATACACATTCTTTGATAAACTACAATGTATATACATGTATAGTCTAAATTATTCCTACAGAAATCACAGAGAAACTCATATCTTATCAAAAGTGTATATAATCTAAATTATTCCTACAGCAATCACGGAAATACACATATTTTATATAAACTATGCATAATCTAATCCTCATAAGACAAAGAAATAAGTGGTTCATATTGCAATGAATGACGCATCAGAACTAAATGGCATTTAAAGATGATATATTTATGTATGTCAGTATACATGTACCTTTCATTTCCTCATGATAAAAAGCATGAGGAAATGAACGGTCTACTGACATACATGTACCCGTATATATCATCTTTAAATGCCATTTAGTTCTGATGCTTCATTCATTGCAATATGAACCAGTTGCAAACAACAATACCGGTACTGTGAAAGACGAATTTCTATCGGTTCAATTCCGTTCCGTATTTACAAAGTTATGATAAATTGAAATTTCATCGATCTATGCTGTTCGTGCTATGGATACACATACATGTAAACAAGGGAATATATTTAATCTATTAACTACACTACGTGACCATCGTAAAATTTCAAACAAGAGAGAGAGAGAGAGAGAGAAATGAGGTTTAATGTCCACTCAACACAAACTAGGTCATTTCGGGACTAACATATAGTTTTATTTTATTTCAATAATTCGCTTGTATGTAGGGTTCTTTCGCAGTGGGAGGAAACCGGGACTCTAATCCTAGTCACGTACAACCTGGGATTCGAAAAAACGCCAGTTGGCTCAATGACAGGCTTTATGATACAGCATGCACATGCTAACCATTCAGCCATCAAACCTGATTGCTGTCAGCATTTTTTGATACTAATTGAGGTGAGGTTTTTTGTGCATTATAAACAGAGAGTTTTCTTTCAAATTTGAGTTGTGTCTAATCGTCATGGTTTCCAACTTATAGACCATAATCCCATTCATTGTTTGACAGCTGGAGAAAGAACTCAATGGCAAACCAAATCAATTTTCTCTTCCTTAAGGCCTTGATAAATAAATAGCCACATGAATTTATACAAAATATATTTTATTTCAAATTTTAAAACTTAAAAATTTGGAGCTAAAAGCTTCTGAAAAATCTAAGTACTTTCAATTTTTAAACAATTTTTGTTCCAGAGGAATAAGATGGAAAATTTGAACAGCTGTTCTCAAAAAACAGAAAATCAACTTGATGTAGCCTAACATTACAAATATCAAAATAGAACTCCGTCTCCCCACAATAAAAACCAGACTAAACATAACAATAATGTACGTGGGCCGCTACACTGGCAAAATTCTGTTTCTAATAAATAATTCAACCGAGGGAAATGGTTCAGCATAATAAAATAATTAACCTGAGAGAGATGGTTTATGTAATAAAATTCTTCATGAATTCCAATAATTCTAAAACATGTAATCAAAATAGAACTCTTCAAAATATAAAACATAAGTGTGCAGCTACATAATAAAATAATTAACCTGAGAGAGATGGTTTATGTAATAAAATTCTTCATGAATTCCAATAATTCTAAAACATGTAATCAAAATAGAACTCTTCAAAATATAAAACATAAGTGTGCAGCTACATAATAAAATAATTAACCTGAGAGAGATGGTTTATGTAATAAAATTCTTCATGAATTCCAAAATTCTAGAACATGTAATCGAATATCAAAATATATCTCTTCAAAATATAAAACATAAGTGTGCAGCTACACTGGCAAAATTCTGTTTCTAATAAAATAATTCAGCCGGAGAGAAATGGTTGATCATAATAAAATTCTCCATGAATTCCAATAATTCAAGTAATCTGGTCGCACTGTTGTTATAATTGAAAATGTTTGGCTTTAATCAATAATAAAATGAATACCAGATGCACTGTGGTAGAAAATATAATAATTTAATTTATTCATAACAAATTACTTATAAATAATATAATACTTTAATACCAGATGCACTATTGTAGATAATATAAATAATATAACACATTCCTTACTTACCGTGGACCCGTCCTGACTCAGTACACTTAAACATGCATTATTCAAGAGCTAAATCTGCCTAGTGCAGGTCTTTATTTGGGCATGAAATGTTTACTAAAGTTTTAATTAGACATTAATTAACTGATTCAGGCCTTAATCAACTTTGAATGGCATCAGATTGCTCCGATATTAAACAGATTAAAACGTTTAAGTGATAAATCAAATATGGCGGTCCCAGACGCTTTGAGTCTTAGCTTTGATCAACCAGGACCGTGGTTGAAATTATTGCACACGTCGGCCAAATCTTCAAATGCCATTATTATTTATTTTACATCACCTACTTTCGAACTATTATAGCAAGAATGGCTAGATCTTATCTATATCTTGAATAATGTAACTTTAACTTTAATTTATTCAATTACAGATGAATTTAGATTGTATGCTAAAGATCTAAAGTCAACTTGTGAAGGAGAGGGATGGAAGTGGAGAGAGTGACAGAGAGTGACAGAGAGGTGGAGGAGGTGGGGGGAGACAGAGAGGGAGAGGGAGAGAGAGACAGAGAGAGACTGACATATGGTTAAAGAGAGACAGGGGTGGAGGAGGTGGGAGAGAGAGAGAGGATGAAGAGAGAGAGAGTGGGGAAAGACAGAGAGAGAGGATGGAGAGAGAGAGGTGGGAGAGAGAAAGAGAGAGGGTGGGGGAGAGAGAGAGGGGGGGGGGGGGGGGAGAGAGAGAGGGAGAGAGAGAGGATGAAGAGAGAGAGTGGGGAAAGACAGAGAGAGAGGATGGAGAGAGAGAGGTGGGAGAGAGAAAGAGAGAGGGTGGGGGAGGGAGAGAGAGAGAGAGGGGAGGTGGGAGAGAGAGAGTGTGGGAAAAGACAGAGAGAGAGAGAGAGAGAGAGAGAGAGAGAGAGAGAGGAAAAAGACAGAGAGAGAGAGAGAGAGAGACTGTCATGTGTTTTAAGAGAGACAGAGAAATGCTCCATATCCGTCTTTAGTATAGTAGTGGAAGGAAATTGGAAGGAAATCAGAGAACCTGGAGAAAAGTCACAACCTGCTCCTTGTCATGTAAACAAGCTCTGAAGCTCGGAATCAAAAACATCGCACTTGACTCAATAACAGACCTTACGATCTAAAGCATTTGCATTGCATTAGATCACTTGGCCACCCAACCTCCCTCCTTTTAGAGATGTCAGACTTTGATCAATACAGAAATTCAATCGTTTTCATCGACTCAACAATTGTTTACTTAAAGATACAATAATTTCTAGTTTTGTTACATGATGGGATAAGAAGCGCCTTCATAGAATACCGAAATGGGTCAAGACAAACTGACATCTACATACAATGTATATGATTTAATTATATCTAATTATAAACAATAAATGAGATTAACCAGTAAGGGAATCAGGAGCATACTGTAGATATACATGTACATGTAATAAGTGTTAGTTCATTGTAAATGATAAACAAATTATAATGCACTACATGTACATGTATATCCATTAACTAAGTTTATACTCAAAGCATGACATAATTACTATCCAAGTATCTAGGATACAGGTAAAGTCAGATTACCTCCCTTTACCCCTGAACTCTTATAAAGAGTCGCATTAACATGATAAACAAATTATTAACTTTTTCATATCCAGACTGTAATTAACTCGCAATGCCATCGTTAGTCTTGCGATATTTAGTGGGTTTGGTTATACCAGTATGTTTTGTAATGGATGATTTAATGTATAAATGGATAATCGAGAGTTTGTTTATTATCGTAGCAACGGTAGTAATGTCGATCGCGGCTAGCCTAAAATTGAATCACTAATATCTTGGTTCAGAGTTAAGCAATTTGACTGAAATTTTCAGCATATTCAAATTTCATTATCTATTTTTTAAATATTATAGTGAGAACTGGCAGCTCTTTATCTAATCTTACATACTATTGTCTCTTTAAGTTTGCGAGAAATGGGATATCTTAAATATATACAAGTAATACCCCCGTCAGATTAGGGTGGTGTCCTTACTGCACTGCTACGGCGCCAGAAAATGGCCTCAGGGTGCGCTACATGTAAGATCACGATTAGCGTGGTACATGTAAATGCGTTGTGGAAACGCCAGATATCTTTCTGTGGTCTCCATGGTAGCCAAAGATCGCCAAATCACGGCATTTGTTTTGGCCATGTTAAAAACAAACGCCTACACACTGACCTGTGAGAACGCAATTTTTTCAAGTTTTTGGGGACTTTTTCTCGGGTTGTGTTTATGTTTGTCGGTGACCTTGTGCATTTTCTGGTCACCATACCGTAGCAGCAGCGCAGTAAGGATGCCACCCCGGTCTAATGGGGGCATAAATGAAATAATTGGACTCACCCTTCTTTAAGTGCTTGTAAAATTGTTTGATTATTATCCATATCCACAACAGTCTTTGTTCCCAACTCTTTCTCTAAAATAGAACAAATATTAAACATGGTTACTCTCATTGACATTTTAGTAAGATTTGAAATCTCTTGGAATCTGAGGGGGGGGGGGATGGCCAAGTGGTCTAGAGTGCCGTGCATCGATCTCTAGCTGGCCGGCCACCTCTGGCTTGAGGCTGTGGTTTCGAGCCCTGTTGTGAGCATATGTGGCATGGAGATAGGGGCACCTTCTCAACCTCGTGGGTTTCCTCCAGGCACTCAGGTTTCCTCCAACTGCTAAAAATCCCTACGTACAGGTAAATTATTGAAATAAAATTAAACCATGTGTTTGTCCCGAAATGACTTAGTTGTGTTGAGTGGACGTTAAACCCCATTTCTCTCCTTCTACTGATATACATGTTAGTGCATTCAAGTACAAATGATAACGAAAAGAGAATACTTGTTGAAACGTCATGCTATTTGTGTATAAACTAGTGATTGTTTTCCATATAAATTTGTTTTGTGGTTTTTTTAAGGAGTTTCTGTATTTAATGTTTAGTTCAAAGCCATTGTTGGAAGAGTGATCTAATCTGTTGAGAATAATAGAACACTATTGCATAGTTCAAAATAGTCTGTCTGGATTAGATAAATCGTCAAGTTTCTCGCAAACCGACGAATCTGATATATATTTAAGTATTGAGAATTGTGTATTGCGGAATTTATACTCTGTTCTCTTTGTGGTCATAAATACCAATATTTATTTATGATGTATTATACTATTATTTCATACATATACGTCATGACATTTGACGTCATATAAATAAATATTATTATTTTATGGCCACAGAGAGAACAACAGAGTATACATTTCTCAATACACAATTCTCAATACTTAAATATATATCAGATTCGTCGGTTCGCAAGAAACTCGACGAAATGAGTGTTGGTTTTACAACTGATTGGTTTCTCAAACGGTGTTCACTATTTAACTAATTATCACACGAATTAATTACTCAACACCTTCTGAGAAACTAATTACACACTAATTAATTACCCAACACCTTCTGAGAAACTAATTACACACTAATTAATTACTCAACACCTTCTGAGAAACTAGTAACACACTAATTAATTACTTAACACCTTCTGAGAAACTAATTACACACTAATTAATTACTCAACACCTTCTGAGAACTTAATTACACACTAATTAATTACTTAACACCTTCTGAGAAACTAATTACACACTAATTAATTACTCAACACCTTCTGAGAAACTAGTAACACACTAATTAATTACTTAACACCTTCTGAGAAACTAATTACACACTAATTAATTACTCAACACCTTCTGAGAACATAATTACACACTAATTAATTACTTAACACCTTCTGATAACTTAATTACACACTAATTAATAACTCAACACATTTTAAGTACCGTAATTATAAACCAAAACAGTTATAAACCAAACACACATTATCTTATCTATACAGACCATTTTAAACTAAGCAAAAGTATATAAATATAAAGTATTAGGGGACCCTTCGGGACTATATCTTATAAAATTGTATGGCCGTCCGTTGCAACGTTCTGAAATCCATTTCGATTAAAAAAGATTCAAAGAAAATCCTGCCCAAGACATATGATTTATGTCTCAGTCAAGATCAGTCATTGAAAGCCCAATTATTTGTATTTTAAACTAAGCAAAAGTAGAAACCTAATAGTTTTCCACGATTCTCAATAAATTTGAACAGTTTCCAACAATCACTTTCGTTTCTATTTGTATGAAAAAACTTTGAGTAAACCTGTAACCAGCACCAGAGACTGTACAATTTGCGAACTTCACAATAAAATGGGCGTTCTTGCCATGTTTTTCGCCCTACCTTATTTCGAATGATTGACAGTTACCAAGCACGCCCTGAGTCACGTGACATGAATCATGCGTCTCGACTGGATTGCAAAGTAGTCATGCTGAGACCGTCTGAAGGTTGACATTGTTAGATATGTCGTGATCACGTGCACGACGTCACATGACCTACATAATGCAGATTGACCTACTAGATGAGATTGAAGCTCTATTTGCCCAGTCTCTAGATATGGTTATTTTTTCGGGGGTTTTTTTTGGAGAGGACTGGCCAATTTTTGGTGTGTGGAGAAGACTGGCCACCAGTCTAGTATTGTACATTCCAGTCATTTTTCCTCAGACCTACATATATGTATGTATATTCAATTCATATTAGCTTGACATTTGAATTGATAAAAATATTATCTACAAATCATTTGTCATAAGCCTACTACATTTGTACGTCTGCAATAAAATCCACATTACTAGAATAGAATGTCAACCCGTTTTAATAATTAATTTTCTTCTTTTATTATCAGGCGGTTTTGTTTCAATACGGGTACATGAATTATGAGAGAGAGAAATGGGGTTTAACATCCACTCGACACAAACTACTTGGTCATTTCGGTACTAACTAACATGTGGTTTAATTTTATTTCGATAATTTGCTTGCGCGTAGGGGGTCTTTAGCAGTGGGAGGAAAATGGAGGACCCAGACAAAACCATGAGGTTGGACAGGCGACCCTACTCCTTGTCACGTAGGCTACAACCGATATTCGAAACAATGCCAGTTGACTCAATGACAGGCCGTATAATAAAGCCTGTACAGACTAAGCCATTCAGCCACCCAACCCCCCACATGAACAGGGCTCTATAAAAGTTGAGTGTGCCTGCGCACACACTTGAAAATGTGCCTGCAAGGTCATACTCATAAGGAGAATATTCAATTGCCACGTATATAGTATGGTTGTGCTGCTTCAAACAAGTTCATTAAATCCCTTTTTTTACATGATTGACGTGACAGTAATAATTTATTAAAAAAAAAAAAAAAAAATTTTTTTTTTTTTTTAAATGTGCCTGCAAATTTTTTTTTCAAAGCAAATGTGCCTGCGCACGCCGTGCGCATGTGCGCGGAAATATTGATGCCTGCACATGAATTATGTATACTGTAGTGCAGAAACTCAAAACTGATCAGCATTAAATACTTGCTTAACCGTTTAGAGCTAATTACATGTAGCTCTCATTATTATTATTTTTTCTCCTGAAAATTAAATTCTAATACATAATTTTTGTTAAATAATTTTTAAAAAAAATATTGTGTTTGAAATATTATGTACATGTACATGTAAGTATGTGTTATTTAATGGTCGAGAGCGAGACATTAAGTAATATATTGTTGCAAAGTACCAACACTCAGACAGTGAATGCCCGTACGATTATTTGAAATAATGGTACGCCCACATCAAAGGGTGACGTCACATCTGTATCTTAAATCTGGAGAATAAATACATGAATTTCCTATTAGTAGTTAAAGGGCTAATCCCAATATTTGTTTTGGGAATAAAACTGCTAAATGACGAGCAACTATTTCAGTATTTATGATATGTTTTCAAACGACTTAAATCCGTCAGTCTTCATATGGAATTTGAGACCGGTGCCCCAAGGTGTACTTTGTGGTATCTGGACTAAACCAAACATTTTTTTATAAAAATAATGTGTAGTTGAAATTTGCCTTTCTCTATCAAGTAAGGCACATGGGTTTTTCACTGTATAAACCTCCTAAGTAACCGTAATCGGTTATAAGGTCATAAAACGAAACAATTGACCCAAAATCTTAAAAGGGTTACCTGTCTGGATAAGCAGTTTTGGCATTCACATCCAAACGACTCAATATTTTGAATTGAAATTTTGAGACAAGGTAAATACACCATTCCCCTATATTTCGGCGTTTTATTTTCATACATTCTCAGATTTATTTTTGAGCCTCTGTTTAATTCGAGATTGTCCCTTTAAGTATAAATGTTTGATTGATCCCTGCACAGTGCAAAGAAAGATGTAACTTGTCAAATTAATAGATCAACGAAATGTCTTCTTCAAGTTAAAGTCTTAGGAGCTGTCCATGATTTGATTCTTGCATCATGGACTCATGGTCATTGGTCATGCTCAAGAATCTCTTTCACACGATTGACAGAATGAACCCTATATATTATTTGATAGTTTCAGCGTGCTTGATAAAACAGAATATGAATCCCAGAAATTAATCATCTGGTGTCAGAGAGGGGGAGAGAGAGAGAGAAATGGAGTTTAATGTCCACTTGACACAAAACTACATCATGTACATGTACATGTAGGTCATTTTAGGACTAATATGTGGTTAAATTAAAAGATTGTTCGCGTGCCCAAATGCTACCGACCCCAAAAAAAAAGCTGCCTACTCAAATTCTTTTATTGCCGTTTTTTAAGATATTTTTTTAACAGCATTATTTTTACCTTTGACAATGACACCCAAACGCGAAATAATCGGTCAGGAGATTGAACAGCCACTATCATGTCTATACAACGTAAAATCTCATAATTTATCGTCAAAGTCTGGTCCTTCCCCCCCCCCCAAAAAGAATTTGCCTACCTACCATACCTACCTAATCATCATGAGTCGGGTTTGGGTAAAGTGAAATAGTTTTAATCCTGGGCTCATGGCATGTGAGAATCAAGCTACGATACTTGTCAGGAGGCAAAAAGGAATTTATTCATGTAGCCAATGCATGAACAACTACCGATGCCTGTAGGCCTTCTATCAGACCATCCATAAATTTTGTAAAATAAACATGTCCAGGTACATATAAGCTTATAATATATTCCAGAAGAATTACGGTACTACATGTACATTTACTTAAAATACCTGTATAAGTCAAATTTGGTCTGAAATACATGTACATACATGTATGACATGTGCAAAATATTGATGTGTACACATGTGCTTATACACATGTGCTTAAAATTAAAGTGGTAATAATTCTATGGAAGCCAGACTGATTTGTTGTCATAAATGTCATAGTAACTCAGCTTTTAATCATGCACTAGGCCTACATGTATTATTGTTGAATTATTGTGAATATGCATTAATTTAAAAAATCTTGAATAATATCGATTGTTTATCTATAATGTTGTTTACAGTAAACTCTGGAACTAGGCTAATAGGCTATGTTGCAGCATTTTTATAATCTTAAAGCCCCAATACCACTCTTGTTGTAACTGAATAATATGTTCCAATCTGTATTCTGGTCAACAATTTGTACTATTTTACAATATTTCAATTAGAAAATGATACAAATTTCATCTTAACACACCTAATTTTAAAAATTGGAAAAATTCAACTACATGCCGTAACATGGTTTGAAAAGCCTTACGTAAGCACTTTCAAATGCAACTTGGATTTAAACATATTTTCGAACCCTCTGGACAAGTAAGATAGGTTGTAATGGATAATTTACACAACAGGTAGGACACTTGAACATCTTGTAGTTAGAATAAGGCTAAAAAAAAATTCTGGACCTGTCAAGCCAGCAAGAGTGTTATTGTCCCTTTAACTTCATTTGGATATACTGTCAATGTACAAACAAGTGATGAATTTTTGGTCCCTTAATTGAATATATATGGTTCCAATAATAGTTGTGTACATGTATTATGAAAAAGCTAAATGCTCTGTATAATATCATACAGCCATATGCTGAGATGACATCATCGTGACATGGTTCACTTAATCTTTTAATTGAACTTTAGAATTGTTATGTTGACGTAAACAAGACTGTGACAATTGCCATGTCAATAATAAAACTTAGACCCAATAATAAGTTTCCCTTCGGTTCAAGCTACTGGTATTTCTTTTATTGTTAAATTGCTAATCCTAGAGCTAATTATATTAAATAAATAAATAAATAAGTAATAAATGGCATCCGAATAATTATTTATTGTGGATGATTGTCGTTCTAAATCTAAGTGAAAGTGTATTAATTTGACAATGTTCAATGGGTAGCAAAGCATTCAGAATTAATCAAAAGTAAGTGTGGTACCACTAAAAAATTCGTCTGCTACTGGACCATCGTTAATTGCCCACAACTGTACTTAAGTCTCAGACGGATTCTGCTTGCTCCTGCCGTGTGTGTGTCTGACTCGACTGACACTGTCAACCTACTCACCTCGCCTGTTTGTAGGACGAACCCTCACCGCCACTTTCACTTTATCCATCGTGAAGAACAGTTCAATATTAATCCAAAATATTACATCAAATACAATTTAATCCAAAATAACTTCTTTAAGACTACACATTCACATTGTGTCAGAAATATTCAGATGTTTTCGTCTAGATGGTCGCCATCTTTTAACATTTTCATAATAATTCAGGTTCAGGGTCACGCGCGTGAATCATACTTCCGGTGTAGCGTTGCGTGATGAGGCCACGTTCGAGATGGTTCGATATCGTAATATTACTCTGTATATTATTGACTTGAGAAATTGAAATAATTTTCAATAATGAGTAACTAGCTTATAGGTCAGCTACAATATCTAGTAATTTTGGGTTACCAAATCGTTTTTATAACTCAACGTTTTAATAAAACAAAAAACCCGAAAAATAGTTAAATATACATTAGGCTATATGCATTATGCAAGAGCTAAATCTTCCTATTGCAGTCTTCCTTTGGGCCTGAAATAATATATAAATTATTCATTAGACATTTATCATCTTGACAAGATCATAATCAACTCTCGATGCCGTCGGGTGATCTAGAGTTTTAACGGATTTAAACGGGATTGGCAGTTAATGATTTAATTTCGAGATTCCGCCAGCTAGTCTCCAACCAGCCCCAACGTCGTTTAGAATAAAGTAATTTTACTAACATTTTCATGATATTCCCTTTTAATTATCTAGGCTTTAACTATTATAGCAAGAACTCTCAGCTCTTTATCTAAATGTTACACTTTATCTTTATGAAATTAAATGGGGATATTTAAAGGAGCTAAATTGCTAACATTTTGCACCTAGAAATTCACAGTATATCGAAATATATAAATTTTATTGACAATATTTTTTGATACCGCAATAATCCAATATATCTCTCGACTCTTTATCTCTTTCCCTAAAAGTATTCTCTGATTCAATATTCACCTTTGACGTATAGGGCTAATTCAGAGAATTAGATCTTTGAATAATAAAACAAAGCAAGTCTTTTCCTAACATAAGCATTTCGATAAAAAGCGAGACTTACTCTTTTTTTTCTTTGAAGGAATATATTTTATCTAAGCTTGACCTTACAAGGGTTTAAATTCACATGCTTCTCATGGAAATTTGTTTGAAGGGTTTGCCACCTCTTTTCGAGCCTTTTGTCTTGATATCGCAATAATGAAAAAATTCAAATATCTTCCAGCCCTAATATTTAGGTCTATACCATATTTCCAACGCATAGTCGTTCGTTCCGAATAACGACGCCCCGGTGACACATTGGCATGCACGTAAAAGAACCCTTGGCAGTTGAAATTCGATATAAGAGTAGGCCGTTGTGCCGCTGTACGGGCATATTTCCCTCATAGTACTCTGCATTGCACATGCCCGTCTTCATTAGTGCAGTCGGGGGAGAACAGTAGACGCTACGGCCTACTCTTATATCGGATTCCAACCACCAATAAGGCATCTTTAACGCGCATGCCAATGTGTACAGATGAGATCCGTTTTGCATCCCATCCGATCGACTATACAGCTGTCATTGTCCAGCACTCCTTCCCGCACCACTGACAAGGGGAAGCCGCCCAAAAGAAAATATATTCATATGATGTATAATTATATTCATAGAGTATGCTGTCGTGAATGGACGTTTCGGTGCATCGGATAATAACAAATATCTTGTATGTATTAGCTATTTACATCCAGCCTTTGACTTCAGTCAACGCATTGCTTTAGGGGGGGGGGCGAATGTATCATAAAGTCTGTAATTGAGTCAACTAGCGTGGTTTCGTTTCCCCGGTTGTACGTGCAAGTGCAAGGAGCAAGGTCAGCTGTTCAAAGCGAATTATTGAAATAAAATTGAAACACGTGTTAGTCCCAAAATGACCTAGTTTGTGTCGAGTGGACGTTACCCCCTATCTCTCTCTCCCTCTCTCCCTCTCAGTGTCTTAAATTAAATTCTCTCTCTCTCTCGCATTACTTCAGGCACATGACACACGCTCAAGAGCGAACCGTCTCAACGGGGGTAGTCATACACATACGCTACAGTTACAAAGTTCACCCAGCATCGTCATCGATCCATTCTGTATCTTTTCCTATTCATAATTAGAATAAGACTATTTTAGATAGAATATATTATGACGCCATCGCCATAGGTAGAGGGTGGGGTACTTGTTCAACTTAAAGCGGCGATCGACCTGGAAATGTTTTCGGATTTTGTATTCTTTTCAAAAAATCAAAGTGATCCATTATTTTATTTTATAGGCTACGAACTTGCCCCGATTGATTTTTTGATTATTTTTATTGAATGATGGATTCGAGATTAATTTATCAGATTCTTTGATCCCTTTTTATTCGTAGCCTACTTTTTTTCCCCGGATCCTTCAAAGAAATTGTAAGATGTATCAGTTTTGTTTTGTTGTTTTGTTGTTCCCGTTGAGTTATAAAAAAAGGTAAAAAGAAAGGAAAAAAAAATATATTGGATAACTATCTGTATCGATATTGTCTCGTATGGGGAGAGGGGGGAATCACGTGGCGTGGGTAAGACGCCGGCTCGCTAGCCTGGAGGTTGGGTGATCGATCCCTGTATTGGCCGAGAAAATCTATCCCGATTCTCTGGCGTGGTTTCACCTTGTCAGTAATGCGCAGGACAGAGGGCCCGATAAAGACAGCTGTGTAGTCGTTCGGATGGTACGAAAAACCGAGGTCCCGTGTAGCATACACGTTGGCGTGCACGTAAAAGATCCCTCGGCAGTTGGAATTCGATATAAGAGTAGGCCGTGGTGCCGCTGCCCGGGCAAAATTAAAATATGGCCGGCGTATGGCCGTCTTCATTGGCCCCGTTTTAGCCCAGTTTAAGAGCAGAAAAGTAGGACGTTAACCCCCCTTTCATTTATCTCATCTTCCATACTGCCGCTTCATATCACGATAAAACTAGATTGTCTAGAAAACATGACATTTCATATTTAACGGCGCTGCCATGGTAATAAAAATACATAAAACAACAATGCGTTTATGAAGAGACATTAATTTACTTGTGCTTTGGTATTCTTCGCCGGTTGGTTAGGAAACCTTTTTGGATTTTACGTGATACGATTCTACTGTAACACAGGGATTGTTAAAAAATATTGCAAGATACGATACAAATTGTAATGTCATTGCGGAGATATACACGATTTAGCTTTCAGTTCATATTTAGTGGTTTTTAAAGAGTTCAAAAAAATCAGGAGCGTAGCTAAGGCGGCCCTACCCAGGTGGCAGTATTTTGGGTTTTTTTTAGGGGGGGGGGGTACGGCACTTTTATGTTTATGTTTAATGAATTTGATATAGTGTCCACTATCACATCTTTGATGTATTCAATCGCGCTTTACATATACACACACCTACGGCCTACACAGGACCTTATCTAGCAAGGGGGGAAGGGGGGTACAATGATTGCACCCTCAGAAAAAATAAGGCACCCGAAAAATTGCTCCCCCCCCCTTCACACACAAAAAGAAATTTGAAAGTGATTCAATTATAAAATAATACACTTGATTATGATCAACATCGGTAACTTGGCCATTCTATTGGCGCCCCACCACTCTGCTGCATCACCATTGTTTAAAATCCTACTTACGGCCACGGTCGGATAGCCGTGGCGATAGAGAGGCGGCTTCTCACCAATGCAACAGGGGTTCAATCCCAGCTCAGGGCATGAACTTTATCGTTGTAAGTGAGAGGGATATTCGGTCTCCCGTCTGATCAGACAGGTTTCCCCCGAGTTCTTCGGTTTCTTCCTGCAGCAATGATCGAAATCATTCGCACGATCTGTGCCAAGGGCCAAATTGGAAAAAGGCCTCAGGCCTAATTTGCTACCCTTGTAAAATAACGCGATTATTATTATTATTACCTACTCCTGCGAGTACATAAATTAAATAAACAAATAACACACATTGTTTTTTGCAGAATTTTTTTTTTTTTAGCTGCATATTGTTTGTCAGTTTAATGACTGAACCTTTTGTCCACCAACACATACGTCACTGCCGAATATCATTTTGCATTTCCTTTTTATTTTACATCGAACAATAATATTTACATTATTCTACAATTTTATTTATAATTATTTTGTCGTTTGTTAATCACTTATTACTTCCTCGTTGTCTTGGGGGATTTGATGGCCGAATGGTAAAGCACGTGCGCGCTGTCTCATAAAGTCTGTCATTGGGTCAACTAGCGTGGTTTCGAATCCCCGGTTGTACGTGACAAGGAGTAGGGTCGAATGTTCAACCTCGTGGGTTTTCTCCGGGTCCTCAGGTTTCCTCCCATTGCTAAAGGCCCCTACGCGCAAGCGAATTATTGAAATAAAATTAAACATCTAGTTTGTGTCGAGTGGAGTTTAAAACCTTTCTCTCTCTCTCTCTCCTCCCCTCTCTCTCTTGAATGTAAAGTTTATTTCATCTGTTGTTATTTTTTAAAATGTCTCCTTATCTCTACTTGGGACTTGGGAGCATACTGTCAAGGAGGTAGCCAAGGGCCTCACCAAACTTCTGCGCGCCTCTGACACTGAGGAGTGGGGGTGGATGACTGAATGGTTTCCGACCACTGCTACAAGACCCCTACGAACCAGCGAACTATTGAAATTAAATTAAACCATAAGTTAGTCCCGAAATGCCTAGTTTGTGTCGAGTGCGCGTTAAACCCCATTTCTCTCTCTCCCAATGTCATCGTCTCCCAGAAAAGGTAGACGGATTCCGCCACTACTCCCGATATCGCCGACTTGACCACAGAGCGTCAAGATTTTCGAAGTGACCCTCAACCCTACCTGTGTAAATAAAACTACGTGGTATTTCTATATTGACCTCTTCCTCCCCCAACAATCAAATAATTCCCTTGTTTGTTGTTAATTTAGCGCAATTCTTCTATCAACGAGAGGAGACAGAGAGGTGCAAAGTCCACTCGACACAAACTAGGTCATTTCGGAACTAACATAATAAGCAATTTTTATTTTAATGATCCGCTTGTTGTGTGTAACGGTGTAGGAATCTTTATAGCAGTGGGGTGGGGGCCCGATAGGAACCCCAGAAATTGTGCAGGCTTCCCTACTTCTTAACACGAACACGCAGTAAACCGCGACAATGATTCGCTTGTGTGTAGGGGTCTTTAAAGCAGTGTGAGTGTGTTTGTATGGGGAGGGGGCGGAAGACCCGATAGGAACCCCAGTGGTTGTACAGACACAAACTGGGAACCAAAACAATGCCAGCTGACTCAATGACAGACCTTGTCATCTAAAGCAGAGAGAGAGAGAGAGAGAGGGGGGAGAGTTGGGGTTTAACGTCCATTCGACACATACTAGGTCAGTTTGGGACCGAAACAATGCCATTTGACTCAATGGCAGACCTTGTGATCTAAAGTAGAGAAAGAGAGAATGGGAAAGAGAGAGAGAGAGATAGAGAGATGAGAGATGGTAGGGAGAGATAGAGACAGAGCGAGAGAGAGAGAAAGAGAGAGAGATAGAGAGAGAATGAGAGAGAGAGGGGAGAGAGAGGGGAGGGAGAGATAGAGACAGAGCGAGACAGAGAGAGAGAGGGGAGGGAGAGAGAGAGAAAGAGAGAGAGACAGAGAGAGGGGGAAAAAGAGAGAGGGGGATAGAGAGGGAAAGAGAGAGAGAGTGTGAGAGAGAGAGGGCAGGGAGAGAGAGAGGGAGGGGAAGAGAGAGAGAGAGAGCGAGAGAGAGAGAGATGGTTTCTTTATGCCATGACGTCATTCCGAAGCAAACTGAAATCAGGTAAACGATATACTCCGATGCAGTAATATCGATTCCCACAGAAAATACGGTCACGAAAAGAGCATTAAATATTCATAGAAGACAAAGGCGAGAAATGATCTCTAATGAGGAAAGAAAGGAATGGAATACGTATTACAATAGCTGTAGAAATGACATGAAATGGGATTGAATGGGGTCAATGAAGTCGCTTTTCCCCAGCGCGGTTTCCCCTTGTCGTCAGTCGCGTGTTCGATCCCTACATTGACCGAGAAAGTTCATCCAGATTTCCCGGTGGTTTCACCTTGCCAGTTGTCTAATCGTTCGGATAGCACGAAAAACCGAGGTTCCCGTGTACACATTGGCGTGCAGGTGAAAGATCCCTTGGCAGCTGGAATTCGATATAACAGTAGGCCGTAGCCCCGCTGCCCGGGCAAAATTTCCCTTAGCACACTTTATGACCGGTCTTCGTTAGCCTAGTTTAGTAGCAGAACAGTGGGACGTTAAACCCCATTTCATTTCATTCCCCCCTTGTCAGTGGTGACAGGCGACAGGAACAGCTGTCTCGTCGTTCGGATGGGACAAGAAACCGAGGTCCTGTGCATATCGAAGAGCACGTAAAAGATCCGCTAACAGTTGAAATTTAATGTAAAAGTAGGTCGTAGGGCCCCTGTCCCCCATAGCACACTGTATGACGCATGTACTTCTTCATTATCCCAGTCGGAGCAGAACAGAAGGACGTTATAACCCATTTCATTTTATTTCAAATGAAGACGGGCATACAGTGTGCTATGAGGGAAAATTTGTCCGGAAAAGCTCACATCATGGCATACAGTGTGCTATGAGGGAAAATTTGTCCGGAAAAGCTCACATCATAGCCTATAAAGCCTATGATGTGAGCTTTTCCGGACAAATTTTCCCTCATAGCACACTGTATGCCCGTCTTCATTTGAAATAAAATGAAATGGGTTATAACGTCCTTCTGTTCTGTGACGGGAAGATTGCTACATGAAAACCGTTTGGTGTGCGCCGAGTGTTTTTCCCGACCAATTTTTATCGGGAAAAACACTCGGCGCACACCTAACGGTTTTCATGTAGCAATCTTCCCGTCACAGATTGTGTCATTCTGCAACTAGCTACTTCGAGCACAGATCTGTTCCCTGAATGGTCACGATACATAAAAAATAGTGTACTATTTTGCAATGCGGCTGTAAGAGAGAGAGGAATTGGGTTTAACGTCCTATCGACACAAACTTGGTCATTTCGGGACCAACATATATTGGTTTAATTTTATTTCAACAATTCGCTTGCGCGTAGGGGTCTTTATCAGTGGGAGGAAACCGGAGGACATGGAGAAAACCCACGAGGTTGGACATGTTCCCCTAATCCTTGCCAGTTGACTCAATGACAGGCTTTGTGATACAGCGCACACCTGCTAACCTTTCGGCCAGTCCTGATATAACCTGGGGAGTGTGGAGATTTAATTTATATAAAAACAGATAAAATAAGAGTTTCCAAACAAGATCACCACATACTCCCACTCAGAGACCAGCTCGGAGTGAGGTCTAGCTGGAAGACTAAAGGGCCCCATACACGATCAATTATATTGCGCAATTTAATTGTCAATGCCCCGAATTGACAATTATATTGACCGTGTATGGGTGATATTGATGACTTGTGCAATTGTATTGAGTGAATCAAACTCCGCTTGATATTTTATTGCGCAAGTCTATTTGATTAGGCAATTAATTGATCGTGTGTGGTGATCGTCAATTTTATTGTGCAAAAAATCATTTTTCTGACAGATTTCATAGAGCAACTGCCACGGCGATTGCTGGGTCAAAATCCCCCAATCCTTTCTCAACAGATAGCAAGACCAAAATGAGTCTAGTTTGCGCAAATAAAGTGTCAATTATATTGAGCTGTGTGTGGGCAGCAAAAAATTGTCGATTATATGGTGCAACCAGGCTTGCGCAATATAATTGATCGTGTATGGGGCGCTTAAGGTGCATATATTGGGTAGTATAGCACGATTTGGGGTTGATGGAGTTAATCCATCTTCAATAGACGGCTTGATCTCGCTTTAACTGCTTACACCTTATCAGTCGTTGCTTCACGAACACAAGGTTCAACGGGCTATCAGTATTTATAGGAATGAATGAATGAAATGGGGTTTAACGTCCTACGCTTAAGCACCTTACCTGGGCCAATTGAAGACGGGCATACGCCAACAGTGTGCTATGAGGGAAATTTTGCCCGGGCAGCGGCGCTACGGCCTACCCTTATATCGAATTCCAACTGCCAAGGGATCTTTTACGTGCACTCCAATTTGTACACGGGACCTCGGTTTTTCGTCCCATCCGAACGACTAGGCAGCTGTCCTTGTCAGGCCCTCTTTCTGTATCACTGACAAGGGGAAATCACGCCGGAAAATCGAGATGAACTTTCTCGGCCAATGCAGGGATCGAACACTCAACCTCCTGGCTAGCAAACCAGCGCCTTATCCACTTAGCCACCGTGATCCCCGTATTTATAGGAGGGTTAAAGTGGAGTGGGGTCAAAACAGCGGCAATATTTGCTCGACAATATTTCGATGAACGTAGGAGATAAAAAAAATGCTTTGCATGATCAGTGGACCCCCACCTCCCACTTTTGAAACGCGTTTGACGATATCCAGCAGTGGAGCCCTCCTCCATGACAAAGTGAAGTTAAGTGACGTTGACGTATAAACTCTTGATAACTTTGATGAACTTCTAATTATCCAATTATTATTAATAAGCTACATATGAACACCAGATATAACTTCAAAGAGAATGTGTTGCTGTATACCATGACCCGGCAGTGACTTTCAGAGAAATATGCAGTGTAATTACAAACACCATAATTTAATAATAAACAATATCATATATGATTATCATCTCAGCTAATTGTTGAAGGCTTTATAAGCAGGAGTTCACTGAGACTAATTCAGACTTGAGATAGGGCTCCTTTCTGATGTATGTCTTATTTCCTGTACTCAAACAAGGTCTTATATACAATTTGCTGACAGTCTGTTATCTGTAAGATAGTGTTACACCCACTCCCTCCCCCATCTCTTTGGAAACGCGCCTGACGATCTAAACGGCTCCTGATGCCCCCCCCCCCCTCCCGGCCCTCTCAACGCAACTGACGATTTCCATCGACTCCATCTAAAAGACTCCTGACGCCCCCCCCTCTCTCTCTCTCTCTCTTTCTCTCTGGAAACGCGTCTGACGATCTCTATCTAAACGACCCCTGTTGAGCCCCCAACCCTCCTCCTCCCTCTCTTTAGAAACGCGCCGGACTATCTCCGACTACACGTCTCCTTTAACATTAAAATCATATTATTATTGATTTGTACAGGATTAATATAGAATGTTGATGGAAAGATTAAAACAATGGCGATTATCAGGCCATAAATCTACAATAATACACGTCAAACTGTGTATTTATAGACTTCCATTTGAACCGTTTTCTTATCACAATTTACATCACTGTTAAAATTTATACAATCAAAAATAAGGTGTTAAGAGAGGGAGAAAGAGAGAGAGAGGGGGGGGGGAGGGAGAGAGGGGGGGAGAGAGAGAGAGGATCATCAGGAGTCGTTTAGATGGAGATAGTCAGACGCGTTTCCAAAGAGAGAGAGCGAGAGAGAGAGAGAGAGAGAGAGAGAAATAGAGAGGAGAGGGAGAGAGGGAGAGAAATAGAGAGGGGAGAGAGAGAAATGAAGTTGAACGTCAACTCAACACAGTCTAGGTCATTTCGGAACTAACACATGATTCAATTTTATTTCATTATTTCGCTTGCGCGTATGAGTCTTTAGCAGTGAAAGGAAAACGGAGGACCCCGAGAAAACCCACGATGTTAGACAGGCTAAAAGAGATAAGGAGAGGGTGTGGGGTGGAGTTAACTTCCACTTGACACAAACTAGGTCATTTCAGGACTAAAAATAATGTGTTAAGGGGACAATCCCGATAAGAACAGAGTCTCAAAATTTAAAGTCCGAGTATTTGTGAAATTTATGGACCAAAATATAAAAGCATGGTGTATATACATTGTCTGAAAATTTCAGCTGAAAATATTGAGTCGTTTGGACGTGAACGTCAACACTGCTTATCCGGACACGTAACCCTTTTAATATTTCGGGTCATTTTTCTCATTGGGTGACCTGATAATCGATTTACGTTTCTTGACAGGCTATACAGTGAATGACCCATGTACTGTACTTGATAACGAAAGGTTAATTTCATCTACATATTGTTTTTATAGAAAAAAGTCTGGTTTTATCCAGATACTGTATAATACAAAGGTCTCCATTTCCAGATGCAGACTGTCAGGTTTAAGTTATTTACAAGCGTATTATAAATATTGAGTTAGTTGATCGGCCTTAGATAATGGGTTTTAAATGATTTTAACACAAAATTAAGCAGTTTTATTCCCCACAAAGTTATCGGGGTTGAACCTTTAAAGGGTTAACGCTAGCGATGGGAGCAGAACCTCGAAAGGGTAAAATCTAAATATTTAGACCTAAATTAATAATAATAATAATAATAATAATAATAACTTTATTTAATGAGGATAGTCCCCTTAGCACAAGTGTACTAATTTTCAGGGGGTTCCTCCTACACTACAATATATAAATATATATACATAGATATTTAGTAACATGCAAGTACAGAACAAATAGAGACCCCCCTCCCCCAAAAGCAACCCCCCCCCCCCCCAAAAAAAAAAAGAAAGACAAAAAAGTAATAATCATTATGAAATACACAATCTAATGCTCATTGAAGTTGTATCCTTTCATCCTTTCGGACATAGAAATATGTTTCGATCGTAGATTCTCGCGATTCATCTGTTCGTTTGAGAGCGAGAGAAGAAAAAAACACACTGTTGGACAGAGCGACCCACTTCTTGTCACGTTCAAGTTGGAAATCGAAATCACGACACTCATTAAACTATTCAGCCACTCGACCTTCTGAACACGATGCCATTTAAGTAGCGTTTGTTTGTTTGTGAGGTGGGGTGCCGTGGGAGGTGTGGTACAGGGAGGGGGGTGGATCTAGCATTTTCAGGCGAAGGTTGGATGGTGGGCAGACATTTTAGATCTCCATTTCAGTCAGAAAAACACGTATTTCTCGCTATGACCCCATCGGACGCCATCTTTGTTTATATGCGAGAGAACGCCGCTAGGTGGCGCGGAACTGGAAAGTCGTCAATTCGTGTATCAATTTTTGAATTTCATTTTGTCTTAATTGGATATGAGACGCCTGATATCAGATAACAACATAAAGCTTGATTTGTATTGACATTGACAACAAATTAATCGTGTTTGCAATGTCGAAGACTGTGGATGATATTGAGTTATCCCACTTTAAAGTAGCTAAGTGCGTAACTCAGCTGGTCGGATAGCCGTGGCAATAGAGAGGCGGCTTCTCACCAATGATACGAGTTACGAGGGTTCAATCCCAGCTCAGGACAAGAACTTTATCGTTGTAAGTGAGAGGGATATTCGGTCTCCCGTCCGATCAGGCAGGTTTCCCCCGAGTTCTTCGGTTTCTTCCTGCAGTAATGATCGAAATCATTCGCACGATCTGTGCCAAGGGCCAAATTGGAAAAAGGCCTCAGGCCTAATTTGCTACCCTTGTAAAATGACGTGATTATTAACTCAATGTCATCCAAAATCTTCGACATTGAAAACACGATTGTTTTTGCAATTTAAATCAGTATTGGTGTGTGATCTTACCCGAAAAAGATGGGCTTCTGATATCCAATATTCAAGACAAAATAAACATTTTACCATTGGTACACGAATCGTGTACCATAATGCGTTTCAGCGTAACTTGTAACAAGGTGCTCAACAAATGAGGCTAGACATATTCCACAAGTTATGTCAAACGTTGATGCCATATTCTTATTTGGAAAGCATTCGCAATAAATACTATCGGTTTTGACTGGAATAACAGACGCTAGAAACTGACTTTCGGTTGAGACTGCTGGCGTATTTCGCCGAACCTTACTGACGACAATTCACAGTAAAACGGAAATGATTGAATGTAAAACGGTTTATATCAATTCATATTACATTATTATATGTGTTGCGACCCATTTGTGCCAATTTCTAGGTACAAAATACTAGCGATTTAGCTCCTTTAATTACCAACCATGGGCAACCAAACAAATTATCTCTTGGAACTGGCGGGCCGCAGAAGCTCAGTGAGTAGCCCAGGGGTCTCGGGTTCGATCCCTGTATTTACCAATAAAGCTCATCAGGGTTTCGTGTTGCCAGTGAGTAGCCTAGGGGTCTCGGGTTCGATCCTTGTTTTGTCCGATAAAGCTTATCGGAGTCCCTCTTGTCCGGACGCGGGGCCTGGCAAGGAACATCGTCTAGTCGTTAGGACAGGATGAAAAACCGAGGTCCCGTCGTCGACAGATTGGTGTGCACAAAAAAGAACCCTTGACAGTAGGAATTTGAATGCAAGCTGTCGTGCCGTTGCCCCGTCAAAATGTCCCCCTTTGCACACTACATGGTTAATGCTAGTCTTCATTATCCCGACAGGAGTACGTTAAACCTCACGTCATTCCATGTTAGTGAAACTGTAGATGCTGATTGATGCATTCATTACGGAAGTCTCGCTAACCTGCATTCGAACTGCAAGGGAAGATGACTCTTCTTGGGAGAATGATGTTGAAGGTGCTTCCCAAATGGGGGTTTAAGGTCCACTCGACACAAATTAGGTCATTTCGATACTAACATGTGGTATAATTTTATTTGAATAATTCACTTGCGCCTAGGGGTCTTGAGTAGTAGAGGGACACCGGAGGACCAGGGAAATCCCACGAGGCTGGACAGGTGACAACCGGGGATTCGAAACCACGCCAGTTGACTCAAAGACAGGAATAAACTTAGGCTGCCTGTCTACAGTTAGCTCCGATTATGAAATATGAAGTAGGTTGATCTGTTTGTGCAGCATAATCGATGGTGTTACGAATTGGAAGTTAAAGGATATTGATGATGTTATCGACGTAATATGAATTATTCTATACGTCTAGAGGGAGACAACTCTGTTTATCAAACCTCATTTATCATGAACGTCAGGCGATGCGCTCATTGTGGCTGTTCCCTTGCAGCTCTGATAATTTTTAGTGATTCCTTAAAGCCCCAATACCACTCTTGTTTTAACTGAATAATATGTTCCAATCTTTATTCTGGTCAACAATTTGTACTATTTTACTATATTTCAATTAAAAAATGATACAAATTTCATCTTAACACACCTAATTTTAAAAATTGGAAAAATTCAACTACATGCCGTAACATGGTTTGAAAAGCCTTACGTAATCACTTCCAAATGCAACTTGGATTTAAACTTATTTTCGAGCACTCTGGACAAGTAAGATAGGCTGTAATGGATAATTTACACTACAGGTAGGACACTTAAACATCTTGTAGTTAGAATAAGGCTATTTTTTTGGACCTGTCAAGCCAGCAAGAGTGTTATTGTCCCTTTTTAAGTTTAAATTGTGTTTAATCCTCGGGTTTAATAATTGATGTCTTTCTGTGGAACCAGTGAACGTACAGGAATCAGGCTTGTGGACAAATTTACGTTAAATTTTGCAGAAATGGTTTATCCCAAAATATAATCTCAAATCATATGGATACAGATCGTTTGTTCATATTGTGCCTGTTCTGTGGAATTCATTACCGCTAAACATTAAACTGTCACCTAATCTAGAAACTTTCAAATCTAATTTAAAAAGCCCACCTTTTTACGGCCTATTATGGCGCCTAGTCTGTGTAGCGCCTTGAACATGCATATTAGCATGGAATTTGCGCGCAATATAAATATACATATTATTATTATGGTTTCGAAATAAAGGCAGGGAACAATATTAGATTTTAACGAAGGTTGGTGTTAGTGTAATTTGCTTCATTGCTATTTAGATGAACAGCAATACCTTAAAGAGACTGTCCCTGGTGAGCCTACTAAGGCCTGTTGATTCCCGGGACATCTCCTTGAGGGGCGTTGGTGGCTCAGTAACGTCACGGTGTGTGACGCTTGCTTGGTAACCAGGCCCCAAGTTCACAAAACATTCTCCGACTTTAGTTTAGAATTGACTCAACTTTCAATCACTGTTTATGAGAAATATCTTTGATCCAGAAAGTCAAAACTTTTCACATAGTTTCTTATTGATGTATTTAATATATTAAAACAACAAACGTTTAAAAAAGGAATATATTTTGGTAAAAAATAAGGCGATCAATTTTGAGTAAATTCTCAACTTTAGTCTGAGAATGCTTTGTGAACTCGGGACCAGGTCACGGATTCGATGACGGAGTTGTTCGACAAAGTTCCTCGAGATATTCCGTCGTGGTTTCTCTTCGTCAGTGTTGCAGGTCGGAGGGCCTGAAAACGAACGGTGCCTAGTCTTTCGGATGGGACACTAAACCGACGTCCCGTGTAGTCCTACATGGCATTCGAAATAAGAGTAGGCCGTAGTGCCGCACCATTTCCATGACACACTGCATGGCGTATGTCTGAGCCATATTAGACAGTCGGTGCATAACATTGAGCCAATGAACCTACTTTGATTGTATGTCACCAAACAGGGCCGTATCCATCCACCAAAAAAATGACAGTCTTTCAATTATAAAGTGATATACTTGATTATGATCCATATCAGTAACCTGGGCATTATATTGGCGCCCCATCACTCTGCTGCACCCCCACTTTTAAAACCCTACATACGGCCTTGCCACCAATTAATACTGAATTTTAGGGCCTATTACATTTTAACCATGCCTAACAGATTAATTCATAATTAGTAGAGCAGCTTGAAAGTTAACAGCGTTAATTTCAAAATTTAAAAAAAACAAACCCAACATAATATAATTTCTTTCTCTGATTGGCTTGCTTCTCCATTTTTAAATTAATTCATTACATTGCTGAACCGCTATTATATACATGTACATATGTCTGTTCTGAAGCGAGCTAACCGTAGCGTTGGTATGTTCTATACAAAACCTATGCTGTCATATGTCTAACTCGACTTTTACTAGGCCTACTGGATGTTCTTCAGTTTTGTGGGTACTTCTGTCCTTAGCTAAGCTGTTTTCTTCAGTTTTGTGGGTATTTTTGTGCTTTGATAAGTTTTTTTCCCGAGAAAACGCTTTATCACACTGGCTACATTTATAAGGTTTCGTGTGAAGATTCAGGTGTGAATTAAGGAGCCGTTTAGCCGCGTAGCTCGACTGACATACTTCACATTTATACGGTTTTTCTCCCGTATTTTGCCTTATATGGACAGTTAATTGACTGGAACAAGTATATGACTTTCCACACACGTCACATTTAAAAGGCCTTTCTCCAGTATAAACAAAAGCCGTATACAGGGCTTTGGTATGAATTAACTGATGACGTTCCAGATAAGATATCTTACTAAAGGACTTTTCACAAACATCACATGTATGTGGTACTTTATTGTTATTGTTAGGCTGTGGGCATGGCAACGGCCTAGGTTCCCCTGTGTGAATGCGCATGTGCACACGCAGATGCGTCGAGCGGCTGTAATATTTTTCGCAAATTTCGCATTGAAAGGGTTTTTCTCCGGTGTGCATTCGAAGATGTCCGTTTAAGTTGCCGTGGTGACTAAACCGTTTATCGCAAATATCCCATCTCAACGGCTTGTCTTTGTCTGGGACGTGGATCAACATATGAACTTTCAAATTTCCTTCACTACTAAGCATTGAACCACATGTTTTACATTCACAATTCTTTTCTCCGAGATGTATTTTGAGATGGGTCTTAAAGGTACTCGGGTTGGCACATTTTCGCATGCAAATAGGACATTGGTTTGACGACGTTCCACTTCCGGCATCCATAATTGGGCGTATTTACAATATATCTGAAATTAAAAACAAAACATTTATTAAAGTAAGTTTTTCCTTAGTGTTTAACGTCCGCTTCCACATAGAGTTATCTTATTTTTATCATCTTATGAAGCAAGTACGTAGCACCATGGGTCTTTATTTTCTGTCAGATGTGGAAAGCGGCCATCCAAATACCGGTAATCACATTCTACGTATGACCCATGAACCCTTTCTTACTACATATCTTAGTAGCCTTGGGATCCCCTAGATTTTGTCTCTCGTTAACTTTCTCCCCCCTCACGTTGTGTATTTACTTCTTACTGCTTTCTCGGTTGGTTAAGACGCTTGCCTTCTCAGTAGTTATAATAATGCAACAGTTGTATATATCATATAGTTGCTTACATATGGTACAAGCGGGGCTGGGATTGCCTTGTAGTCTAGAGTGCCGCGCTTCGACCTCTAGCTGGCCGGTCACCTCTGGCTTGCGACTGTGGTTTCATTCAAGCCCTGGTGTAAGCGTGTGTGACATGGATATAGGGGCGCCTTCTCAACCTCGTGGGTTTCCTCCGGGCACTCCGGTTTCCTCCCACTGCTAAAGACCCCTAAGCGCAAGCGAATTATTGATATAAAAATTTAAAACCATACGTTAGTCCGGAAATGACCTAGTTTGTGTCAAGTGAACGTTAAACCCCATTCTCTCACTCTCTCTCTCTCTCTTTCTCTCTCTCTCTCATTTATGGTACAGAGCATACTAGTATAAAGTCGTTCTCTCAAACCTTATCCAGCCAGACTCGCTGGACGAAACTGTTACATCTTTTCTACTTCAGAATCTGTCTGGCAAATTTTAACAAGTATGATAATTTTGTAGCCTTGGCCTTCAATTATGTAATTTGTCAAATATGATGTAAATAATTAGAATGGCGCAATAGGAAAACTTCCACTTACGTGTTATAGAGGATTCTCATTCTCACAGAACCAGCTAATGTTTACCAAAGTATAACTATTTTTTATATAACAATATGCCACTCATTCGCTAACTTGATTTAATTAAGTACATATATGTGAATTTAATAATTTGTCATAGACATTAATTATCACAATATAGTGCCATCTTATTTCTCTATTCTTTGTCGATCCCTGAATTGGCCGAGAAAGTTCATCTCGATTTTCCGGTGTGGTTTCTCCTTGTCAGTGATGCCGACAGAGGGCCTGACAAGGACAGCTGATTAATCGTTCGGGTGGGACGAAAAACCGAGGTCCTGTGTACACATTAGCAGTTGGAATTCAGATGCTGTCCGGGCAAAATTTCCCACATAGCTCACTGTATGGCGTATGTCCGTCTTCAATTAGCCCAGGTTAGGATCAGAAGCGTAGGATGTTAAACCCCAGGGGCCGGTTGCTCAAGCTCCGTTATCTTTTAACGTTCCGTTAACTTTAACGGAGAGAAGAATGTTGCTGGAAATAAACCCCACAAATATTCTGTGGTGCAAATTTTTACTACATTGCAGATTTATTCGGGATTCGCCAATAACGAATAACGTACCCTGGCTCGTTATTCGGTATTACGATGGTACTGACAACTAAGAAACTGTAGGAATGTGTATTACAATAAAAGTCTTGACATGACAAAGAAATATACTGTTATGATCAGGGGCGGATTGGGGCTTTGAACCGGCCCTTTTTACGGACGGGGGGGGGGGGGGCTCTCTGCAAAATTTTGAAAAATCGACACTAAATATATGATTTATGGGGACGGAGACTGAGATAACGTTCTTTCGCTGGGTCAAGGCCTTGACGGAGTGGGAGCGGGCATGCAAAGGCGTGCGGGACACAATTCATTTCTGATTTTTTGGAAATGGGAGGCCATTTCCCGCAATTTGAGAAAATTTCCGACATCCCAATTCTGTAATTTCATCTCTGAAAATAACGAGTTAATAAAAATGTCAAGGAATGTTTAAAGAGGCTAAATCGCTAACATTTGTGACCTAGAAATTGTCAAAAGTGGGTCACAACTCACTACGCATATAATACTGTAATATGGATGTATATAAACTGATTAACATTCAATGGTTTCCGTTTTTTCCCAATTTCAAATAAGTTAAGGAAAATGTCTCGCACTCATATTCAGCCAGCAGACCAGCTATGATCAAACTTGCTGAGGCCTGGTGGTAACTTAATAATCAGTAAATTTGCGGGCGAATCCGAGGAAATTTTCGGATGAAATTCGGAATCCCCATTGCAGGATTCCGAATTCCAGCCCACACCCAGCACACACCCAGCACACGCAGCCCAGAAAGTCTATTATACCAGCCCATTTCAGACTTCAGTGATGACTTGGCGGCCTGCTAAAGCTACCGTTCACATACAACATGATTATCATCGCTCCATGGCAGGTCCAATACCCCCAACCCCTATATTATGTTAAGCCGAATAAAGTTTTTTATAGACGAATTGGCCAAAAATGAAATTTTCATTTTTCGTCTGACCGGCCCCTCGGGCGATCCAATCCGCCCCTGGAAACTTACGATCATTAAGTCTGAATTAAAACTTTTACAAACCTTACCTCTATGAACTATGAATAGATAAGGTCCATGCTAGAATTTATACGGTGGTGTATACTGTATATGATATATATAATATTTATTCCCATCAAAACATCAGTCGGTATGACCCGAATACCTTTTTCGCTCCGTGTAATATGCTGCACGCCGCAACAAACATAAAACTTTACACGTATGTAACCAGTTGTTCGTTACAAATAACGGAAGTTGTTTTCTTACGACGCACACAATATCATTAGATTATCACATCTTTTCTGTGCTATAAGTTTGAACGAGGAGAACTTGATAGAGCGAGTACCACACAGAAGCTTTATTTAACGTCCACTTCCACCAAAGTGATATCGCAGACAGGTGCGCACTGCTTTGATTGGTTGATTATTAGTTGTTCCACTGGGTCGAATACTTGACGTATCATGATGAAAACACTTAATGAGCATCTGGCTGCTATAAATGAAATAAGGTTTAACGTCCTACTGTTATGCACCTAACCTGGGTTAATGGAAGATGGGCATGCGTCATTCAGGGAAATTTTGCCCGGACAGCGGCGCTAGCTACGGCCTACTTTTATATAAAATTCCAACTGCCAAGGGATCTTTTACGTGCACGCCAATGTGTACACGGGACCTCGGTTTTTCGTCCCTCCGTTCTGCATCACTGACAAGAGGAAACCACGTCGGAAAATCAAGATCTACTTTCTCGGCCAATGCAGGGATCGGCTGCTATAAACTTTAATACGATAGTTATAACTTTATTAACTACATACTGATATTTTATATATAAAACATAATCATCATACGGTCTCTCGTCGATAAAAATCTCTCCGGATCCTCTGGTTTTCTCCCACTGCTAAAGACCCCTACGCCCAAGCGAAGTATTGAAATAAAATTAAACCATATATGTAAGTCCCGAAATAAGCTAGTGTGTGTCGAGTGGACGTTAACACCCCCCCCCCATCTCTCTCTATCATGTGATATCAACGATGTCGATGGTTGGCTTATAAAAATGAATCGCCTGACAATTTACGCTGGACATGGGCACACGAGCGAATTTAATCGCCGGCGAAAAATATTCGGCCGATAGTATCTTAATAGTGGTCTTGATTCATAACAAAACACAACACAAGGTATAACTGTTTATAACTACATGTACTTCTCAATTGTTTAATAACGACGTTTTGTAACACATGCAGGTAATCTTCATGTCAAAATTGGAAGTTTTCTCATTGTTGAATTTAAAACAGTATATTGCTGGAGTCATGCAAGGATATCACCTGGGTCCCCTTTTATTTAATATGTTCATAGATGAATTACCCAATGACTTGGTGCAATGAAATGAAACGGGGTTTAACGTCCTACTGTTATGCACCTAACCTGGGTAAAATGGCAGACAGGACACGCTTGGTGCAATCTTCTAACTTGGGTGCCGAGATGGTAATGTATTCATAGATGACTTAGCCGAGCTCTTGGTGCAATAATGTTTTTCCTGGTCATTTTCAATTTTGCACCGGATCCCATTCACTCATTTTATTTGTTGTTTCGGAGTATGATGTCTTGTCGTTATATTTGTCCTGTATGTAAATCATAATATGTGGCGCAGTCCCCCCTGCACTAACTATTAGGTGCCGAGATGATAGACTCGTTCTAGCCCGACTGTACATATAGGAGATAATTAGGATATTTTCTTGAACTGCAAGTGGGCTTAAATCATCCCTTGATATTATTGACATAATAATAATACGTTGTGAACAAAATCAGCCCGGAACGAATTATAAGTGAGCAGAAATTCGCCCATGCATCTATCATTACTCGTCACTTCAATCAGTTATATAACGAGATAACTCGTGTTTTCCCTTTGCGTTCGTCACTTCCGATTGTTGAAACCTTTATTACGCATCTGTCGTAGCAATGATCTATGTGTTAAAATTATATTTGGAATGTGTTTAACCAGTTCTATCACACATGGACAGTGTTCGTCATATTTATCATGATGATGAGCAATTTATTATTACAACTGTGATCATCATGTGACATGTGAACTGTGATCATCATGTGACATGCGAACTGTGATCATCATGTGACATGTGAACTGTGATCATCATGTGACATGTAAACTGTGATCACCGTGTGACATGTGAACTGTGATCATCATGTGACATGTAAACTGTGATCATCATGTGACATGTGAACTGTGATCATCATGTGACATGTGAACTGTGATCATCATGTGACATGTGAACTGTGATCATCATGTGACATGTGAACTGTGATCATCATGTGACATGTGAACTGTGATCATCATGTGACATGTGAACTGTCATCATCATGTGACATGTGAACTGTCATCATCATGTGACATGTGAACTGAGATCATCATGTGACATGTGAACTGTCATCATCATGTGACATGTAAACTGTGATCATCATGTGACATGTGAACTGTGATCATCATGTGACATGTGAACTGTGATCACCAAACGCGCTAACCATTCACCCCCCCCCCCCCCGTCGCTGATCCGTGGGTGGAAGGAGGACAGCGAAATGCCTGGAACCATTTCACGACTACTGGTCCCCGCACAACCAACAACTTTGAGGGGTGGCATTCCAAAATAAACAAACTTGTCACCAACCGCCCCAACATCTATCGCTTCATCCGCCTCATCAAGCAAGATCAAGCTTTCTGTGACGTGACCCTGAAGCACTTTGCTGCTGGTGCCTCTCTGAATAAAGAAAGGGGAAGTATCGGCAGCTGGAAGAGACGCTGGTGACTGAGAATTAAGCTACATCGTCATCCAGTACGGGGATGCTCACTCCTAGTCCTAGATAACAAACCCCCCCATATCTCTCCACCCCCGTGTTTCGTCATCCAGTACGGGGATGCTCTCTCCTAGATAACAAAACCCCTTTAATCTCTCCACCCCCCGTGTTTCGAGATAAGGTTAGGCGATAGTTGTGCCACTACATTGGCCTCTGTAAGTTTAATTAGTCAAAATAGCATCAGTAATATAGTGGGCTTGTAACATGCTATTCTAGAATGAGTGAAAGTGTATATTCTATAGAAAAATGTTTGTAAGTGGATGGATAATAGTTAACTTGTACATTCTATGCTAAAAAGATTGAAAATGTTGTATATTTAATAGGAAAATGTTTATAAGTGCTTTCTTAATTACTGGTTGATTACTGATACTGCTAAATTGTACATTACTGGTTAATTACTGATAGGCCTATTGCTTGTACATTATGAAAAATCTTAATTTTGTATAATAATCTGTAAAAATGGATTAAAATGTTGAATCGAACTGCCTTTCAATGAAGTGACCCGTCTTCCATATTAGCCCAGGTTAGGTGCATAATAGTAGGACGTTAAACCCCATTCCATTCAATGAACTGTTTTAATCCCCTGAAAGACCCTTAATTAATCCTAATTAATCCCATATGTTTAAATTGTTAATTAATCCCCTAACATTGGAACTGACATACTTGGGTCAAATCTAACAAAGCTCA
Organism: Patella pellucida; assembly: GCA_917208275.1. Taxonomy (NCBI): domain Eukaryota; kingdom Metazoa; phylum Mollusca; class Gastropoda; family Patellidae; genus Patella; species Patella pellucida. The sequence goes on from OU795038.1 coordinate 6,444,400, forward strand.
TACACCACTGTAAACATATCTGTGTAATCAACGAATTAAAGCAGCGCGCACCTGTTTACTACTCGCGGTTATCAAGTTCTCCTCGCTCAATCGTATAACACAGAAACGTCTTGATAATCTAAAAATATTGTGGGCGTTGACCATAACGTGTAAAGTAATATATTTTTTTATATATTCAGTGTTTGTTTGGACCAGAAAGGTCTGATTTATAGTTGTACACGTATCAAAATGGTGGATATCATGAGACTGAAAGGTCATTCGGGTCATACCAACTGATGTTTTGGACGGGAATATACCATATACACCATCGTATACATTTAGGCTAGCGGTTTAGGCCCATATTTTTTCCGATACCCCTACCTATGGTAGAACAAAGGTTTTTTGGTATGGTTGGAAAGGTAATTTTTTCGACATTATGAAATCGGTTCTTGGGCAATTTTCAAAACGGGCTATAATAGTTATTTCTCCTGGTTTCCATAGCAACTGTAAAAAAAAGTCATAGATATCAACTGTATGCGTAAAATCCAACTATTTAATCATTAAAAAGCATATTTTGTGTTTTTCTCCAGCACACTAGGGGATTTAAATTTAAAAATCGCAAATAACACAGGCAATATTATTAGGACCAGTAATTGACCCCCTGGCGCTACTGATCTTGTAATTGTTGTTCTTGTAAGTTGCGCTTTTCGAAAAAAAAGCCCCAGCCTCGGTCAATACATGCATGTACGATTGACATATAACTAGGCATGGTGGTTCCTTGGACAATTGCGCCTCGATTGACGGATTTCGTGTTTCTATATGACGTCATAACTCCAAGATGACGTCATACTCAGTTTCTGGCCCATAGTACGCTACTATTTGATTATTATATGTTCGCACAAACACAACGGGGCCGTAGGCCATGTTTTGTATTTCTTCTGTTATTGAAATACAGGGTTAAATTTATTTTGTAATATATGCTCTGCTAATTAAATTCAGTTCATGTGATATTTTTAAAGTAACGGTGCGCGATTTGAATATCAATTTTCCCATGGCCTAATCCACGCTAATGGGTACTAACATTGATTATGTGATTGTTGGAACGCACATTATGCATAATGCCGAGTAAGATTGGTTGGAGCGCCAAAAACGACATGATTGGTATGGTGCCTCATTGCGGAGGGGTGTCCATAATACCGAGATTGGTGGATTGCCCTCGACGACATCATATGGACGCCCATAATAATATAATTGGCGGGGCGCCCACAATGAGTTTGGTTAGATACCCCCGAATGAATTAATCGCCCAAAACAGCGTGTATGGTGCCTCACCCCGGAGGGGCAAACACAATGCCGAGATTGGTGGGTCGCCGAAGACGACACTATGAGCGCCCATAATATAATTAGCGGGGCACCCACAATGCTTAGGTGCCGATTGCGAACTTTTCGGTATTATAGGTATGTTAAAGTCGTATTCTTTCCTTCAAATTTGTATACGGTTCATATGAAATTCATACTGAAATTGTACGTCATTATTTCCAAATTTTTCTGGGCAGGCATGTCCACGATACCGTTCGCCGTGGACGGTTAAGTGTAGGTACATTGGCGCCCCCAGAAGCCCCATCTCAACCAACATAATACCAAACAAGAAGGTGTTTAAGTCGTACTAAAATTTTGGATAACAGCTAATATGTTTCGGTCGCATACAATCTCCAAATGCGTGGATAAGGCGCTGGTTCGCTAGCCTTGGGATCGGGTGTTCGATCCCTGCATTGGCCGAGAAAGTTTATCTCGATTTTCCGGCGTGATTTCCCCTTGTCAGTGATGCAGAAGGAGGGCCTGACAAGGACAGTTGCCTAGTCGTTTGGATGGGACGAAAAACCGAGGTCCCGTGTCCCTGGCAGTTGGAATTCGATATAATAGTAGGCCGTAGCGCCGCTGCCGGGCAAAATTTCCCTCATAGGACACTGTATGGCGTATGCCCGTCTTCCATTAGCCCAGGTTAGGTGCATAATAGTAGGACGTTAAACCCCATTTCATTTCTCCAAATGCACCGTGACTTTGCATGCTCTTGGTCATATGCCGAAGTCAAACACTTCCTATCGCCACTATATATCATGCAAACAATTAAATATAGAAGACCCGTTACTTCCGAGGGGCCTGCTATGAGAGATTCGGTCACTGACAATTTTGATTCAATTGAAGAGACTCTTAATAGTATAAAATAATACATATTCCATGACTGTCGTTCTTTATCAACGCAATGGTCTGACCACCTTTAAAAGTAATACATGTATACCAAGATGTTCGAGAAAAACCCGAGGTATATAATATGTATCATGATTCGGAGAGATATTAAAACCGTTTGAACGCCCAGAAACCACTAGGAAGCGTACACGAGGTGTTTGCTGCATGCAGTTAACACTGTGAATAACCACCAGTCTCGTGTAATAATTAGAAGCGATGATACAGATGTTATTGTTCTGTACTACCAACTATATCAACTTGATACCTGGCAATAAAGGAAACCTAACTGTTTATGAAATTTCAACAAGCCTTGGAGAAATAGCCATCCTATGGTTTCCTATAGTACACGCGTTATCTGGTTGCAACAACTCAAGAAATGTTGATGGTATAAGTAGTACATGTTTTATTTGAGAAGGAATTTGTGAGAAGGGCTCATGCTAGACTGCTTGGTCATGTTTCAAGACATGCCCTGACGAGAGCCGACAACCCTCTAAATTGTTACCTGATTCCCACCACCCAATCGTGGACGACACCGGAGCTACGTTCGCCCTAGCGCCGGTCAGAGCAGACAGTGCGAAGACAGGCACAACGCCTCGAGAGACGAGCTCGTCGTCAAACCACAGTCGAGACGAAGAACTCCTAGTCGGTCCTAACTAGCTACACACCGGAAGATACTGAGACCAATCCTTTCCCACGACCGTGCCCGTCCTTAATGCGTCAGGCGTCGCTCTTCATCGACGCTTTTTTTAACGGTTTCCCATATGCAGGCACTCTAAATGTTATGCCGAGCGGTGCAATGGAAATATAATATCAAATGATGATATTTAAGACCGAGTTTTTGGTTAAATTTACTCATTTGAATAGCATTGTAGTATTTATAGCAGTAGGAATTTCGTAAAATAACAAAAGGCGATTTTAGTTTTACTGTCTCAATATATTAAATATATTAATCCGTTGCAATGGATTATTAAAACTCAAAATCTGTGTTTTTAAAATAAGAATTCCGAAGTTTAATTAACAAATTGCCCTTTAATTGGTACTCTTATGACAATATGATAGCAATGACGTCACTATTACATCACAATTACGTCATATATGCAAATTTTGAAGTTTTGACCAAAAAAATGACCTGGTCGGACATTAATCTTTCAGATGATAGTAAATTATTATCAAATTTTATTCAGCACCAAAGAACAAGAGCCAAAAATCTATCCCTACCCCCATTAAATCTAGTATCGTTAAAGAAACCCTGCCCATTGGTAAAAAAGCAAAAAAAATATATTGGGCCATGTTGAAAATTTGCCCAAGAACCAGTTTTGAGTTCTTGTGATGTGACACTATCAAAAAATACCCAAAGTGTTTTGTTCTACCTCGGGTAGGGGTATCTCGCCATTTAAGCCCCTTTTGGGGCCTTGGCCGCTAGTCTAATTCATAGTTCATAGAGGTGAGTCTTGTAATTCTGACTGGATGATCGTAACTATATTGTTGATTACCGTGACACTTATTAAGATACGTATGCCTATCACTTGGCAAATCTCGACAGATTCCGGTACCCTACATCTAGACTCGACTGTATGACAGTAAGTGATATGTACCCACGACCATACATTTGCGATGCGGCTACCGGTTTACTTAAACAGGAAAACGTGTCGCTTTTACAAAATAGTCCCAAATTGCGTCTTTTGTAGAGTGTATATACCTAAATAAGCAGAGATATATTGTCTCGAGGCTGCTGATTTGATAAAATTCCCTGGTAATTCCACAAATCCGATGCCAAACGTGACGTTTGTTGATATAATACACTCCCCACAGAACTCTCCATCGGGGCAGCCATTTTTTGCATTCGGAACCATTAAAATAGATAAAATATGGCTGAAATGGTCATACAGCCGAGATTAAAATGCGTAGAACTTGTCGGGGTTTGCCGAATGGCATTCCTGTCTTAGTTGGTATATACCAGGGGTCCGTTTTACAAAATTTTAACTAAGATAAAATCCAAATTTTAGTGGATACTTCAATTTTGAGTGGATAAACACTAAAATCAATCTAATATTATCCCATCAAATTACTAAAACAAGAATTAATCATAGTCAAAAATTCGTGAAACATGCCCCTGGAGCCCAGGGGGTCAACCTAGCTGAAAAGTTTACCAAGTTTCTCCTATATGGTATCAATGCATGAATATCTGGTATCATCAGCAGGTAAGTCTGTCGGGTTTCTGGTGGTGTATTCCACGCCCAAAAATGTAATGTTTTTCCTCATGGCTTCTTAATTACAAACATTACAACATGGCGTACGACATTGGCGCGAACAAACTAAAATACAATTATCTCCCCTTATAGTCCCTAATGTCATGTAACTTATATAAAGGGACAAGTTTGTCACAATGACCACTGGGACTGCCAGACAGTTTGTGCGTTAGGTTAACAGACACCCCTAGCGAGCAAGCGTCTTACCCACTTAGCCACAGTGATCCCCCCGCAAGTTAGAGGTTAATGAGAGAAATGGGGTTTAACCTTCACTTGTCACAAACTAGGTCATTTCGGAACCAACATATGGTTAAATTTTATTTCAATAATTCGTTTGCGCGAAGGGGTCTTTAGCAGTGGGGAGGAAACCGGAGGCCCCGGAGAAAACCCACGAAATTGCCAGACGACCCTACTCATTGTCGCGTACAACCGGGGATTCGAAACTACGCCAGTTGACTCAATGACAGGCTTTATGATACAGCGGGCATGTGCTAGCCATTCGGCCATACACCCCCCCCCCCCCCCAAAGTCACAGGTGACCGACCAGTTTATTGACTTGCGGTCATTGTTTTGATCCCTAGTGTGACCTTCTCAACTCTGTACTCCGGTTCCCCACCCTTCAGGAACCACACCCTGCGCGTGCGATAAGATGATGATATCACCCTACGTTTAAAGATACATTATGCAAGAGCTAAGGGGGGTGGGGTGGGATGGCCTAGTGGTCAAGAATGCCACACTTCGACCTCTAGCTGACCGCCCACCCCTGGCTTGCGGCTGTGGTTTCGAGCCCTGGTGTGAGCGTATGTGGCATGAAGATATGGGCGCCTTCTCAACCGCGTGGGTTTCCTCCGGGCTCTCCGGTTTCCTCCCACTGCTAAAGACCCCTACGCGCAAGCGAATTATTGAAATAAAATAAAAACCATATGTTGGTACCGAAATGACCTAGTTGTGTTGAGTGGACGTTAAACCCCATTTCTCTCTCTCTCTCTCTCTCTCTCTCTCTCCCTCTCTCTCGCAAGAGCTAAGCCTGATTATTGCAAGTCTTAATTGATGCTCGGCTACAGCTTGGATTTAAATATGATTGCGGAGATTATTAACCGTTACGTTTACGTCATCAGTTAGATCGAGGATAAATGATAGAGTGTATTTAGCAATGCCGCTGTTGAGCGAGTCCGCATGCCATCGAAAACTTTACTTGATTTTCGAGATTAAACGATCGGCCAAGGTGAAGATACATTTGAGTACCATTTCTAGTCAAATATTACAACGACGATAACTATGTTCAGAATAAAGTAATTTGACTGAAATTTTCAATATTTTCTTCTTTCATCATCTACTTTTGAACTGCTATAGCAAGAATGGCCAAGAATATATCTTTAATAAATAATTTATTTTTAGTTTCAGGAATACTGTAAAAGGCCCAATTATGGATGGCGGAAGTGGGACGCCTTCAAACCAGTGTCCAATTTGCATGCGACAATGTGCTAGCCCGAGTACCTTTAAGGTCCATCTCAAAATACATCTCGGAGAAAAGAATTATGAATGTAAAACGTGTGGTGCGATGCTCACTAGTCAAGGAAATTTGAAAGCTCATATGTTGATCCACGTCCCAGAAAAGGACAAACCTTTTAGCTGTGATGTTTGCGATAAACGGTTTAGTCACAACAGCAGACTAAACGTACATCTTCGGATGCACACCGGAGAAAAAAACTTTCAATGCGAAATTTGCGAAAAATATTACAGCCGCTCGACGCATCTGCGTGTGCATATGCGCATTCACACAGGGGAACCTAGGCCGTTGCCATGCCTACAGCCTAACCATAACAATAAAGTACCACATAAATGTGACGTTTGTGAAAAGTCGTTTATTAAGAACTCTTATCTGAAAAGTCATCAGTTAGTTCATACTGGAGAAAGGCCTTTTAAATGTGATGTTTGTGGTAAGTCATATATTCGTTCCAGTCATTTAAATGTCCATATAAGGAAACATACGGGAGAAAAACCATATAAATGTGAAGTGTGCAACGTGACTTACGCGGATAAATGTGACCTGAACAAACATATGGGTGTTCACAACCCGTATAAATGTAGCCAGTGTGATAAAGTGTTTGCTTGGAAAAAAAACTTAACCAGACACATAAAAGCCCACAAAATTGAACAAAACAGCTTAGCTAAGGACATAAATTGCCACAAAACAGAAGAACAGCCAGTAGTGAAAGTCGAGTTAGACATATGACAGCATGGGTTTGGCTTAGAACATACCAACGCTACGATTAGCTCCTTTCAGAACATACGTGACAAGGAATAGGGTCGCCTGTCCAGCCTGGTGGGCCCTTCGGTTTCGCCCCACTGCCAAAAACACCTACATGCAAGCGACTTATTGAAATAAAAATTTAAAAAAAAAAATATGTTAGTCCCGAAATGACCTAGTTTGTGTCAAGTGGACGAACGTTAAACCCCATTTCTCTCTCCCCCTCTCTCTCTTTATTTCTCGCTCTCTCTCTTTCTTTCTCTCTCGATCTCTCTCTCTCTCACTCTCTCTCTCTCTCTCTCTCTCTCTCTCTCTCTCTCCCTCCCCTTCAGAACAGACACGAATAATTTGATTAATTCTGAGAAATGTGTATTCTGCTCCCATTGTATAAAGTGACTTATTAAATAGGGATCGTGTTTAGATCCATTAGAAATCACAACCATCCGATATTCTAGAGGGTTGATTAAATCCATTAGATCGTGTTTAAATCCATTAGAAATCACAACCATCCGATATCCTAGAGAGTTGTTTAGATCCATTAGAAATCACAACCATCCGATATTCTAGAGGGTTGATTAAATCCATTAGAAATCACAACCATCCGATATTCTAGAGGGTTGATTATTATTATGTGAATAAATAATTATAACATTTGAGAGAGAGACAGAGAGAGAGAGGGAGATGGGACGTTAACCATCCGATATCACAGAGAGTTGATTATGGGCTTATTATGACCGAGGCTAGATCGAGAATTTAACTAGATTAGAGCGGTTCGGCCATTTGATATAATTTAAATATCTAAAAGCAAAACACGGTGGGCTAAATTCTGCACGAACGTTTATCTTAAGGTCACGCGTTTCACAAGGTCAAATTCACACTTCAAAAGTGAATAACCTTGTGGCATTCCCACTCCAGCAAGTTTGACCAATTGGTTACCCATTTTGGCCGAAATCTCCAAAGTTGAGACGACCGTCGGATCAAGCTAAAATTTGGATGATCAGTCTTTTCTTCCCAAATAAGCAAATAAACCAAAACTCAGAATAAAGTAATTGGAGTGAAATTTTCAATATATGTTTTATTTGCATTATCTGTTTTTACGTAGTTTATCTTTAAGATAAAGGAAAGGTTTGATCTCGATGTATTTGATTAATTATTGATTTAATCTTAATGAACTGTAATAAACAATTACTTTAGACTTTTACCGTGGGTTTTCTCTAGTTGCTTTCCTCATTGTTAGTTTGTTAGACACTTGTATACGCCCACATTGGACATGTGGTCGTATATTGCCGTCGTCCCGTTCGTTCGCACATCCGTCCGTCGTCCGCAATTTCTTGTGGATCTCAACAGACTACATTAAATTTGTCGTCTGATTGTTTCAAAATTGATATATGTTGTTTACATTAGTGAGATGAAGAATCCTATTGGTCACTTAAATATCTTGTGGACGCTCTAGAGGTAAAAGTTAATATCCCATCGACTTCAAATTTATACACACTGTTAAAGGTCTTGAGACGAAGAAGCCCAGTGATTTTTCACGATTTCAGATAATTACTACTAGAGTTGTGGCCCTTGATCACTTTAAAAGATCGCGCAGGTCGCCCTGATAGTCACAACTGATCAGTTCCACTTGATCATAAACCAGTCGCCGATTTAGTGTCGCCGTCAGTTTTATCGCAACATAGGCAGGGGCGGCGCCAAGAGGGGGGGGGGCATTCGCCCCCCCCCTCAATAATCTGACCTGCCCTCTGTTTGCCCCCCCAATAATTTAAGAAAATATTTTAAAAATAATTTATGGTCAGTTTACAGCAGCATGGGCTTGTAAGAAATCATTCTTCTCTGACTGAGTAGGGATGTGAGAATTAATCACCGTAGAAGGTATTGATTACCGAAACGTATCACAAACTCTGAAACCATAACATGTGAATCACTTGAAAAGTACTTTTTACGACCCTCAAAGTTTTTGGGGTATAGGTTCAACGCGGAGTGAATATGCATTCACTTGATACACTCAATCTGTTTGTTTAAAACCTCCCTCTTTTTTCGGATAGCCTATGCTGGTGATTTGGCGACGAACAGTATCTGGTCAGCTCTATTTATCTCGATGACCAGTATCTGAAATACTGCAAGACTGCATTTCCGGCAGTTTATTTAATAAAATATTGTGGCGAAAATATTCATTCAATTTGATTCACTCACTCCGTCGGTTTGCCACTTTCCTCTATGGTCGGATAAACTAGTAATTTGGCGACAGGTGGTATCTGGTAAGCTTGTTTTATCTCCACGATCAGTGCCTGAAACACTGGCAGATACTGCATTTCGGGCAGTCTACTTTTCAAATTTTCGGGGGCAAGTCAGTTCATTTGACACTTTCCTCTCTGGGGTCGGATAGACTAGTGATCAGGCGACAGACGGTATCTGATGAGCTCTATATATCTCTACAATCGGTGCCTGAATACTCCGACAGTCTATTTTTCAAAAATTTCTTGGGGAGGTCCCAATATCCCCCAAAAGGACTTCCTTCTTTGGCACTCGTGAGTGGATTTCGTCGAGGTTCGCAAGTCCGTTCGTTCGACACTTTATCTCAACGATCATTGCCTGAAATACTGCCAGGCTGCATTAACGGCAGCCTGTTTTTCAAAAATTTCTGGGAGAGACCCCCCCTACCCCTAGTTGAAGCTTTGCCCCCTTAACCTTGGACTTTGCCCCAGCCTTGCCCCTCCAACCACCGGCGACATAGATCCTAGTGTAGTAGAGACGAGTAAAACGAACTTTTAAACTATCAAAATGGAACGAAATAGGATCTGTGTTTTATCAGATTGAGGGTGTTATATGAATAAATGAATGAATGAAATGGGGTTTAACGTCCCACGCTTCTGCACCTAACCTGGGCTAATTGAAGCCACACTGAATTCCAACTGCCAAGGGATTTATTACGTGAACGCCAATGTGTACACGGGACCTCAGTTTTTCGTCCCATCCGAACGACTAGGCAGCTGTCCTTGTCAGGCCCCCCGTCTGCATCACTGACAAGGGGAAACCATGCCAGAAAATCGAGATGAACTTTCTCGGCCAATGCAGGGATCGAACACTCGACGTCACCTCCAGGCTGGCGAGCTTAGCCACGTGATCCCCTGGATGTTATATGACATCAATCAGTTATACAATGTCATAATCTGGCATGGAAACCAGACGAACAAGAAATAAAAAAGCTGTATCAAAATGTATACACCTTAGTCCGCCCCCCACCCCCACTGCTAAAGACCTCTACGCGCAAGCGAATCATAGAAATAAAATTGAAACCATATGTTAGACCCAAAATTACATTGTTGTGGTGAGTGGACGTTAAACCCCATTTAATACATTTGACAGTAGATATCGCTTGTATGTTAAATGTGATATCTACAGTGTGGTGATATCACTTTAGTGATATATACACAGTGTGGTGAGATCACTTTACATAAATTTGATTGGTCAATCAAAAAGGAACTACCTTCTTTTATTTTAAAGAAACCACTTAGTTTAAGTAAAGAGTGACTTTTAAAAAAAAAAGAAACTGCTTTTATTTAATTGATCTCGAAGGAAAAAACTGGGTCAGTATACAGGGCTATACAATAGCTAAACTGCTGTCAAAAATGATGTATCACTACGCTATAATGTAAATAGGATCGGTAAAAGTGAAATCTTTAGGAAAGAATTATATTTATTTATTTGTGCATGTAAGAAAGGATTGGGTGATAAATAAAATCTCCAACTCGTGTTTTTTGATACCAAAAAATATCAACACTCGTTGATAAAGTAAAAAAAAACTCGGCAGAGCCTCGTTTTTTTTTACTTTATCAACTTGTGTTGATATTTTTTGATATCAAAAAAAACACTCGTAGGAGATTCGCTATTTCTCTCTCTCTCCCTCTCTGTATCTCTCTGTTTTATATATAAAATAATTAAACAAATGGATGACAGTTGACAATAGGCTAATTAGGTATTTTGCAAGATTAACAGACATTTTCTGCCAGTATCAATTGCTGAAAGTAGGGTAATACCGTCAAGTCATCTGTATATAACAAACCTCATCTCTCAACCAGTCGTGTTTCGAGATAAACCCCCCATGTTTCGATATAAGAGATGTTGCTATGTAGTTTCACGTAGCAAAGCCCAACGCATATCACATCGGGCCCGAGTAAGCAAAATTGACAATATTGTTTTCAGCAAACAAGGATTTATTATTATTATTTATAACATATCTGCCACACCCAACTACAATTAAGCGCATAATCCTACCTTACTCGGGCCTGAGTAAGCAAAATTGACAATATTTTTCAGGAAAACAACGATTTATTATTTATAACATGTCTTCCACATCCAATTGCAATTAATCATAATAATCCTACCTGAAACGGGTAAACACCATCGTATTTAAAATCGAGGCGTTAAGCCGTTACCACGGACGCCATTTTTATACGAGGGATGCGTGGCGGTGTTTGACGGAAAAAAACAATGCTTCGTGAATTTGGGGGGTTGGATGGCCGAATAATAAGCACATGCACGCTGTATCATAAAGCCTGTCATTGAGTCAACTGGCGTGGTTTCGAATCCCCGGTTGTACGTGACAAGGAGTAGTGTCGCCTGTCCAACTCTGGGTCCTCCGGTTTTCCCCCATTGCTAAGGACCCCTACTGCGGCTACGACCCTTAATTGGAATAATATTGAATGATATGTTAGTCTTCACTCAAAAAACCTTCAAGTAACCCAAGAAAACCCAAGAATAAAATAAGTAGGTAATTGTTTACTAAAGTGTCATACACTGCAAACAATAAAATAAATATATTAAGTAAAATATACATAAAATCACAACAGGTTTATTACATTTCATTAAATCAAATCATTAAAAAATAGAATACATCCAGATCATTAATTGATAAAATACATCCAGGGGTCGGTTGCTTAAAACTAAGTCATTTTAACGACCCGTTAAACTCTAACGCGGACATATTTTGGTAACATGTTGTTTTTTTTTAACTTTCCGTTAAATTTACTACATAAAACACTATAGAATACTTTATTTTTTTAATATTAGCATAAATCTGTAGGAAAAAATTGCACCACCGAATGTTCGGGGCCTTTATTTCCAGCAACAATCTTTCTCTCTGTTAAGGTTAACGGATCGTTAAAAGATAACGGAGCTTTGAGCAACCGGTCCCAGATCAATAATTAATCAAGATCAATAATTAATCAAGATCAATAATTAATCAAGATCAATAATTAATCAAGATCAATAATTAATCAAGATCAATAATTAATTAAGATCAATAATTAATCAAGATCAATAATTAATCAAGATCAATAATTAATCAAGATCAATAATTAATCCAGATCAATAATTAATCCAGATCAATAATTAATCCAGATCAATAATTTAAAAAATACACCCCGATCAATCTGGTAAAAACACAGGTTCTACTTCGTTTCGTTTTTTTTTTAAAGTTCAAAATTGCGTTTTACCTGTCTTTAATACACTAGGATCTGGAAGAGTTGTTATCATTGACGTGTTCTAAATGGTGTGAGCGATTAGCCAATGAAACGGTCTGTTACGGCGAGATTTGGGCGTGTATTGCATGCAACTGTGGGTAATGTACTAGTAGCATCAATGCTAATTGGTCAATCAAATGTCTGACGTGAACGGGCTAAATGCCTCTCGTATGACCTCTGACGTGAACTCCCACTATAACTTGTCAGATCTTCATGTAGTGTAGGCCATCGAAAGTATCAAATAAACTATACAAAATACAGATCTGTATTTTAATCAGATTACATCCAGATCAAACCTTTCCTTCCTCTTAAAGATACATTATGTAAGAGTAGTTACTTTAAGTAACGAAATTCTGAGATCCTACTGTGTTAATTTCCGTTAATTAAAGTAACTAATGTAAGAGATGGCCGTTCTTGCTATAATAGTTCAAAAACAGATTATGTAAGATGAATATACGTGTATATTGGAAATTTCATTCAAATTACTTTATTCTGAGCAAAGTTATCACTGTTAGTAATTTGTACAAGTTATAAAGTGATGCAGAAGGAGGGCCTGACAAGGACAGCTGCCTAGTCGTTCGGATGGAACGAAAAACCGAGGTCCTGTGTACACATTGGAGTGCACGTAAAAAATCCCTTGGCAGTTGGAATTCGATATAAGAGTAGGCCGTAGCGCCGCTGCCCGGGCAAAATTTCCCTCATAGCACACTGTATGGCGTATGCCCGTCTTCAATAATCCAAGGTTAGGTGCTTAAGCGTAGGACGTTATACCCCATTTCATTCATTCATTATAAAATGTATTATTTATTTTCCCACACTGATCAGCAGTGAATATTCGCAAGGCCGCTACAATCACTGATAAGGATGATATGAAGCGACTTAATGAGCCACAATTAATATTAACCCTTTTCCGCCGACAAATTAAATTCTAAAACATTTTTTTTTTATGTATAAATAAAGACTTTTTAAGTATTTTAGGCAAAAATTATTTCTTTTTTTAGCGGTAGCACGATTTGTCCTAACAACCCAAATCACCAAATCTAACCATAATGTATATCTATATTTGATAATATACTGTTCTTTATGTCAAATTTGTATTTTTAATTTAAAATCGTAAGGTTTTTGTTTCAAAAATATCCCTCAAAATGCAATTTCCAAACAAGCGATTCCGTGCAATAAACGAGTTATGTCCCTTTGTTACCACTACCAAACTAGATTGGAAATCGCAATTTGAGAGGCATTTTGACACCAAAACGTTACGACTGTAAATTTAGGTGAATCTTTCTACTCCCTATTTAGTGTAAAAAATTATCAAAAAAAGTAAACGGTAACATTCTACCTTAACCAGTAACATCGTATGTAAACAAAGCTCGCGCCATTGAGCCAGTGATTGACGCCGCGTGATGTGACGTCATCTTTTATTTAAATAAAAAAAGGCATTTATTCATATGACAAGCCCATAATCAACTCTCTAGACTAGACTATCGAATGGTCGTGATTTTTAAGGGATTTAAACACGATCGTCATTGAGGACCGTAACTAGCTCAGAGTATGGAGGGGGGGGGGAGTGTTCTCAGGGTTGTTGTAAAATTGATGGACAGTGTATAACTATCGTTTTTATGGTCGACAATATTTTAAAACGGGGTGGGGGCTTTGAAACCCTAGTCCCACATCCCCTCGCCCTGTGACAATATTGTCGGCATTTATTAATTTATTAATGGAAGAAAAATACACACTTCTCATGAAGGGTATTTCATCCGAAACGTCGATCCATTAAAACTATCCTCTACTTCTACAAGTCTGTTGTCGTTTCTGTTGAACCGGGATTCTTTAATTTTATTTTATTTCTCAAAATTATTCAAATTATTCGTGTCTGTTCTTGATGGAGCTAATCGTAGCTTTCGTATCTTCTATACAAAACCCAAGCTGTTATATGTCTAACTCGACTTTCACAACTGGATGTTCTTCTGTTCTGTGGGTATTTTTGTCCTTAGCTAAACTGTTTTCTTCTGTTTTGTGAGTATTTCTGTGCCTAGTTAAGCTGTTTTTCTGAGCAAACGCTTTATCACACTGGCTACATTCATATGGTTTCGTGTGAACACCCAAATGTTTGTTCAGATCACATTTATCGGCATAAGCTACGTTGCACACTTCACATATATACGGTTTTTCTCCCGTATGTTGCCTTATATGGACATTCAAATGACTGGAACGAGTATATGACTTACTACAAACATCACATTTAAAAGGCCTTTCTCCATTATGAATTAACTGATGACGTTTCAGATAAGAGTTCTTAATAAACGACTTTTCACAAACGTCACATTTATGTGGTACTTTATTGTTATTGTTAGGCTGTGGGCACGGCAACGGTCCGGATTCCCCTGTGTGAATGCGCATGTGAACACGCAGATGCGTCGAGCGGCTGTAATATTTTTCGCAAATTTCGCATTGAAAGGGTTTTTCTCCGGTGTGCATTCGAAGATGTCCGTTTAGGTTGCTGTTGTGGCTAAACCGTTTATTGCAAATATCACATCTAAAAGGTCTATCTTTTTCTGGGACGTGGATCAACATGTGAGCTGTCAAATTCCCTTGACTACTAAGCATTGAACCACATGTTTTACATTCATAATTCTTTTCTCCGAGATGTATTTTAAGATGGATCTTAAAGGTACTCGGGTTGGCACATTTCCGCATGCAAATTGGACATTGGTTTGAAGACGTTCCACTTCCGGCATCCATAATTGGGCCTATTTACAATATTCCTGAAATTGGGCCAATTTATAATATATCTGAAATTTAAAAAAAAAGAAAGCGGTGTTTTTTTATAACGGAGTTAAGTCTCTAACTAAATATTTCCATAATATACGAAATTAAAGATAGGTTGCCATGCAACAAAACATACGCCCACAGCAGCTAAATCGTCCGGGCAGTCAACAAGAGTTGTCGCATATTTTACTTTTTTCGGTAATGAAACATTTATAAAACACTAAAATTTGATTAAAAGTAACAACTCATTATGTAATTATCAGAAAATCATTCGAATTTGTTTGGCTTTGATAAAGTTCTCCTCCATGCTGTTCAAGTTATCTAAATTCATTGAAACTCAATATACTTGTTCCTTTCATGACCTTCAACACTGTGTATAAATTGTAAGTCAATCTAATATTAACTTTAGCCTCTAGAGCGTCCACAAAATTTTGAAAGTGATCAAGGGCCATAACTCAGTCAGTAATTATCGGAAATGCTGAAAATCAATAGGCTTCTTCGTCTCATGACCTTTAACACTGTGTATAAATTTAAAGTCAATCGGTTATTAACTTTAGCCTCTAGAGCGTACACAAGATTTTTTGACGTGATCAAGGGCCATAACTCTGACAGTTATTATCGGAAATCGCTGAAAATCAATAGGCGTCTTCGTCTCATGACCTTAAACACTGTGTATAAATTTAAAGTCAATTGGACATTAACTTTAGCCTCTAGAGCGTACACAAGCAATTGCGGACGTCGGACCGACGGACGGACGGGTGCGATGGCAATATACGACCACATTTCAATGTGGGCGTATAAAAACACGAAATAGAATTCAATATTGATCAATTTCAATCAATATTTTTGTTATCTTGCCGTGAAACTATAAAACCCTGATATCCAATAATATACCTGAAATTAGAAAGTTGTTTATTTCAAAGTTAGTTAAGTTACAATAACAAATTGTCCTCAGGCGCGGGTGTCGGTATTTTTGGACGGAGTTCGCCTATTCTTAAAGGGACAATCCCGAATTAAACAGAGGCTCAACAAAAAAAAGTCTGAGAATTTATGAAAATAAAACGCCAAAATATAGGGGAATGGTGTATTTACCTTGTCTCAAAATTTCAACTCGAAATATTGAGTCGTTTGGGCGTGAACGCCAAAGCTGCTTATCCGGACACGTAACCTTTTTAAGATTTCGTGTCAATTGTTTCGTTGGGTGACCTTATAACCAATTACGGTTACTTGAGTGAAAAATCCATGTGCCGTACTTGATAGAGAAAGGCAAATTTCAACTACACATTATTTTTATTAAAAAAATGTTTGATTTAATCCAGATACCACAAAATACACCTTGGGGCACCAGTCTCAAATTTCAGATGAAGACGGGTTTAGGTCGTTTGAAAACGTATCATAAATACTGAAGTAGTGGCTGGGCCCTTGACTCGAATATTTCAAGGGATTTTAACACAAAATGAAGCAGTTTTAAAGGGCCGATCCCGATAATTTTTGGAGAATAAAACTGCTTATTTTTGTGTTCTTCAAATCCTCTACCTCAAGGGCCGAGCAACTAATTTAATATTATATGTGAAAAGTTTTCAAACAACTTAAACCCGTCAGTCTACATCTGGAAATCTAGACTGGTGGCCTAAGCTGTAGTAAGCGGTGTCGGGATAAAATCCCTATTATCAATTACATCACATGGGACATTCGTTGTATAGCCTTCTAAAGGAACAGGAATCATTATCAGGTCACCCAACGAAAAAATTGACCCGAAATCTTAAAAGGGTTACATGTCCGGATAAGCAGTTTTGACCTTCACGTCTAAATGGCTCAATATTTTAAGCTGAAATTTTGAGACGGGTAAATACACTGTTCCTCGATATTTTGGCGCTAAAATTTCATACGTACTCAGACTTTGGATTTTGGAGCCTGTTCAAATCGGTATAGCCCCTTTAAAGGTCGACCACCCTTGACTCCCCATACCCCTTTGATTCACCTTCAGATGTTGTTTATTATAGAGCGCATGCGCCATGTTCCTCCTCGTTGTTACTTAAACATGCATTATTCAAGAGCTAAATCTGCCTAGTGCAGGTCCTTATTTGGGCATGAAATGTTTTCTAAAGTATTAATTAGACATTAATTCACTGATCCAGGCCTTAATCAACTTTAGATGGCATCAGATTGCTCCGATATTATAACGTTTCAGTGATAAATCAAATATGGCGCGCCCAGACGCTTCGAGTCTTAGCTTTGATCAACCAGGACCGTGGTTGAAATTATTGCACAGGTCGGCCAAATCTCCAAATGCCAATATCTTTGCTTGCAATAGAGTAATTTGAATGAAATGTTAAAATTATTCATTTTTCATCATCTACTTTCGAACTAGTATAGCAAGAATGGCTAGTTCTTATCTATATCTTGAATAATGCAACTTTGACATAATCCATGAACATGTCACTTACATGTAACACATCAGATTCATTCGGCAAACTTCAATATATTCCAGTACCCTACATCTAGCTAGATATTGGGTACCGGAATCTGCTGAGGTTTGCCGAGTGACATTAGATGACGCACAGATGGTCGACAGTGGCACTGTTTTAAGACGGCGGTCAATGGCCATGTGGTATTCATTAGTTACTACCTCTGGCCTGGGTTAGTTATGATGCAATATAGGCAATTGCATAATCTCTTGGATCTCTGCCGTCATCCTTAGTCTAGAATTGGGGTGGGGTTATAAGCAGAAATCAAACTAAGATTGTCCAGTTAGGGCGAGATTTAGGACCGGACAGGGTGTCAAAGGTGTCAAGCCAAGCTATTACCACGGCTCCTCAAAACCAGTTAATTACGGCTTCTCATGTTTTGTACATGCCATGATTAAAGATGAATAAAAGTATCATATGAAGTTAAACTAGTGTTGTCATCAGGGACTGATTCAAAGAACAAAAAGTGTTACATCGTGGGTTTTCCCCGGTTTCTTCCAACTGTTAAAGACCCCTAGTACGCCGTTGTATTTATAACACATGGGGGGGGGGGGTCGAGGTAGTTCAGTTTGTAGGGCCCTAGTACACCGTTGTTTTTATAACATATGGGGGGGGGGGGCGAGGTAGTTCAGTTAGTAGGGCCCTAGTACACCGTTGTTTTTATAACATATGGGGGGGGGGGGGCGAGGTAGTTCAGTTAGTAGGGCCCTAGTACACTGTTGTATTTATAACATATGGGGGGGGGGGTCGAGGTAGTTCAGTTAGTAGGGCCCTAGTACACTGTTGTATTTATAACATATGGGGGGGGTCGAGGTAGTTCAGTTAGTAGGGCCCTAGTACACTGTTGTATTTATAACATATGGGGGGGGGGGGTCGAGGTAGTTCAGTTAGTAGGGCCCTAGTACACTGTTGTATTTATAACATATGGGGGGGGGGGGTCGAGGTAGTTCAGTTAGTAGGGCCCTAGTACACTGTGGTATTTATAACATATGGGGGGGGGGTCGAGGTAGTTCAGTTAGTAGGGCCCTAGTACACCGTTGTTTTTATAACATATGGGGGGGGGGTCGAGGTAGTTCAGTTAGTAGGGCCCTAGTACACTGTTGTATTTATAACATATGGGGGGGGGGGTCGAGGTAGTTCAGTTAGTAGGGCCCTAGTACACTGTGGTATTTATAACATATGGGGGGGGGGGTCGAGGTAGTTCAGTTAGTAGGGCCCTAGTACACTGTGGTATTTATAACATATGGGGGGGGGTCTAGGTATCAGTTAGTAGGGCCCTAGTACACTGTGGTATTTAAATACACGGGAAGCTGAATAATGATCAAATAAAGTCTCGTTGGCAATAAAAACGACGGGAAGTGTTAGAACCAATGAGTATTGTAGGCTGATAGCAGACGAAATGTCTTGCAGATATGAAAACAAAGATGTCTACTGCATCACCTTGTCTCTACTTATATATATATATAGTCAAGCAGTAGTAAGAAATTTTATTTTAATCTCTTCAAGTGCCTGTGCATGTTGTATTTTTAACGAATAAGGGGGAGGGGCAAAGTCGCACAGTGAGTAGAGCACTAGGTGGCTAACCAGGACGTCTTGGGCTCGCTCCCCCTAATTGCCCGAGTCATTAGTTCTTCGAGATTTCCGGCGTGGACGGGGGGCCTGACAAGGACAGCTGTCTAGTCGAAAACCGAGGTCATGTGTGCAATTTTGCGAGCTTCTTTCTTAAAACCGCAAGTTTTCCTAATTAGCAAACCGGTGCCGCATCGCAATTGTATAGATCTAGACACGTATCACTTACCGTCTTACAGCTGAGGCATATGGAGAGTACCAGAATCTGTCGAGGTTTGCCGAGTGATAGCTTAAGAATGTACGCGTATTGATTGTACAACATGCAGCTGTTGTCATCGATCAGAGAGATATGATACAATATATGGACAACACGTGTCGTCTAGCTACGTCCAACACTTTCAATTTTCATACACGTTATCATTCAGGTTTTCTGTTCCATTTCTAACAATATATTATCCTGCACAGAGCACAGTTCTACAATTACTGATTATTACCATGGCGACCGTATAACTATTATATGTATCATAAGGTCCATGCTTTTTACGCGCTTGCCAAATGTTGACATAAAATTGGACCATATGTTATCCCGAAATGACATAGCCTGTGTCAAGTAGACGTCAAACCCCATGTCTTTCTTTCTCTCTACCCCCTCTCTCCCTCTCTTTAAATTAGTTACTGCTTATTATCCTGGACTAAATGTATCTTTCTAATTTATAAGATAAGGACTTTGCTTTTACTGAGCCACTCTAATATCAAGCTTATGTCAGTTTAATTAAAAAACGCCATGGGAAATAATTTAGAACTATATAAATAAACAGATAACATGTTAAAGAAAATTTTGCACAAGGGAGACATTCCTCGCAATAGTCAGGAGACATTCCTCGCAATAGTCAGGAGACATTCCTCGCAATAGTCAGGAGACATTCCTCGCAATAGTCAGGAGACATTCCTCGCAATAGTCAGGAGACATTCCTCGCAATAGTCAGGAGACATTCCTCGCAATAGTCAGGAGACATTCCTCGCAATAGTCAGGAGACATTCCTCGCAATAGTCAGGAGACATTCCTCGCAATAGTCAGGAGACATTCCTCGCAATAGTCAGGAGACATTCCTCGCAATAGTCAGGAGACATTCCTCGCAATAGTCACAATAAAACTCACAACACACGTGTTATGGTGAATTGACGGAATCTCGCGTTCATAAACTTGATGAGGGTTTATTTTTAGCGACCCTGACAGGTACCACGTGCTAGGATAAGGGTAAGGGTTATGGTTGGTCCAAAAATTCTAACGTCATGTGCTATTCTTCAAGTGATTAACCCCGTGAGGAATTTCTCCACGACGACCAAACTGTTGAAGACGAGCATACCACAATAGGATCACGGAAATCAACAATAATAGTTACGATCATCCAGTCAGAATTAGACTCACCTCTATGAACTATGAATGTATACGATGGTGTGGTGTATACGATATACATCAGTTGGTATGAGTATGACCCGAATGCCCTTTCAGTCTCATGATATCCACCATTTTGATACGTGTACACCTATAAATCAGACCTTTCTGGTCCAAACAAACACTGAATATATAAAACATATAAAACTGTACACGTATGTAACCAGTTTCCCGTTACAACTGACGGAGATGTTTTCTTCCCCAGTTATGGTCAACGCCCACAATATCATTAGATTATCAAGTCTTTTCTGTGCTATACGATTGGTAAACGATAGATTGTATAAAGCTAGTACAATATAGAGCGAGGAACACGTCAGTCAATTTGATTGACAGTTCGATGTACGGCCTTGGCATTATATATTAGTAGCGGCTAAAATCAGATCTTGGATCCACTTGTAAATATACGTTCGGCCTCGCTGTTAGTGCGTCTGTTTAAAATAAACCTCAGGGAGAATAAGTTTCATGTTCATCATTAGGCGTAACCATAAACGGCCCCTTGTAATCTTAAAAGTGGGAGGGCCTAAACAACAAAAGGGCGGGGCTTATATTATACTCGCTCTATAGAAGATATCAAAATAGTCCCGGCTTTATGCTATCTAACACCTACCTATACGATTGAGCAAGGAGAACTTGATATCCGTGAGTAGTGCACAGGAGCGCGCTGCTTTGATTGGTTCATTATTAGGTTGTTCACCAGGGTCAAATACTTGACGTATAGTAATTCATTAGATAGATGGAAAGATGTTTATTGCACCAAAACGTCCATCACTTCGGTGGAAGCGGACGTAAAATAAAGCTATTTCACACACGTCCATCAAGGACAGCATGCACACATATACATACACTCATGAAAACAATAGCCATTTAATGAGCATCTGGCGGATATAAACTTTTAATACGATAGTTATAA
Organism: Patella pellucida; assembly: GCA_917208275.1. Classification (NCBI taxonomy): domain Eukaryota; kingdom Metazoa; phylum Mollusca; class Gastropoda; family Patellidae; genus Patella; species Patella pellucida. The sequence continues at coordinate 6,465,822 of OU795038.1, forward strand.
CATAATGGACTATACAGTACTACACACTGATATTTTATATATAAAAACATAATTTATCCTTTTGTCTCTTATCGATAAATGTTTTAAGCAAAGTAAATATTTAATGTTTATAGACTTTAATAAAAAAGATAAGATAGGCCTAAATTTGATTGCATAAAAATACCCAAAACAAGGGGAACCGCATGCAGTACAGTAAATATGACAATGAAATGAAAAGAAATGGGATTTAACCTCCTACTGCTTTGCTCTGAACTGGGATAATGAAGACGGGCTTACTTTTATATTTTTAGAGACTTTAATATAAATAGATAAGATCAATTTGATTGCATAAGAACGCCCAAAGGGGAGCAGCACAATTACATTAATACAGTACAACAAATATACATGTAACAAATTAACGAATGTATGGATACAGCTAGTTCAAGGTAGAAGGCGATGCATTTGATCGAGTATGGTATAAATGAAATGGAGTTTTAACGTCCTACTGTTCTACTCCGACTGAGCTACAAAAAGAAAACGGCTGATTGCTATAGGATAGAATATAATTTTATTGCATCATAACGTCCTTTGAGGACAGCATACAATATACAAAAAATAAAATACAAAAGTACAAAATTATGGACGGGCACCAGGAGCTATACTTTAGTAACGATCGATCGTCTTAGAGATCCATAGGGAGCACTAGTAGCCCCGAAGACTTTGTTACTACGGTAACTAATAATCAAGCTGTGTATAACCCTATATATGATTGTCTGAAAATTATGTTTTCTAATAGTAACCTTCGTGTCACAGCTGGCCTCAGTGATCAATATATAAAATGATGTTGGGGTCATGCAAGGAAATATGCTGAGTCCCCTTTTATTTAATGTATTCATAGATGACTTACCCGAACGTTTGGTGCACTGTATTGGCCGGTTGCCTTGACGATAAACCGAGTGGAAATGAATCTGGGTTTAACGTCCTACTGTTCTGCTCCGAACTGGGCTAACGAAGACGGGAATATGCCATACATGTACAGTGTGCTATAAGGGAAAAGTTTGCCCGGACAGTGGCACTTCGACTTACTCTTATATATAATTCTAACTGCCAAGGGATATTTTACGTGCACGCCAATGTGTACATGGGACCTCGGTTTTTCGTCCTACCCGAACTACTAGACAGTTGCCCTTGTCAAACTCTCAGTGAGCTTCAGCCACCCCTTGATATTATTGGCACAAGGTTGTAAACAGGGGAGATTACAAATTATAATCAAGAAAACACGTGCGCGTTGTATCTTCCGCAGACTTCCCAATCGTCTCTCAACGAAGGGGCGATTATCGAACATCTTTAATCATTTATTTCGAAGCGGGTTGTTATGCATCCAAATTAGCGGATTAGTATACGTCTAGTGGTCTTGAGTGCCGCGCTTCGACCTCTAGCTGACCGGTCACCTCTGGCTTGCGTAGTGATTTCCAGCCCTGGTGTGAGCGTATGTGACATGGAGATAGGGGCGCCTTCTCTACCTCGTGGGTTCTCTCCAGGCACTCCGGTTTCCTTCCACTGCTAAAGAACTCTACGCGCAAGCGAATTATTGAAATAAAAATTGAAAACCATACGCTAGTCCTAAAATGACCTAGTTTGTGTCGAGTGGACGTTAAACCCCATCTCTCCCTCTCTCTCTCTCTCTTAATGATTACAGGGGGTTGGATAGGCGAATGGTTAGCACGTACATGCTGTATTATAAAGCCTCTCATTGAGTCAACTGGCGTGGTTTCGAATCCCCAGTTGTACGTGGCAAAGAGGAGGGTCGCCTGTCCAGCCTCATGGGTTTTCCCCGGGCTTTCCGGTTTCCTCCCACTGCTAAAGACCCCTACGTGCAAGCGAATTTTTGAAATAAAATTAAAAACCATATGTTAGTCCCGAAGTGACCTAGTTTGTGTTGAGTGGACGTTAAACACCATTTCTCTCTCTCTCTTAATGATTACACAGCGGTAATCAATTATCAAACTTCCCAAAGCAGAGCAGTTTACTGTTCGATTCGAACTGCCGACCCGTGCAGCGTTAGTAGCCATAAGACTGATAACCCCATGACTCTAGATTTCGTAATGGTCTTGTTTCGATATTGAAGTATTTCTAGATTATTTGGCAACTAAAATTAGGCGTTGGCAACAATTGTCGATTAAATGCAAGGTTGTACTACAGTGTAGTTATGGATGCTGGTAACTTCCACCACTTCTTAATAAATAAAAAAATGCATTAGATGACTGACTTCATGCACCAAGATTGGAATGTTTACGTCGTTATTCGAAATGCGTGATGGCTAAACCCCGGAAATGAAAAGAAATCCAAATATTGGAATCCCTAACCATCGACCATGCGTAGTCATCAACTTGGGGGGGGGGGGCGTTCGATCGCGCAGTGAGTAAGACGTTCGCTCGCTAACCCGGAGCCCCTATGCTCGATCCCTGCGTTGGCCGAGTTCGTATTATAGTTGGTTGGATGGGTGTATTTGCTACCAGGTCCGACGATCCAGGACGAGTCCGCACCCTGACTGAGACCAATTTGTAATGTAGTTTACTGATTCTCAAATATAGGAGTATATCAATTAAGAAATTGACAAATACCAATTCAAAGCACTGGTACCGACCCCTTTCCCCTCCCCTATCATATGTAACATTTTGTAACCATCAGATGGTTTTAGTGATGGATGAAGTCGACGGACCCTGGGGCAGCGTAGATAAGATTACATCCTAGCGGGCTTTTGAGGATGTTTGGGGGTGGAGGGTCCTCCCAAATATTATAACATTTTGACCTGAAATGGTGGTCTGTGGAGTAGATACCGAGCGGGGAATCATATTCTTATACAAATGTAGTTCTAACTTTTTCTAAGCAGTTAGTGTCGATCTAGATCAGTTATCTGAATGAATTCGTTGCATTTCCGAATATTGCAGAATTTGTTTTTTCGGTAAAATTCTCGGAGAACTAATTCGCAATTCTTGTTTAGTGAAAAACGCGGCTTAAAAGAAAAAATAGCTAGGGAAGCGCAAGGACCTCACCCCCACGGCGATTCATTGGTGGTTTTAGATTTGGGATTCCAGTAAGTCAACTAATACTGAGGTAGGTTATATTAGACCACTTTGAAGTTGCTGTATTCACGGGCTGGAATAGTTGGGAAACGCGTTTGCGGCCGTCAAATTTTCCAAATTATCTTTTTTCCCTTTGGGGGTGGGGGCGGGGGGGGGGCCTCTCGCAGACGACCGGCATCGCCGTCTATATAACCCGAATTTTTTTCCGGGCATTTCAGCGCCCCATCCCGTCCATCCGTAACATTCATCAAACACGTGTACACGCCTATGCATCACGGGACCATGCTATGTGTAAATAATGATATGCGATATTGCTAGACTTATCTTGGTAAGGGGAAATCAGAGAAATGGGGTTAAACGTCCACTCGACACAAACTTGGATCATTTCGAGACTAACATATGGTTTAATTATATTTTAACAATTCGGGAGCAAATGCCCCCCCCCCCATAAAATCTGTAGCTCATGAGCACCCCCATTTTTAAAATCCTACATACGGCCCATAATTACACCAACCGTATATTTATCGTATACAATTTCACACTCCGTCTTCTTTATAATTATATGTTAGGTTAGCCTAGGCCTACTTCTTTACCAAGGACGTTACTCAAATATCTATTTTATTGTCACTGATACTGTACATGTGACGGCGTTAAGAAGCATAAAGGTATCGGCTATTTATTTTATTCGTGCAAACCACAGTGAGGTGTTCGAATAGACATTGAAGATATTTTAAAATACATCGTCTTAATACTTTTTTTTTACTTTTTCTTGTCAAAGTTCTACAGTATTCAAACGAGTTAAAATTGTGGGAAACGAATTTTTTTTGCAAATGAATCGTTTAAAATAATTTGAGCTTTAATTGTACGACTGGATAATCGAGCAATTGCTAAACTTCTAACTGGAGAAACGAGTCTACGAGACTATAAACAAACATGGCGGTGATGTGTGAGTTGGCAGTGACTCAATCGGTGATAAAAGTTTTCCGAATTGATTGGTGATTGATCAAGGTATTATTAAAACTATTTTAAGGCTCGTAAGTCATAGGTTTAATTCTTCAGATCTCATTGAATATTACACCTCAAGTGCAGATTATGCCATAATTTATGCTACATGTCAGTCGAGACGAGAGGACGAATATTATTATTAATTCCAAATCCAATTCCAAATCCAAAGTGATTGAATTAAATGAAATTTGGTTTAACATCCTACTTTTATGCATCTATTGAAGACTGGCATTACAGCTTGCTATGAGAGAAATTTGCCTGGTCAGTGGACATCAATAGAATTTTGTCAAGACTCAAGGGCTCTTTTACGTGCAACCTAACATGTACACCTTCTTCATTTTTTTATCCCATCCGAACGACTAGGCGTTGTCCTTGCTTTGTCATACCCTCAGTCCTCCATCACTGACAAACTTAATCTAAATAACTAATGCCAACATTCAACGATCGTTGGTACATGTACTCGATGTAGAACATTCCGAACGATAGGCATACCAGGATGGGTATTCCGATAACTCATAGTATACTCATCAAAATGAAATGAAATGGGGTTTAACGCCCTACTGTTCTGCTTCAAAGTCGGCTAAGGAATACGGCTATACTCCAAACAGTGTGCAATGGTGGAAATTTTTGCCCTGGCAGCGACACTACGACCTACTCTTATATTGGATTCCAACTGTTACAGTGTCTTTTATGTGCACGCCAAAGTGACCTTGTTTTTTTTATCCTAACTGAACGACTAGACAGCTGTCTTTGTCAGGCCCTTTGTCATCCTAAAGACAACTCAGTCCAAGACCAATCTGCCCAACTGGATGCCTGGAAGACAACTCATCCCAAGATTGTTAGAAGACTACTCAGACCAAGTTTAGAAGACCACTCATCCCACAATAATTGTTTGATTTAATAGGCCTATATGGGCTGAGATATAAAACCACTCAGATTAAGATAGATAGTGGTATATATATTATAATACAATTTGGGCAGCAATACGATTGTGAATTAAATACTATTCATAACAAAACACAACCCAAGGTATATGGATATTTATTATTAACTTGGCTTCTCACCAATGCATCGAGGGTTCAATCCAGACTCAGGGCAAGAACTTTTTCCAAGAGTTCTTCGGTTTCTTCCTACAGTAATGATCGAAATCATTCGCACGATCTGTGCCAAGGGCCAAATTGAAAACAGGCCTCAGGCCTAATTTGCTACCCTTGTAAAATGACGAGATTATAGATGTGTTACAGAAATCGTTATTAAATAATAGAGAAGTAGTTATATCCATATTTATCTTCTGTTGTGTTTTGTTCTAGATGTCATATAAAGAATAAAAAATTAATTCTTTTGTGTTATAATTGTAGATTTTAGTTTAGAAGACGATGGATCAATAGAAGGTTGACTAGGGAACAGCATCATGTTTGCGATCGCCTCGTACATCACCCCGTTGTTGATGGGATATCTCGACAAATACGTCGAGTTACGTCAAGAGGATTTCAAGATAAACTTCTGGGAAGGCGACGCCACTTTAAAAACGGTCAAACTACGTACAGACTTCTTCGAGAAACTGCTGCAGATCCCCGTCATATTTAAAAGTGGTCAAATCAAAGAATTGAAGATCTACGTCCCCTGGCATAAGATTAATTCCGAGCCGATCGTGATCACCCTGAAAACGGTTGAATGTGTTTTAAAAGTCCGCGACACGGCGTACGATGATAATTCCAGTTCACATTCCAGTGAACAAGTTAAGAAACAATTACAAGCGGCGAAGGCGAAGCAGAAATTGAAACGGACGGATTCAGAAGTTCTCCCTCCAGGTTACATGCAAGGAATGATCAGTCGTATTTTAAACAACATAACATTGGTGATCGATAATTTAGTGATAAAGTTCGTCGAGGATGACATCGTGTTGTCCGTTAACGTCATGTCCGCAGAATGCTACCCAGTCGACATTAACTGGAATCGGGCATTCGTTGATTTTAATCCCCCAGAATTCACTTCGCGGAAAGTTCTCAAATTTTGTGATCTGACCGTCTGCATGGATCGAGCAGACGCGAGCGGAAATATCCAATCGTACGAGCAGCCATTGTTGTTTAAATGCATCGTGGCCTGTCGTATCCTCATGACTTACGACAGCCTGACCGCGAAGCTGCCGAAGTTAACACGTTTTAATTTATTTTGTGAGGAGCTGAAAGCCACCATCAGTGATAACCAGCTGCCGTTATTTATTCGTTTAATAGAGTTATGTATCGCGTTGTATTACGGAGTTATTCATGTACCGGTCAGTGAGAAAAAACTTGAACCCGTTAAACAGGAAGTGACCCGGAGTAGTGCAGGTACATGTATTTATTCGCTTAACGATACAGGGGGATTGTATTGCCCAATTGTTCGCATGTGCGTGCTGTATCATAAAGCCTGTAATTGAGTCAACTGGTGTGGCTCCCAATCCCTGGTTGTACTTGGCAAGGAGTAGAGTAGTCTGTCCAGCCTCGTGGGTTTTCTCTGGGTCCTCTGGTTTCCTCCCACTGCTAAAGACCTATGCTCAAGCAAATTATTGAACTAAAAATAAACCATATTTTAGTCCCAAAATGACCTAGTTTGTGTCGAGTGGATGTTAAATCCAATTTCTCTCTCTCTCCCTGTCTTTGTATTTATTCGTTTAACAATATATTATGTAAGATTTAGATAAATAGCTAAAATAGTTTGAAAATTTCATTCAAATTACTCTATGGCAAGCGTAAATATTAGCCTTTTGAAGGTTTGATAAGACATTTGCAATAATTTCAACCACCGTACTAGTTGTTCAAAGCTAAGTCTCGCTCCTCCATTTTTAATTTGATTCAAGATATGGCTGAACCATTCTAATCTATTTAATATCGGAGAAATCCGATGCCATCGAGAGTTGATTATTATGGCCTGGATTAGTTAATTAATGTCTTATTAATAGTTTATATAACATTTCAGGTCTAAAGAAAGATCTGCAATAGGCAGATTTATCTCTTGCATTATGTATGTTTAATACGATGACATCATTATTAATGTGAAGTCATAATGTCATAATGTATGTTTGTTTAAATTATGTATTTATTTATTAATTTAGTAGACGAGACAAATGAAGCAGGTGACGAGGTCAATGCAGATGGTCAAGGTTGGGGTGAGTGGGCGTGGTCGTTTGTGGTCGCTGAAGATGAAGAAGAATCAAGTGAGACGGCATCCAGCATAGACAAGAAGCCAGTCGTACCAGTGGTTTCTATTGGTTTTTATATAAACAATGCAACAATACAGTTACAGGTACTTGTTACATTTACATCACCGGATGGGGTGGCAGGGGGCCGAATGATTTAATGTGTACACCTTAGATAATAATGTCTGTCACTAAGTCAAGTGGAACGATTTTTGTTGGCTTGTAAATACAGTTTTTGAGAGTGAGAGAGGACTAACCTGGGTCTTGTGGGCGGAAACCGGAGAAAACCCACAAGGTTGGACAGGCGCCACCTACTTCTAGTTAAATTTTTTGAGACTTCTTTTTCAAACATGTTGGAGTTGTTTGACTAATGATAAGGAGAAATTTTTATCAAAATTCAGACTTGCCAATATGCCTACATGTACATTTATTGCCCCTGAAAACATGAAATCACCCCAGACAATGCTACATGTGTGTTGAAAGACATTTCAGTTGTCAGACAAAATATGTAATGATGTGTTACATGTAAAAAATTATTTTTCAATTGTCAGAAAACATACATAAAAATGCTTTAAATTTAAACAAATTTTTGTTTTCAGTTGTCAGAAATCTTAGAAATTTAAGGGTAAAAATCGCCTGTTTCATTCATATTATGTATTTAATTTGAATTTATTTATTCAGTTGTCAGAAAAAAATGTATAATAATGTACATGTACTAAATCTAAAAAAATATTTTTCAGTTGTCAGAAAAGATTAAAGAATCTGAGAAATTTAAGGGTAAAAATCGTCTGTTTCATCCGTTTCTGGTTCTACAAATGGAGGGATTGTGTGCTGAGATATTATTACACGGTGTAACATTCGTTGATGCTCAATGTGGTATAACATGGTTTAATGTACAGACGCGCGGGCCGTGTGTTTGTGGGGAAAATGATGCCGACGATCAGCGTGTAAGTAAAGAATTATGATTGTTGTGAAGTTTATCCTCGGACAGCCGTGGCATTAGAGAGGCGGCTTATCACCAATGCAACGAGGGTTCCATCCCAGCTCAGGGCAAGAACTTTATCGTTGTAAGTGAGAGGGATATTCGGTCTCCCGTCCGATCAGGCAGGTTTTTCCCGAGTTCTTCTGTTTCTTCCTACAGTAATGATCGAAATCATTCACACGATCTGTGCCAAGGGCCAAATTGGAATGACGCAATTATTATTATTATTATTGGTGATCTCCCTTGCATTTGGTAGCAGCAGTTGAGAGCACTCCACATTTTCTACTCAAGTTTTTCAAAATGAAACCCTTTCTAGTAAAATTCTAGTGAGATCGAGAAAGTGAAATAATTACAAAACTGACCAGTCAATTTACAGGGTAATTTATGATAAATTAGTTGAAAAAATAACACATTGGATTTGAACAGAACATAGCATATAGAACATTAATTATTTTGTTAGTCTCAAAATGACTATGTTAGACTTAACAATGACTCATTTAGACTCAAAATGACCATGTTAGTCTCAAAATACTCAAAATGACTATTAGTCTCAAAATGACTTTGTTAGTCTCAAATGAATATGTTGGTCTCAAAATGTCTCTGTTAGACTCAAAATGACTTCAATGTTTTATTGTATTTTCAGTCCACTATGTTGTTATCCGGTGGCGAACGTCTGGCAACGAAGACAAACATGAACTACATCAGTAACTCATTGTTCGACTCAAACTCTCCAGAATGTCAAGGTCGCACCAATGAGTACTTAGTGACAGAAGACAGCCATTTAAAAGCGATGAATGAAGAATATGCCATGCATAGATTCGGTGCCTTCTGGTTTGATTATTTATACAATTGGCAAAAAGAAGAGGAGAAAGTCGGGTGTACGTATTTTCTATAACATATTTTTAGACATTATTAAAGATGCATTATGTAAGATTTCAATGCTCTATTTTAATAGGGGATCACATGGCTAAGTGGGTAAGGTGCTGGCTCGCTAGCCTGGAGGTCGGGTGTTCGATCCTCTTGTCAGTGATGCAGAAGGAGGGCCTGACAAAGACAGCTGCCTAGTCGTTCAGATTGGGCAAAAAACCGAGGTCTCGTGTACGTAAAAGATCCCTTGGCAGTTGGAATTCAGTTGCTGCCCGGTCAAAATTTCCCTCATAGCATACTGTATGGCGTACGCCCGTCTTCAATTAGCCCAGGCTAGGTGCAGAAGCATAGGACGTTAAACCCCATTTCATTCATTCTATTTTAATAGTTCAAAAATAAATAATGAGTAAAGTTATGAAGGTTTGAAATTTAGTTGATCTAGTCAAGAGAGGTATCTCTCCTTCCTGGATTTTCTTTCTGGATCATATCGTTCAGGTTATTTCAGGCACACATTAAACGATTTAATGATGATAATGACATTGGTTTTTTGGACACTTTACAGATGACAGTTTTATCGTAACTTTTTAGATTATGGCCCCTGATTGTTAAAATTTTTTGGACAGTGGATTGAAAATTCATGTTAATATGGCCCCTCCTCCTCTGTATGCAAAGAGTACATTATACCCAGGTAGTTGTCCATCTATCTTACATGGATTTAAAATTCCTGTTAATATGGCCCCTAGCCTTTATACAAATAGTACATTATACCAAGGTATTTTACATGGCAACTATTTAATTTTAATATTTATATTATATTTTATTTTAACAGCTGGTGGTAGTCGATCATCAATATCAAGTGACAACTCAGATCCTGTGTTTCAACGTGAGAACGCGGTCATGAGATTTGTATTTGGATCGACACGCGTCAATCTGACGTCCACGTTTCTACATCGTATTAAGAAGATCGTCAGCTTTGCTACGAACCGTCAGTATGAACCATACGGCACTCCTAAAATAGGTAAACACTCCTAAAATAGGTAAACACTCCTAAAATAGGTAAACACTCCTAAAATAGGTATACACTCCTAAAATAGGTATAATAAAATTTTATACCTAGTCTGGAGGCCGGGTGTTTGATCCCTGCATTGGCCGAGAAAGTTCATTTTCCGACACGGTTCCCCCTTGTCAGTGATGCAGGAAGGTTGCCCTGGCCAGGACAGCTCTCTAGTTGTGCAAATGGGACGAAAAACCGAGGTCCCGTGTACACATTGGCATCCACGTTAAAGATCCCTTGGCAGTTTCAATTCGATATAAGAGTAGGCCATAGTGCCGCTGCCCAGGCCAAATTTCCCTCATAACACACTATGTGGTGTATGCCCTTCTTCATTAGTCCAGTAGATGCAGAAAAGTTGTTAAAAGCGATTTCGTTGTACAAGTTGGTGACGGTGTGCATGTAAACAAACCCTTGAAAGTTGGAGTTCCCTCATAGCACACTATAAAACGTATGTTCTTCATAAGCCCAGTCAGAGCAGAAAAGTCGTTAAACACCATTTCCTTTGTTTCACATATTTATGTGATTCTGTTTTTTTCGATATAAGAGTAGGCCATACTGCCGCTGCCCCAGCAAAATTCCTCTAATAACTTACTGTATTGCGTATGCCCTTCTTCATTAGCCCAGCAGAAAAGTCGTTAAATACCATTTCCTTTCATTTCGGCAGACATTTATGTGATTGTGTTTTATTTGTAGCGGAGAGAGAAGAAGAAGAGCGATTAACATTATCGGATGATGACATCAGATCATTGGATGAATTTATACCAACACGCAGTACGCAAGTTACGTTACTACATCCCGTTATTGTTGCCTTGGTACCTGAACACGAGAAATGGAATATATCCAAGAAATCGTATAAACCAAATAAAAAGAACAAGGTAGGAATATAAGTGAATAAGCGGTTGCCGTGCATGATACACCCACATTTTCCAAGAGATGGACAGAGAACAAGCTAAAAAAAGAGAGAGAGAGAGAGAGAGAGAGAGAGGGAGAGAGAGGGGGAGGGAGAGAGAGAGAGCTAACATATGTTTTTTTTTTAAAAAATATTTCAATAATTCACTTGTGCGTAAGGGTCTTTAGCAGTGGGAGTAAACCACAGGACCAGGAGAAAATCCATGAGGTTGGACAGGCTATCCTACTCCTTGTCATGTACAACCGGGATTCGAAACCATACCAGTTGAATCAATGACAGACCTTATGATACAGCACGCACATGCTAACCATTCGTCCATCCAATCCCCTCAATTATTCAAAGGAACCAGGATCTTTGGGTTATAAGCAAGTATTTCAAGTGTAAAGAAAACTTAATTGGAGTTATTACAAAATAATGTTACTTATTTCTATAAATGTTAAATCGCGACAAAAAACTGAGGTCATGTGTGCACATTGGCTAACTTGTAAAAGAAACCCATGATGACAGTTGGAATTCAAAATAAAAGTAAGCTGTATCAATCTTTGTTGACTAGGCATAATATTTCTATAGTACACTGTATGGCGTATGCCTGTCTTCATTCGTCGCGCCTTCTCAGCCTCGTGGGTTTTCTCCGGGCACTCCGGTTTCCTCCCACTGCTAAAGACACCTACGCGCAAGCAAATTATTGAAATAAAATTAAAACCATATTTTAGTCCCGAAATGACCTAGTTGTGTTGAGTGGACGCTAAACCCCATTTCTCTCTCTGTCTTCATTCGTCCAAGTTGGTGCAGAAAAGTAGGATGTTAAACCCCATTCATTTCATTTCTCTTTCGTGTTTTTTAAATACGAATAAGTTAATTGTTGAATCTGAAATGAAAATCCTCTAAAATTTCTTTTTTTCCCTCCAGGAATCGAAATCAAAAGTTAAATCCTGCCCACTTCCAGCTATTTGTGTGTCTGCTACAAGGTTTGACTTTAAAGTGACAATTCCTATGTATCCATGGAAACTAGTTCGAATGATAAGCAACCTGACGAATCCGTCGAGTAATCTTCTACATCACTGTCACTCACAAACTCTAATACAGGTTAGTAGTATATTTATTTTAAAGGACAATATTGGTGTCCAGTCATTATCACATATGTGATAGAACTAGTTAAACACATTCCAAATATAATATTGTACTTTAACCGAAGTGTGCCAAATGCAGTATTAATGGACAATATTGGTGTCAGTCATTGTCACATATGTGATGGAACTGGTTTAACACATTCCAAATATAATTCTAACAAAGAGATCTATCGAGTAATACAGGTTCCCTGTATCGGAAGTGACGAATGCCAAAGGAAAACACGAGTCATCCCTCTATATAACTGACTGAAGTGTTGAATGATAACATACACATGGGTGAATTCTTGCTCACTATAATAATTCCTTCGCCAATATCCAAAACGAAAATAAATCGAGCCATTTTCAATCTGTTGGATTGTTGTAGGTTGTTCTGTTATGCTCAACAAGTTGATCACAACCTTTGAGTTTCAAATGTTTTGTTTTGTTTTGATAGAATCTGTTTTTTTTTTTATTGAAATAAAATAAGTAGCTAATGTTGTATTTTGTTGTAACTGTAGATTTCTGATGTTCATGCTGGTCTACAGAAGATAGATGTAGATGGAACTTCATCCCATTTACATACAGTTGTCTCCCCGTGTAGTCCAATTATTAAGATACAAAACCTGACGTTACCTAAATACTGGTAAGTAATTCTTAAAGGCCTTGAGGGTGGGGGTAGGGGTGACTTTAGTCCCCCCAATAATTTGGCCACAACTACTCCTTTCTCCAGGTTATTGCTGCCCCTTAACCATCGCCTATAAAGACCTAAGAGTTGAATCCCCCCCCCCCCCCAAATCAAGAATTGCTTCCGCCGGCCCTGGCCTTCAACTCTGCTGTTGTCAAATTGTAAAAGTAATTTTTGGGTCCAGAATTAGTGTTTGATAGTTTTTTTTTAATATAATATCTAATCTGTTGGGGTAGTGTTGGCTGGCCGAATGGTTAACGCATGCATTGAATCAAACGGTGTGGTTTCGTTTCCTCTCTTGGAGGTAACAAAGAGTAGGGTCGCTTGCCCAACCTTATCGACTTCTTTGAGGATGCGAAATAATGAAATGATCTAGTTTGTGCCGAGTGCACGTTAAACCGCATTTCTCTCTCTGTTACTTGTTGCTATTATATTAATATAATTTCTGCAATATAATTATACTATATTATTTTTGTGTAGGTCGAGTTCTCTCTCTGTTACTTCTTGTTACAATATTAATATATTTGCCACATTATAATGTTACTATATTTTTTGTGCAGGTCGAGTTCAAGTATAGCTGAAACTGAAACAAGAGTCGAATTAAATCAGTTATCCGTTAGTCTAACTAAAGCTTCAGTGATGTTACTAGTACGTCAAACATCCAGTTGGTTAACGATGATACCACAACTAAACCAATATCAACAAGATAGTCTTCTAGATGATATATTTACACCACAATCAGGTAATAAAATGGAATAGGGTTTACTGTCTTTAATGCGCTGGGGGGTGGGTGGCCTAGTGGTCTAGAGTGCCACGCTTCGACCTCTAGCTGGCTGGTCACCTCTAGCTTGCGGCTGTGGTTTCGAGCCCTAGTGTGAGCGTATGTGACATGGAGATAGGGGCGCCTTCTCAACCTTGTGGGTTTCCTCTGGGCACTCCGGTTTCCTCCCACTGCTAAAGACATGTGCGCAAGCGAATTATTGAAATAAAAAAATTGAAGACCATACGGTAGTCCCAAAATGACCTAGTTTGTGTCGATGGACAATAAACCCCATTTCTCTCTCTCCCTATTTTGTTGCACGGGGGTGGGGTGGTGGTGACAGGATGGTGGTGACAGGATGGTGATGGTGACAGGATGGTTAACCCATGCGTTTTGCATAACAAGGTCTGTCATTGGTTTTGATACTTCAGCTGTAAGTGACAAGGGAGTAGGGTCACCATCAGGTAAAGAAATTTAATGAAATGAGGTTTACTGTCCTACTTTTTCGCTGAGGTTTTGCCTGGGTTTGGATGGCTGAGTGGTTAAAGCACACTTGTTAGATCAGAAGGTCTATCATTGAGTCTGGTTCGCTAGCCTGGAGGTCGACTGTTCGATCCCTGCATTGGCCAGGAAAGTTCATCTCGATTTTCCGGCGTGATTTCCCCTTGTCAGTGATGCAGAAGGAGGGCCTGACAAGGACAGCTGCCTAGTTGTTCGGATAGGACAAAAAACCTAGGTGCTGTGTACACATTGGCGTGCACGTAAAATAACCCTTGGCAGTTGGAATTCAGTTGCTGCCCGGGCAAAATTGCCCTCATAGCACACTGTATGGCGTATGCCTGTCTTCAATTAGCTCAGGTTAAGTGCATAACAGTAGGACGTTAAACCCCATTTCATTCATTCATTAACCCTTCCTTAGCGCATAAATATTCCCTGAGGTAGCGCAATATTTTTAGGCAAAATGTGCCAAATACTGTATGCATTATTAAAATTAGTCCAGCTAAGTAACTAATGAATATAGAACTTTCAAATTTTCAAGTACTACTTATTACTATCTCAGGTTGTACTTGGCAAGTTTTGACCTACTTCTACCAAGTTGCCATGGTAACCAGGTAATCCAAGATGGCCGCCACTTTTTGAAAAAATCATATTTTTAAGATAATCAAGTGCTGTAGGCTATAAAATATATATAAAAATAGTGCCAATTGTATAGAATATGGGGCCTGACATGTTTCCAATATTTTAACACCAAAAAAGGGGGATAACATCTAAAATTTCAAAAATAATTGTGTGATAACTAATTAAAGACAGATTTTCGAGAATTTTTTTTTCGCACAAAGACTTACAAAAAACATTTATTTTGTCATCAATAAACTTCTAAATTGTTTTTTGAACAAAATATATAACTATCTCATTGTGAACAAAGAGAAATATAAAATATGTTATGGGACATGTTGGATCATCGCCAAAACTAACCTCATCTTGGGGGGGGGGCAGCGAAGGTAGGCGGGGAAGCGACAGGCCGGCTGATCAACTTACATCGGTCCAGGAACATTGTCAGCTATGTCATCAAACGCCTCATTTTCTGACCTTTCAGGAGATATGTCGTTTGTCGTTATATCGTATTCACTGCCAAAGCTATCGGGCCCTCCATCTTCGTCATTTGAGCCGTTGAAAATGAAATTTAGGGCGCGTTGAAATGCGTAGTATTTGTTGATATTTTAGTCGGATGTTTTGGCTGTGTAGGACCCGGATGTTGGCTATATTCGGTCGCTAGTAATACGAACACTAGTTACACACTCCCGAGTTAGATTTCACGTGATACAAGGTCACTGAACCATGCATTCTAATTTCCCGACATTTGTCGGCAGACGCTACCAGCGGTCAAAAACGTTGCCGACAAATGTCGGCAGACGCTAAGGAAGGGTTAATGACATGAGGTTTACTGTCCTACTTTTTCGCTGAGGTTTTACCTGGGTTTGGATGGCTGAGTGGTTAAAGCACACTTGTTAGATCAGAAGGTCTATCATTGAGTCATGTGGCATGGTTACGATTCGTCATTAATAGGTGACAAGACTAGGGTTGCCTGTCCAGCCTTGCAGGTTTTCTCTGGTTCCTCTGATTTCTCTCACTGTTGAAATTGATTTAGCCTTTTGTTTCAAGTGGACATTAAACCCCATTTCTCTCTCTCACTACTTTTTCACTCCATCCAGACTTATGAAGACAGGCATACACCATACAGTGTTCTATGAGGTAATTTTGCCTTGACAGCTGCACTATTGCCTACTTTTATTTTCGAATCCCAACTGTCAAGGGTTCTCTTATACCATTCACATGACAATACGTGGTTCCCTGTCAGACCCTTTGTTCTGCATCACCGAGAGCTCCAGTTATAACTATGTTTATATCAGATATAACTATGTTTATATCAGATATAACTATGTTAATACCAGATATAACTATGTTTATACTAGATATAACTATGTTTATACTAGATATAACTATGTTTATACCAGATATAACTATGTGTATATAAGATATAACTATGTTTATACTAGATATAACTATGTTTATACTAGATATAACTATGTTAATACCAGATATAACTATGTTTATACTAGATATAACTATGTTTATATCAGATATAACTATGTTTATACCAGATATAACTATGTTTATACTAGATATAACTATGTTTATACTAGATATAACTATGTTAATACCAGATATAACTATGTTTATATAAGATATAACTATGTTTATACTAGATATAACTATGTTTATACTAGATATAACTATGTTAATACCAGATATAACTATGTTTATACTAGATATAACTATGTTTATACTAGATATAACTATGTTAATACCAGATATAACTATGTTTATACTAGATATAACTATGTTTATATAAGATATAACTATGTTTATACCAGATATAACTATGTTTATACTAGATATAACTATGTTTATACTAGATATAACTATGTTAATACCAGATATAACTATGTTTATACTAGATATAACTATGTTTATACTAGATATAACTATGTTAATACCAGATATAACTATGTTTATATAAGATATAACTATGTTTATACTAGATATAACTATGTTTATACTAGATATAACTATGTTAATACCAGATATAACTATGTTTATACTAGATATAACTATGTTTATATAAGATATAACTATGTTTATACCAGATATAACTATGTTTATACTAGATATAACTATGTTTATACTAGATATAACTATGTTAATACCAGATATAACTATGTTTATACTAGATATAACTATGTTTATACTAGATATAACTATGTTAATACCAGATATAACTATGTTTATATAAGATATAACTATGTTTATACTAGATATAACTATGTTTATACTAGATATAACTATGTTAATACCAGATATAACTATGTTTATACTAGATATAACTATGTTTATACTAGATATAACTATGTTAATACCAGATATAACTATGTTTATACTAGATATAACTATGTTTATATAAGATATAACTATGTTTATACTAGATATAACTATGTTTATATAAGATATAACTATGTTTATACTAGATATAACTATGTTTATACTAGATATAACTATGTTTATACCAGATATAACTATGTTTATACTAGATATAACTATGTTTATATAAGATATAACTATGTTTATACCAGATATAACTATGTGTATATAAGATATAACTATGTTTATATAAGATATAACTATGTTTATACTAGATATAACTATGTTTATATAAGATATAACTATGTTTATACTAGATATAACTATGTTTATACTAGATATAACTATGTTTATACTAGATATAACTATGTGTATATAAGATATAACTATGTTTATATAAGATATAACTATGTTTATACTAGATATAACTATGTTTATACTAGATATAACTATGTTAATACCAGATATAACTATGTTTATACTAGATATAACTATGTTTATACTAGATATAACTATGTTAATACCAGATATAACTATGTTTATATAAGATATAACTATGTTTATACTAGATATAACTATGTTTATACTAGATATAACTATGTTTGTACCAGATATAACTACGTTTATACTAGTGGTTGATATATCAAGGGCTGGCGGAAGCGATTCTTGACTGGAGGTGGGTGGGGGCTTCCATCCTTGGTCCCTATAGGCGAGGGTCCAGGGACAGCAATAACCTAGAGAAAAGAGTACTTGCAGCAGGCCTGTATATCAGATATAACTATGTTTGTATGTTATAGGTACTATGTTTATACCAGATATAACTACTTGCAGCGGGCCTGTATATCAGAGATAACTATGTTTGTATATTATAGGTACTATGTTTATACCAGTAGTAGATATAACTTTGAATGGTTTAGAAGTAAAGCATTGTAGAACATCATTAGTAAATTGTTATACTGGTAAACTCTCTTCATTACAGCTAGTTCTATATACCAAAGGTAAGATATATACCTATGTGAATTCTCCCTAAGTGCAATTTTCACCAAAAGTGTTGAATATTACCATTCTTGTGACTACATTTAAGGGGGGTGGCTCCAATTAAATGAGAAAATATTGAATAGATTTGACATTTATTTTAATCACTTGTTTCTACTACAGCTTATGACATTCAAATATAGATAATTATGTTCCTTGGTGTTTTAGCTTTACTAGGATATATAACGATCTATATTTTATCAAGCAGTTTTTTTTACGCTTTTCCTCAACGGCATGGGGTGGCCATCAAGGATTATGGGAAATGGGCGTGGTCCATGTTTCGAAATGCAAATTTTTCAAAAACTTGTGTGATAACGATAAAGTCCTGAAAATTTCAGAGCATTAGCTTTAATAGTTGACAGTGCAATTTAAAAAACAAATATTTTCTCATTTGATTGGAGCCGCCCCCCTTAATTTAGAATTTCTCTCGTAGCACACACTATATGAGGTATGCAGGTCGTCTTTCTAAGTAGATTAGAACAGTTCGGCCATATAATGATTTAATTAAAAAATGGTGAAGCGAGGAAAAGCTTTGAACAACCAGTAAGGTGGTTACAATCAATGCACACATCTTGATATGCTAATATCTCACTCAGAATAAAGTAATTTGAATGAAGTATTCAATATATTTATTTTACATTTACAGATCTTACATAATGCATCTTTAAGCAACGGATTGATAGATTTGTCTCAAATCTACATGTAATATGAACATTCCAAATGTAGTTCTATAGCTAATTCATATCAGTATGGATTTATTTGTATTACCAGTTATATTTGTTGGCCTTGTTGTCAAGAGTGCCGCGCTTCGACCTCTAGCTGGCCGGTCACCTCCCTCTTGCGGCTGTGGTTTTCGAGCCCTAGCGTGAGCGTATGTGACATAGAGAAGGGCGCCTTCTCAACCTTGTGGGTTTCCTCCGGGCACTCTGGTTATCTCTAACTGCTAAAGACCCCTAAGCGCAAGCGAATTATTGAAATAAAAAGTTTGAAAACCATACGTTATTCCCAAAATGACCTAGTTTGTGTAGAGTGGACATTAAATTTAATTTCTCTCTCTCTCTCCCTCTCTCTGTCTCTCTTGTTATTGTATTATATTGATAAAGTATATTTTTATTAATAGATTCAGGTGTGACAAGAGTGATGCCTATATTATATGGTCCCAGTGATACCAACAATCTGGAAAAATGTGATACTTTATTGAAGAAAGATCTACAGAGTGCTGATATAACAGATGATGTTCTGGTTGTAACTCTACAAATACCCCATAACACCCATATTTCACAAGGTACAAATACCCACTATACACATATATCACAAGGTACAAATACCCCACAATACACATGTCACATGGTACAAATACCCATATTTCACAAGGTACAAATGCCCCCACTTTACCCATATCACATGGTACAAATGCACATATAATACCCATAAATCACGTGGTACAAATACAGCTATGATATCATTGCTTGATAATGACTAAACAAGCCTAGTTGAAACCTCGTTCAGTAATAAGCAGTACAGATGTGACGTCATCCTTTGATGTTGGCGTACCATTATGCCAAGTGTAAATTGTTAAAGTATTGAACCTGAGTGACGTATTTCATTGCAAAGCACGTGCAAGTGTCTGTATTCTAAATTGTTTAATGGTCTTGAGCCTAAGACATTGCGTAATATATTGTAAAAACACTTGTGCCTCACGGCCCTCTTGTTGTTACATTGTAGCACAAATTAAAAATTTCCTTGATTCTGATTGGTCAAGTACCGGTAGTGTGGTTGAATGGACAATAAACCCCCTCTAAATTATCAAGGCGAATTACTGTGTATTACTGCTATTCCGTCTCGTGTTCTAATTATTCAAGCATGCTTAAATGGACAATAAACCCCCTTAACAGAAAGTGTTTATCTCCTAAATATATTACTTAATCTCTCGCTCTTGACCGTCAAACAATACGAAATTGTGTTCCATATAATTGTGACGGCCTTGTAATTATTTCAGCACCAGCTGTCTTGTTGTTTGGTTTAGAAGGTTTTGTGGTTTATGCTGACCCAGGGTTGATATCATGGTTAGATTATTCACCGCATCTTGTTTCCTTGGCTACCAAAGTTAAAGAAGTGGAAGTAGATATAGCTTTAGCTCATGCAGCCTCACCCTTACAAAATATCTCACAAGGTAGGTAACTCTATTCCAGGATGCAGACCACAATTAATTTCCCTATTGACTTAAATTCTAGACTCTTTGCCCAACTCCAAGTAGATGTAGTTTTAGCTCTTGCAGCCTCGCTACAAAATATCTCACAAGGTAGGTAACTCTATATCAGGATGCAGACCACAATTAATTTCCCTATATTGACTTTAATTCTGGACGCTTTGCCTAACTCCAAATAAACATAGTTTTAGCTCATGCAGCCTCGCCCTTACAAAATATCTCACAAGGTAGGTAACTCTACTCCTTATATATATATACATGGCACTTGGAATTTGATATAAGAGTAGGCTGTAGTGTTGCTGTCCGAACAGACATTTCCCTCAAAGCACACTGTATGGCCAATGTCCATCTTTATTAGCCAAGTTTCATTTATATTTCATTTATATTTCATTTATATTTCATTTATATTTCAGTATCTCTACCATCGAGTAGCTCAGTTACACAACAGACCAGTTCTAAACCATTAACCCAATCCCAGATGATCTCACCGAATACACTTAGTTCCGTTCTAGAATCAACTACAGACAGCAAGGACCGAACATCTTTCTGGGCCAACTGGTTTCCTCTCTTTAGAAAGTTAAATGTTCAGGTAATTATTGACGGTTATTTTTGAGGGGGTTGGGTGGTTGGATGGTCGAATAGTTTGCATGTATTGTGGTATTGGGGTGTATTGGCCACAAGATGGCCTGCATTGTGTATGACAATCTCAAGATCTAAATAATAACAGCCATCTTTTATTTCACTCCATCGCAGAATTCCATCTAGGATCCAAGCCTTTTATTAATAAAGGGAAGTAACTCTATTTACATAATGAACTCAAGAAGGCTTCAGACCACTAATCCTTAATAATAATGTGAATCAGTTGGTTGAGTCAAGGAGTATATGACAGTATGTGACAAGGAGTAGGATCACCTGTCCAACCTTTTGATTTTTCTATGGTTCCTCCCGTTTCCCACACTGCCCGCGATTTAACTCATTTCTCTCTTTTATTACTAGTCTTCAATCCCAGCCTACACTTGATTGTTTAATGGGGCGCATTCTCAACCTCGTGGGTTTTCTCCGGGCACTCCGGTTTCCTCCCACTGCTGAAGACCCCTACTCGCAAGCGAATTATTGAAATAAATTTAAAAACCATATGTAATTCCTGAAATGACCTAGTTGTGTTGAGTGGACGTTAAACCCCATTTCTCTCTCTCTCTCTCTCTCTCTCTCTCTCTCTTTCTCTCTGATTGTTTAAAGTGTGTGCTTTAGATCATAAGGTCTGTCATTGGGTCAAGAGATGGGCCTTCAATTAGGCCCGTAGCCAGGGGGTGGCACGGGGGGGCAACTGCCCTCCCAATACTGAGTCTTGCCCCCCCAATATCACAAGAAAATTGGCCTTTACCGCAAAATTCATGCAGATGCCCATGCTAGTTGGCCCTCCCGAAAACATCTTTGCCCCCCCAAAAACAACTTCCTGGCTACGGGCCTGCCTTCAATTAGGGTTACCTGTCAAACTTCTGTGTGTTTTCTCACGGTTACCTCCCACTGCTAAAAGACCCCTATGTGCAAGCGAATTATAGGGTAAAATTGAACTATATGTTACTCTCGAAATGATCTAGTTTGTGTTGAGTCGACGTTAAACCCCATTTCTTTCTTTCAGGTGTTAACAGTAGTATATTGTATCTATCGAACGAGACATTGAATCTAGACGAACCGAGGAAGAATATTTAACAACATTTCTCTCTCTCTTTCTCTTTCAGGTGGATGTTAAGAGTAGTATACTGTATTTATCGAACGAGACAATGAATCTAGACGAACCAAGTATGGATATTTAACAACATTTCTCTCTCTCTTTCTCTTTCAGGTGGATGTTAAGAGTAGTATACTGTATTTATCGAACGAGACAATGAATCTAGACGAACCAAGTATGGATATTTAACAACATTTCTCTCTCTCTTTCTCTTTCAGGTCGATGTTAAGAGTAGTATACTGTATTTATCGAACGAGACAATGAATCTAGACGAACAGAGTATGGATATTTAACCTCATTTCTCTCTCTCTTTCTCTTTCAGGTGGATGTTAAGAGTAGTATACTGTATTTATCGAACGAGACAATGAATCTAGACGAACAGAGTATGGATATTAAACCTCATTTCTCTCTCTCTTTCTCTTTCAGGTGGATGTTAAGAGTAGTATACTGTATTTATCGAACGAGACAATGAATCTAGACGAACAGAGTATGGATATTTAACCTCATTTCTCTCTCTCTTTCTCTTTCAGGTGGATGTTAAGAGTAGTATACTGTATTTATCGAACGAGACAATGAATCTAGACGAACCAAGTATGGATATTTAACCTCATTTCTCTCTCTCTTTCTCTTTCAGGTGGATGTTAAGAGTAGTATACTGTATTTATCGAACGAGACAATGAATCTAGACGAACAGAGTATGGATATTAAACCTCATTTCTCTCTCTCTTTCTCTTTCAGGTAGATGTTAAGAGTAGTATACTGTATTTATCGAACGAAACGATGAATCTAGACGAACCGAGTATGGATATATCGAGTAATATAAATACAGGTTTATTGGACGGCAGATTGAATCAACTATTAGTTATATATCTACCTACTATATCTATACATAGTTCCGATCTTAAACATATGACTGTATTACAAACTCTACCGATACAGATGTTAGAAGGTTCTCTTATAGGTCAGTATATAATAGTACTCAGTGGGGGGGGGGCACCTGCAGTCATGGGGGGCACCTGCAGTCACATGGGGGCACTTGCAGCCACTATACGATACATATGACTGTATTATAAACTTTACCGATACAGATGTTAGAAGGTTCTCTTATAGGTCAGTATATAATAGTTCTCAGTGGGGGGGGGGGGGTCTGCAGTCACAGGGGGGCACCTGCAGCCACTATATACGATACATATGACTGTATTATAAACTCTACCTATACAGATGTTAGAAGGTTCTCTTCTAGGTGAATATATGATAGTACTTGCACTCAGAGGCGTTTCTTAAAGGAAAACGCTAGATCGGAAATGGCCCTACACATTTAAGAACACATGACATAACATGTGGATTGTGGCTTAGGATTAGGCAAGGACCTGTCAGAGTCTCGAAATGTAAACGGGGCTAGCGCTAACCCTAACCCTAGACAAAAACTAACCCTTGCCAACAATCCACATATGACATCAAATGTGCAGGATCGTCTCCGATCTTGCGTTCTCCTTGGTTTAATAACTGTTTAATAAAATGGTTTTTTCGATTACCCGCGTGTACTTGACAAAGAATAGGTTTTGGTGGATTTTCTGCAGTTCCTCTGATTTCCTAAGCCCAAGCAATTTCTTGAAATAAATTGAACGATATATTAGTCCCAAAATAATCTAGTTTAAGTCGATTGTGGATGTTAAACCCAATTTCTCTTTCTATTTACAGGTGATAAGTTACCATGGAATGTACAGATATCAAACTTAACTGTTTATAGTATCCATGACAACACAACATGTCTGCCCATATTAGGAAAGTTAGATATAAAGTCTACGGTAGCCGTGTCGTGTACCTATACGACGCCCACTTCACAGAATATATCTACGCTTGGTTTATGTCTACATGTAGATGTTCATCCGTTATCATTGTCGATATCGCAAAAACAGGTTAGTAACCAATTAGAACACAGGAAATGAAGTAATCTATCAGAACACAGGAAATAAAGAAACCAATCAGAACACAGAATAAAGAAAACAATTGAGAACTCCATTAACATAGAAATATTGCTTAACAATTCATATCTTGTTTTTCCTCATCTTTCAAAGACAGCAAGGGACTATTGAAATGAGTCTGTCTGTCTTTCAGACTGTTTGGGACACAATAACTCTCCTTCTAATTGAGCACAAATGTCCAAACTTTTGGTGTAGGTGTTTTTTAGGTACAACCAGTTAGAATACAGGTGAAAATGATTTTTTTTTTTCTGTCTCTGTGAGTTAGAAATGTTAGTTGGATATTATAGTAGTTATATCTTTGATTGTTAGAATCGCATTATTAAAAAAAATTATTGATTTTTTGTTTTATTTTCACAGATTGCCTTTGGTAATGTAGTGCTAAAAAATGTTTTGACGCTGATCAACAATTCTTCCAAACTCGTCAACTTCTGTATTAAAAATCTACACATTGAGAAAAGTTCCGTCACGAAGGAAGTGCAACACAGCTCTCCTAAAAAGAAGGCAGAAAGTGGTGTGTCATGTGACGAGGACGTGGTGCTAGAGATGTCCGAAGAGGCGTCAGGGAGTGATAGTCCCCTACACGACTCATCGGGTAGTGATGTGTCTGATACAGACGTAAAGTTAACGCTGTGGACCCAACTACTTCTACCCAAAATATCCGTCAATTTCTACAGTCTGATGTCTCCAGATACAGGTAAGGATTAT
This sequence comes from Patella pellucida, assembly GCA_917208275.1. NCBI lineage: Eukaryota > Metazoa > Mollusca > Gastropoda > Patellidae > Patella > Patella pellucida. The sequence goes on from OU795038.1 coordinate 6,490,583, forward strand.
TTGTGGTCAAACATTTAGGACTAGAAATGGTTTAACACGTGTTAGATCATAAGGTCTGTCATTGAGTCAAGTGGCGTGGATTTGATTCCCCACTTGTATATGACAAGTCGGATAGCCGTGGCGATAGAGAGGCGGATTCTCACCAATGCATCGATGGTTCAATCCCAGCTCAGGGCAAGAACTTTATCGAGAGGGATATTCGGTCTCCCGTCCGATCATTCAGGTTTCCCCCGAGTTCTTCCTGCAGTAACGATCTGTGCCAAGGGCCAAATTGAAAACAGGCCTCAGACCTAATTTGCTACTCTTGTAAAATGATGAGATTATTATTATTATTATTATTATCGACCGTCTAATCTTGTGAACACTCTAGCTATATAATAGAAGGTTTGCTTGTGCACACTCTAAAGATGGCTTTGATTGTGGTCACTCTAAAAACTATAGTTATTATCCGATTGATTTGGAATAATTACTTGTTGGTTGTGATTTCTGGAATATATCTCAGGAACCCGTTAAAATATTATATTGAAGCTTTGTCCAGACATCTACAGGCCAAGAAATTTGACGCGAACGATACCAATCGGTTACGTGCGGTCGAGCCAGCTCAAAAACACGTGACCAATTTCCCGGTTACGCAAATTGAAATATCGGTTACGTTAACAAATTTAGCCTATTTACATTTGATCAATTTTTATATGTGATGACTTTGTGACACAGGTCTAATTTATTTGTATTATACCAAATTATAGCCCAAACTCCCTTCATTCATTCTTGACATTTCATTTCTTCATCTTATCGGTACTTTAACAGATCGCATATTTTGATATCCAGTATTGACCAGTTTCAAGCCCACCACCCCCAATTATTTAAATGATTAGTTATGCCATAAACATTTGAAAGCCTACCTTTGGATTATCAAAGAATTTACTACATGTGTCCATTTCTACTTTCACTATATAGCCCTGCTGTACGTAGTTAATGACCCGTATAGATGTCGTCAACTTTGACCTCCACCCCGGCATTGCTCGAGCAATAATATAAATGATTTTATTGTCCTGTCAATTTTAATATTATTTCATGACATCAAACTATTCTGTTTCCTTTTGAGACTTTGTGTATATAGAGTGCCGAGGTTAATAAATACTGTGTCAATCAGTCGCTATACCTATGTTAAAATGAGTGAGGCAACCTCATGCTACGTTTTAATGAACGTCACACGTGCTGGGAAGAATGAATGATTACAAATGACATGTGTTGTATGAAGTCGTATGTACATGTAGCTACCATTCCTTGATGTTTGAAAAAGTCGATTAATAAAAGAATTAATAAAAAATAGGGATTTAGTGACATGGAACTATTTTTTTAATGTTTAAATGGGGACATCGTGGTATTAGAGTTTAAAATCATAAACACTTAACCTCAAAATATAATATTAAATATGAAAGAATATAAATTAATATAAATTTTAATTAGTCAAGTTATTTCTTTAAAAAATACATTTACTGCTAGTGGAAATGAATAATAGCACAATTTAAATCGGGATAAACATGATAATAGTGCAACCATTTTATGTAACCAATTGGTTACACAATGGTTATCTAGCGTAACCAAACAAATTGGTTACGCAGGGCTTAAACCCGTAACTGTTTTTCTGGTTACGCCAAAATTTGAAATTTCATGGTCTGCATCTACCTATATAGTAGTTGTACTTTTTGCTGATTAGAAACTTCTCAGTTAAATCATTTTGGTGTTTCCATGGAAACAATTTTTACAGACATAAATATGTGTTAGCTTTCGTTCAAGGATGCTCATGACTGTGTCAACTTGTTTATTATTATTATTATTATTATTATTATTATTATTATTATTCGATTTATATAGCGCTTCATTACACAAGAGTGTTTCTAAGCGCATTCACAACAAAACAGTTCAAAAACATGTTTGAAATAAGTATGTTTTTAAGTTAGTCTTAAAGCTCTGGATGGAAGAGGACTCTCGAAGAGTTTTTGGAAGATCATTCCACATTTTAGCTGCTCTGACGGAGAAAGCACATTCACCAGAACGCTTATTATCCCGCGCCATTCAAGAAATCTTTTTGAAATTTTGTACAAACATCAACCTATTATAGTATTTTAATTTCTGTAGTATTTCTGTTTAACATACAGCAGCTGATTGAGGAAGGCAAATGTTATAGTTGTTAACAACCTTACAGGGAGTAGCGACCCTGCCTTGCCCAGCTACTGTGATCAGAGACTAAATCTTCTAACTAGTTGAATCGATATTCCATGTGTTGGAATATGAGATATTAATAATCTTATATTTTTTTATAATGATTACAAAAAACATTAAGTTTTTCCTATTGCCTTCCAAGAATGTGCAAGGACGCGGGATGTTGATGATTATCGGTCTTGTTATTTTTGTTTGTTGTTATTTATAGACAGTTGGCCACCTCTGGCTTGCTGCTGTGGTTTCGAGCCCTGGTATGAGCGTATGTGGCATGGAGATAGGGGCGCCTTCCCAACCTCGTGGGTTTCCTCCTGGCACTCTGCTTTTCTCCCACTGCAAAAGACCCCAACGCACAAGTGAATTATTGAAATAAAATTAAAACCATATTTTAGTCCCTAAATGACCTCGTTGTGTTGAGCGGACGTTAAACCCCATTTCTCTCTCTCTTTTTATAGATAGTTGTGTTAGTCTGGTATTAGTAAGATTTGATTGTTGTTTTGTTTATTTACAGATAGTTGTGTGAGTCTGGTATTAGAAGATTTAACTCTATCTGTTGATGTGGAGAAGATTTACAGTAAAACTAAAATAACACTAAATACAGTTAACATCAACCATTATCAAAAACAGTAAGTACACGTTGGGGGGTTCCATGGCTGAATGATTAAAATGTGGCTGTTGAATCATAAGGTCCTCATTGAGTCAAGTGGCGTGGTTTCAATTGAATTGGTGGTTTCCTCCCATTGCTAAAGACTCTTATGTGAATTGTTGAAATAAAATTAAACCGAAATGACCTAGTTTGTGTCGAGTGGATAATAAACCTCATTTCTCTATCTCTCTGGGGTGGTTTGGATGGCCTAGTGGTCTAGAGTGCCGCACTTCGACCTCTAGCTGGTCGGTCACCTCTGGCTTGCGGTTGTGGTTTCGAGTCCTGGTGTGAGCATATGTGGCATGGAGATAGGGGCAACTTCTCAACCTTGTGGGTTTCCTCTGGGCCCTTTGGTTTCCTCCCACTGCTAAAGATCCTTACGTGTATGTGAATTATTGAAGTAAAGTTAAACCATAAGTTAGTCCCGAAATGACCTAGTTTGTGTCGAGTTGACGTTAAACCCCATTTCTCTCTCTCTCTCTGGCAATTACTTTTAGATTTGTGTATGTTGTTTACATTACAACCTTTCTTTTCTTGAGCAGTTGTCTTATAGACCATTCGGGGAATCACGGTGGCTAAGTGGATAAGGCGCTGGTTCGCTAGCCTGGAGGTCGGGTGTTCGATCCCTGCATTGGCCGAGAAAGTTTATCTCGATTTTCTGACGTGATTTTCCCTTGTCAGTGATGCAGAATGAGACCCTGACAAGGACAGCTGCCTAGTCGTTCGGATGGGACAAAAAACGGGGGCCCTGTGTACACATTGGAGTGCACATAAAAGATCCCTTGGCAGTTGGAAAGAGTAGGCCGTAGCGCCGCTGCCCAGACAAAGTTTCTCTCATAGCACATTGTATGGTGTATGCTCGTCTTCCATTAGCCCAGGTTAGGTCATATTCCTGAAGCAACGGCCCGAGAAATCCCTCTCTGGCCATTGCTGGATTCGGTTCGGCTTCTTGAACTTTTAAGTAAGTGTGTCTATTTTTCTCGTTCAATCAAATCTACCACTTACGTTCAGTAACATGAGAGTCCGTTATTTAATCTTAGGTCTTCCTTAATATTTTGGACAAAGATTTAAGCTATTAAAAACGTTGAAAGTCTGTTCGTTACCATACAGTATTGTTTACCTTACGTCAATACCGATAGCCTCGTTTGTCACGCAATTAGTTTTGCTGAATATCCTGCTATGCGCTGGTTAATATAGCATAAAAAACTGTGCAGCCATGACGTAACGTTATGTAAACACAGTTGCCCTAATTAATCGTTCTGTTTTAAAGGTAATACCTTTGTAACGAAGTCAGTGATTGGTCAGTAATAGGACCACTGACCAGTCACAATTAGTGACAATAATACCCACTCAGTCCAGCAGGGAGTAGTAGGATTAGCACTAATCAAACGGAACACTGCGAGGAGGATGAGGTTAGGTGCACAACAGTAGGAGGTTAAACCCCATTTCATTTAGACCATTCTTATGGCCCATGAAAATCTTACTAAAAACTTTAATTTTATTTTTATAGAAAAGAAGAGATAGCGTGGAGTACGGGTTGTTGTCAAGGAATCGTCATGTCCTGTTTGGGCGAACTGTCGCGTGACGTCCATATTGTATCCAACAAATTCTGGAGTTCGGAAGTACCACCGATATCTCTGTTTCCTTCCCATGATACAGTACAAAGGGACAAAACTCATGGTTTCCTGTCGATAACATTTACCCGTGCCCTGTGCAAAAACAACAACAAACGCTTAAAGAAACAAGGTGTCGATGTCCCAACTTTTGTTCAAATGGACAATGCTGCTGGTCAATGTGAATTGTACTTCCATAAGTATATATCCGAAATTTGTCTCAAGATGGATCCCTGTGATGTCATAGTTTATCCGCCTGTCCTAGAATCTCTGTTAACTGTTTTTGAAAAGGGCGGGAAAAATGTAGAGACGGCGTCTGCCACGAGAAAGATGTCTGCCGCTACTTCTGTAAATAATGACATCACGTTTCTGGCGGCCCACATGCTTCCGTTGCTTTATATCAATTTGAGTAACTTGCGAATTTTTCTGCCGAAAGCCGACGTAAAGACAGAAGAGCAGACGTTTAATGCTGATTCAGCAGACACCAAAAACAGTCAGTCGACCTTGAATCACGATCTTTTAGTGGTGCAGTTGAATTCCGTCAGTATTAATTCCCACGCCGATAATCCACTGCCTCGTTATCCAATCAGGAAGGACATGTATGACTGGGCCGTGATGAGTGGTTTTACCCAGCATCCAAGTTCGTGTATCGAAGATCGACAGTATCAGGTGGATATTAAAGGACTAACCATGTGTACAGGTATGTCAAATTTCATCTTTTACCAATTACCTCCCTTTATATTACATACCTCCCCAACAAGCCAGACTCTTGAGTTAAAGAGGATTTCGGGCAACTATGCATGTTTGTCAAATACTGTATAAATCTTTTACCAATTATCTCCCTTGCTATAGATGCTTCCGCAACAGGCCTTCAGCATGTTACTAGCCATGGTAAATGAAACAGGGTTTAACGTCCTAGTAATGAAATGGGGTTTAACGTCCTACGCTTAAGCACCTAACCTGGGCTAATTGAAGACGGGTAACGTCCTAGTGATTGGTACTGTACTGTTTCTGATTGCATACCATGGCCATCTTTTATTTTTTGTGATATTTTATGGTTCCAATACATTAGAATCTGTATTAAGCAACTACTCAAGAGAATTGTCATGACTGGCCGCGTATTGTTAGTGACCTCTTAATACAATCTCGGTGTTTGTTAGTGCTGACATCAAATAAATTTTACACTTGGATGCATTGAAAGCGAACATCAATACTTGCATCGCTCATATTGGCCGTCGCTGAAACTTGCTTGGAACGAGAATTCCTACGAGGGGAATATATTGTGTCTTCTTACTAGGAGATTTTGCTGAATAGGAGTGGCTGATTGAAGTGTATATTTGTATGTTTATTATAGGTAATTGGAGTGATTATTTGTATGTATATTATAGGTAATTGGAGTGATTATTTGTATGTATATTATAGGTAACTGGAGTGTTTTTATTTGTATGTATATTATAGGTAACTGGAGTGTTTATTTGTATGTATATTATAGGTAATTGGAGTGATTATTTGTATGTATATTATAGGTAATTGGAGTGATTATTTGTATGTATATTATAGGTAACTGGAGTGTTTTTATTTGTATGTATATTATAGGTAACTGGAGTGTTTATTTGTATGTATATTATAGGTAATTGGAGTGTTTATTTGTATGTATATTATAGGTAATTGGAGTGATTATTTGTATGTATATTATAGGTAATTGGAGTGATTATTTGTATGTATATTATAGGTAACTGGAGTGTTTTTATTTGTATGTATATTATAGGTAACTGGAGTGTTTATTTGTATGTATATTATAGGTAATTGGAGTGTTTATTTGTATGTATATTATAGGTAACTGGAGTGTTTATTTGTATGTATATTATAGGTAATTGGAGTGATTTTATTGAGTGTATCAATAAAAATGTAGATAATAATACGACATATTCTACAGTACAGATACCAGCACTAGAATGGAATACATGTTTATCATTACAACAGTAAGTCTCTATTGAACATACATTATGTAAGACTAGCGTATAGTACCTGGCGCTGCCTTGGTTGTTGCCGTAACTCCGAAACCGGAAACTGTAAGCCAACACCACTTCCTGGCCGAGCTACCCTTATATACATGTACCAAATTTCAGCCTTGCAACAGCCCTAGTGTAGCCACTAAACCTGATATAACAGTTGAAAAATAGATAATGAAAAATGAATATATTGAAAATACTTTAAATTGAAACTACGTGTACTTTATTCAGGGTGAAATTATGACTGTTTGTAGCGCAGATGGTTTATAATTGTAGCTCGACAACTGAGGCTAAGTGTTGGTTATTTATTTTAGTTTGCCCAGACAGCGGCACTACGGCCTACTCTCATATCAATTTCCAACTGTCAATGGATCTTTTACATGCACGCCAATGTGTATACAAGACCTTTTTCATCCCACCCTAGACTAGACAGCTGTCCTGGTCAGGCCCTCTGTCCTGCTTCACTGACAAGGGTGAACCCGCCAGAAAATCTGGATTAACTTTCTCGGCCAATGCAGAGATTCAACGAACGATTGACGTCAAGGCTAGCGAGCTAGCGTCTTAACCTCTTAGCCACCATGACCCCGCCCATTATTGAATGAGACAACTTTCAACATTTATATATTTTATATACCAAATTTCAGCCTTGGTACAACCACCAAATCTGAACAGACAAACAGACTAACAAACGACAACAGATCTTTTACACGCACGCCAATATGTACACAGGACCTTGTTTTTTGACCCATCCGAACAACAAGACAGCTGTCCTTGTCGTCAGGCCCTCTGTTCTGCTTCACGGACAAGGGGGAACCTGCCGGAAAATCTGGATGAACTTTCTCTGCAAAAGGAGGGATCGAAACACCCGACCTTCAGGCTAGTGAGCTTGCATCTTAACCTCTTTGCTACCATGACCCCGCCCATTATTGAATGAGACAATGTTTATTTATTTTATAGGAAAGATAAAGAAGATATAAAACTGATTCCTGTAGCGTTACCTTTTGACCTGAAAGTTGTGGCAGCACCTGCTATTGTTTATGAAAAGAAACTGGATAATCAGTCTAGAAATCAACAGGTAAATGTGTATTATATTTTAAAGAGACTGGATATAGGGGTAGCTCGTATCGGGGAATAACAAAGGCCTGGTGGCGATGGAATATCACTTCCGGCTTGGAGTTATGCTACTTCCGGTTCACAGCAATATACCCGTGCTAGGCTAGGTTCTCTATAAGTTTGTGAGTTACTATTAATAGTTTGATATGATACAATATATACAAACTATAGACAATGCAATATAGTTCATTAATGATTTAATTTAAATTAAAATTATCTATTTTTAGATCCTTGTCTGTGGATTCAACATGGAAGTCAATGTGACAAGTGACCTTGACCTTTACATCAGCACCAATCAGATTCAACTAATCAGCAATGTTCTTACAAACTGTGTTCAAATAGTCCAATCAAAAAACAGGACAAAGACATCTACCACTGGAAGTCAGAAGACTCGACAACAAGACTTCGCCTTCGATAGCGGTGTAGAGAGTGATATCTCGACGGTTCTGAACGATTCCTTCAAATTTCAACCTCATCCGGTGCCCTCCGTGTCATCTGATAGTGAACTCCGGTCAAAGGTCACGCCCTTTGAAGTCCTGTTAACAGCCGACCGAATATCGTGTACGCTGTACACACATAAACACTTAGAGGAGGATTTCCATCCCGTGAAAATTAAAAATGAAGAAACTGCAAATGGTGCCGCTAAGGGTTCTAAAACCAAATTTGATTGGAAGAGAGATAACTTATCGTCCAATGGGAATGGAGATGACGATGTAGATAGTAATATTTTACAACCGTCGGATTCGAGTACGAATTTTGGATTCCTGAAAGTTCACCGAGACAGCGCTGCCTCGAATCACGATATTACGGCTGGTACCGTCTGCATTAAACCGTTTCTCTACGTCTACATCGCTCAGCCGTACACGGTACTGGCCTGTGGTTCTTCCAGTCAGAAGTTTGAAATGAGTTGCTATGACATCATCATTCGTGGTTCTGAAAGTCAGCTGTTAATTCCAGGTAAGTCTGAAGAAGAAACAGAGCTGAAGACGGTCATACCTCATACTTTTTTTTTCTCAACCCTGTGGGTTTCCTCTCACTGCTAAAGACCCCTACGTGCAGACGAATTATTGAAATAAAATTACACCATATGTTAGTCCCGAAATGACCTAGTTGTGTTGAGTGGACGTTAAACCCCATTTCTTTCTCTCTCGTACTATGGCCTACTCTTATTTTGAATTCCAGTTTTTTACCACAGCTATAAAATTAAACCATATGTTAGTGTTGAGTGAATTTAAACTCAATTCTCTCTGTGTATCAAAAGAATAATAATTTGATGACTTTATTTTTATTTTTTCATTACAGTAAGTGAAAGTCAGATTATTCCTGATTGCGCTGATTTTAGTCTGTACTGGGTCGAAACAAGACCTGGACAACCACATCTAAAGACTGGAATACCACCTTGTCTTTTTACTGTACAGATAAAAGATTTCTTACAAGAACCAGGTACGTCTAGAAATAATGATAATAAGGATTCTTATATTGCGCTAAACTCCAAAACAAAGTGTCTAATAGTAAATGCAGGGGGACTGAACTACACGCAAAACCCAAAAAGTATACAAGATAAACCTGCGAACAAGACATAAAATAGACATTGGCAAAACTAAACAATTATCAAGTGAATGGATCCGGCTTCACTAAAATGATTTACAAAAAAGACGTAACAAAAAAAATGCGACCGATCTTGTCTGTGGTGTCAGGTGTTAGAATGTCAAATAAATTTTAACAATAAGGGCGATAATCCGTACAGAAACTTCATCTATATGAAATGTCAAACAGGTATGTCTTTAAACGTGATTTAAATGATGTTAGTGACGGAGCAGATTTGAGAGAAACGGGTAGTGAATTCCACTTCATTGCAGCAGCAACTTCCAAGGACTTGAAACCAAATTATTTCAATTTCCATTTGGGCACAACTAAGTTGAGTTGAGACTGAGATCTCAATGAGTCTGTAGAGGAATTTCATTCTCCTAGTCCCATGAGGGGGGTTGGATGGCCGAATGGTTAGCACGTGCGCGCTGTATCAAAGCCTGGTGTGGTTTCGAATCCTGGGTTGTACGTGGCGAGGAGTAGGGTCGCCTGTTCAACCTCGTGCGTTTTCTCAGGGTCCTCAGGTTTCCTCCCACAGCTAAAGACCCCTACGCGCAAGCGAATTATTGAAATAAAATAATACCACGTTAGTCCCGAAATGACCTAGTTTGTGTCGAGTGGATGTTAAACCCCATTTCTCTCTCTCTCCTAATGCCATGAGAGCTGCAGTGGCTCAGAGAAAAAATTCATTGAGAGTGATCTCTAATCCGTGATAGTCGTAGTGGCTCAGTGAATGGCTCACCAGCTGAGAAAGTTCCTTGAGATGTTCTGGTTTTCCCTTGTCAGTGGTTCAGGACATTGGTGTGCACGTAAAAGAACACTTGACCGTTTGAATTCGAAATAAGAGTAGGCTGTAGCTCAGCTGTTCTGGCATAATTTTCCTCATAGCACACTGTAAGGTGTGTGACTGTCTTCATTAGCCCAGTCGGTGCAGAACAGTAGAACGCTAAACCCAATTTCATTTCCTTTCAATTCATATGAAAATAGTTGCAATATCCAGAGGTAATATAGGCTGTGCCTGTTCCTCAATCCTTTTCAATATCTGAAAAAAATATTGTTTAAAAAAAAAAAATACCCAGCACAGTGCTACTAGTTATTGAGATGGAATCGGCGGGACACATCCCTAAATTCTCTCTGGTAAGCAATCATAATAAAAGACTAATTGTTTTAATTGTTATTTCAGCATGTGTAATGTTACTCCTGGAGGATTAGCAAAATTCTCTCTCTTAAGCAATCGTAAAAAAAAGACTTATTGTTTTCGTTGTTTTTCAGCATGTGTAATGTTACGTCTAGAGAGACCATTGAAAGCTAATATAGATTTACAGAAAGTACAGCAAGTTCAAGACTTCATTGAGGGGATAACTCTGATGTCAGTAAAAACAAATAAAAACAGAAGTGAGCCGTCACCATCATCAGATGTAACAACCCCAGGTAAGTCTATCAACCAATCACATACGGACAGGGGGGCGGGGACGAATGGTTAGCATGTGCGTGCTGTATTATAAAGCCTGTCATTGAGTCAACTGGCATGTTTCGAATCCCCGGTTGTACGTGGAAAGGAGAAGGGTCGCCTGTCCAGCCTCGTGGGTTTTCTCTGGGTCCTCAGGTTTCTTCCCACCGCTAAAGACCCCTACATGGAAGTAAGTTATTGAAATAAAATTAAACCACATGTTAGTTGGGAAATGACCTAGATTGTGTTGAGTGGATGTCCATTCACATTTCTCCTAGGCGTAGGACGTTAAACCCCATTTCATTCATTCATTTCTCCTAGTCGTTATCAAACTTTTTTTATTCAGGTATTTTGTCCCATATTGATCATATTGAGGTTGTCACGGAGCAGATTGTTGTTACCATGGAAACTGTACCTAATAGTGGCGCTGCCAGCTGTGTCTTGTCTACGTCTAGTATTAGAGTTGATTCAGAATTTCAACATAACTCGACAGGTTCGTACTAAACTCACATTTTAAAATTAAGTTTTTCGTCACTTCACTAGATGAAGCCTGTAAGAGATTGATGACATTTAGTCCCAATCTATTTAAAATATAGATCTATATTTTGTTTTTTATACTTTCGATGGCCTACATTACATAAAGATCTGAACAAGTGTTAGTGGGAGTTGACGTCAGGGGTTGTACGAGCGAATCATGACCCTATGATTAACAAATCAGCATTGATGTTTCTAGTGGATTACCGACAGTTCTGTGAATGACACGCCTAAAATCCCTTACATCATCCAGAACCCATCAATAATAACTCCTCGAAACTTAGTGCAGTAAAACGATATTTTGAACTATAAAAAACGAAATGAAATAGGATGTGTGTTTTAATCAGATTGATTTATTCTGAGAAAAATCACACACTTTCGGATTTACAGCAGCTTCTGCTTAAAGCTTATATTACAGTTCGGGGGAGGGGGGTGGGGTCAAATGATTTAGACATCGGGTTTGCCTTTGATGGTTTTCAAATCCTCACTTATAAGTGACAAGGAATAGTGTCACTTGTCCAACCTTGTGAATTACTCTTGTTTCCTCTGGTTTCCTCCAGCAGCTTTTAAGACCCCTATTATTGAAATTAAATTGAACCATAACAAGGCCTCTCTTGTTTAAATTCTTTATTTGGTTTCAGGTGCTATAGAAACTATAACAGGTCGATATCACGTTAAAGATGTTCTACTTACAACTGTCTATAATTCAAGATGTCTGCCGTTACTAGGACCGACTTCCGTGTTCCTGGAAACCATCTTCTATTGGACAAAACACAGCGGACATCCAAACATTCCCAAAACTCTAGTTGCCATGGAAACAGATTTGATAACAGTGAATTTCGGACAAGAACATCTCCTTTGTCTTGAAGCTGTGGTGAACAACATCAAGAGATTTTTATCAGGCAATAAGGTATAAACATTAGATAATATGCACTTTAAAATTTAGTTTCATGTTTCGTAAATTATTTGTTTAGTATAATAATAACAATAATAAATTGTCTTATTTAGTGCTAAATTTAGCATAAACTACTTATTCAAAGTTGTCTAAATACAAACAAAAAATGTTTAAGACGACAACATGTCATAAGATATGTCTACTTGTACGTGACAGATCGTCTGTCCAGTCTTGTTTTGTTTTCTCCTGCTCCTCCGGTTTCATCCCATTGCTATATACCTTTATATAAAAATACTGAACTATATGTCAGTCTTAAAATGATCTAGTTTGTGTTTAGTGGATGTTAAACCCCATTTCTCTCTCTCTCAGCTCTTATAAAGGACAAGGGGTAGAAATTAGACTGGTGGCCAGTCTCCTCCACACACCAAAAATTGGCCAGTCCTCTCCAAAAAAAAAAACCGAAAAAAAACGTAATCTCTAGAGACTGGGCAAATAGAGCTTCATTCTCATCTAGTAGGTCAACCTGCATTATGTAGGTCGTGTGACGTCGTGCACGTGATCACGACATATCTAACAACAACGTGACGTCAACCCTCAGACGGTCTTAGCATGACTGCTTTGCACTCCAGTCGAGACGCATGATTCATGTCACGTGACTCGGGGCTTGCTTGATAACTGTCAATCATTCCAAATAAGGAACAACGTAAAACATGACAGGAACGCCCATTTTATTGTGAAGTTCGCAAATTGTCCAGTCTCTGGTGCTGGTTACAGGTTTACTCAAAAAAATTTTTTTATACAAATGGAAACGAAAGTGTCGGTTTACTAAAAATTAATACTTTTATATAAATCGAAATGTAAAATAAATAGAAGAGACTGGGCCAGTCTAGGTAGAAATGTGTGTTTAACCTGGTCTGATTACTCCCGCTGATCCTGTTTTCTCCCAATGCGAAAGACCTTTATTGTCTTTATTGTATGTCAGTCTGGAAAAGATCCAAAAATGCCAAAAAAATAATGTTTACTTTTTTATATATTTTATGATATTTCAGAAGTTAAAAGCCCCAAAAGAACCATCTGCCATTGAAACTCCATCTTGTGACGATTAAACCCTATTTCTCTCCCTCTATTAACTTGTTAAAAGAATGAAGTTTGATATTTTATATTTTATGATATTTCAGAAGGTAAAAGCCCCATCTGGACCACCTGACATTGAGACTCCATTTTGTGACGATTAAACCCTATTTCTCTCCCTCTCTTAACTTGTTAAAAGAATGTTTACTATTTTATATTTTATGATATTTTAGAAGTTAAAAGCTTCACATGAACCATCTGACGTTGAGACTCCATCTTGTGATGATGTAGTAGAAGAAGTGAATGTTATTGATGAGGAAGCTGTATTTATATCTGATGTCACTTATGATGATTTTAAATCGGGTTCTTTGGCTTATATTTCGGCTCCAGGTAATATATTTATCTCTTAGAAATGAGGGTGGGGGGTGAAGGCACAATGGTTAATGATTCCTTGCTTGTACGTGACAAGGAATAGGGTTGCTTGTCTGACCTCGAAGGTTTTCTCTTGGTCCACTGGTTTCTTCCCACTGCTAAAGACCCCTACATGCTAGGGGTCTGTCATTGAGCCAACTCGCATGGTTTTGATTCTCGCTTATAAGGGACAAGTAGGGTTGCTTGTCCAACCTCGTTGGTTTTCTCCAGGTCCTTCAGTTTTAACTGCTAAAGACCCCTACGCGCAAGTGAATTATGAAAAATTTCTCTCTCTATCTCTCTAATTATTATGTGATATTTTGTAGATGGTAGAGATATACCTCTCTCCCTCTATATATATATTATAAAAATATTTTATAGATGGTAGTGATATTCATCCAAGTGGTGGTGAGATTATATTTAGTAAGAGTAAACAGACCAATGGTAATGGTGGTATGATGACGTGGTGTTACCATCAGTCACGTGTTATACAGTCCATCTCGGTTTCACCCGTACCATTTAATACACAACATAATATAACACATCAAGTAAGTTTTACCATTAGTTGTGAGCCATGCATTCCTACTATACCAGATAATATAAGACACCTAGTAAGTGTTACCATTAGTCACATGTTATACAGTTTTATAATGGTAACACACAAGATAATGTAACACATCAAATAAGTGTTACTATCAGTCATGAGTAACACATCAAGATAATATAACACATCCAGTAAGTTTTACCATCAGTCAAGTGTTATACAGTCCATCTTGGTTTCACCCGTACCATTTAATACACAAGTGTTACTGTCAGTCATGTTACCATCTGTATCACAAGGTAACACACAAGATGATATAACACATGAGCAATAGTAAGTGCAGGGGGACTACACTACACGCAAAACAAAAATATACAAGATAAACCTGCGGACAAGACAGAAAATAGACATTTAAAAAAATAAACAATTATCAAATCTATGACCAGTAGCAACACACAAGATAATATAACACATCTAGTAAGTTTTACCATGTCATGAGTTATACAGTCTATCACCACGGTAACACAAAAAATAATGCGTCGTATGAGGGAAATTTGTCTCAAACAGCAGCACTCTAACCTACTCTTATATCAAATTCCAACTGCCAAGGGATCTTTTATGTGCATGCTAATATATACATGGGACCTCAGTTTTTAGTCTCATCTAAACGACTTGATAGCTGTCCATGTCAGACCATTCCTGGCCAATGAAAACAAAATTTCATTCATTCATTGATTCATTTTATATGTGTCGAGTGTATTACAGTATAATATAACACATGACTATGTTTTTATAGGTGTTGAGTATATTACAGTATAACACATGACTATGTTTTTATAGGTATCGAGTGTATTACAGTATAATATAACACATGACTATGTTTTTATAGGTGTCGAGTGTATTACAGTATAATATAACACATGACTATGTTTTTATAGATATCGAGTGTATTACGGTATAACACATGACTATGTTTTTATAGGTGTCTAGTGTATTACAGTATAATATAACACATGACTATGTTTTTATAGGTGTCGAGTGTATTACAGTATAATATAACACATGACTATGTTTTTATAGGTGTCGAGTGTATTACAGTATTATATAACACATGACTATGTTTTTAAAGGTGTCAAGTGTATTACAGTATAATATATAACACATGACTATGTTTTTATAGGTGTCGAGTGTATTACAGTATAATATAACACATGACTATGTTTTTATAGGTGTCGAGTGTATTACAGTATAATATAACACATGACTATGTTTTTATAGGTGTCGAGTGTATTACAGTATAATATAACACATGACTATGTTTTTATAGATATCGAGTGTATTACGGTATAACACATGACTATGTTTTTATAGATATCGAGTGTATTACGGTATAACACATGACTATGTTTTTATTGGTGTCGAGTGTATAACAGTATAATATAACACATGACTATGTTTTTATAGGTGTCTAGTGTATTACAGTATAATATAACACATGACTATGTTTTTATAGGTGTCGAGTGTATTACAGTATAATATAACACATGACTATGTTTTTATAGGTGTCGAGTGTATTACAGTATAATATAACACATGACTATGTTTTTATAGGTGTCGAGTGTATTACAGTATAATATAACACATGACTATGTTTTTATAGGTGTCGAGTGTATTACAGTATAATATAACACATGACTATGTTTTTATAGGTGTCGAGTGTATTACAGTATAATATAACACATGACTATGTTTTTATAGATATCGAGTGTATTACGGTATAACACATGACTATGTTTTTATAGGTGTCGAGTGTATAACAGTATAATATAACACATGACTATGTTTTTATAGGTGTCGAGTGTATTACAGTATAATATAACACATGACTATGTTTTTATAGGTGTCGAGTGTATTACAGTATTGGGACACAGCGACTCGACAGTTTATGGATTACATCAAATTTAATCTCTCAGAGAGCGAGACTACTAGTCTAGATCTACCAGCCATTCATCCACGTAATACAAGAGATTTGATATCGTCACAGATGTGGAGAATTATTATCACAGTTACTACTTCCAATATTCAGTAAGTCATTTTGAACGGCCCATTTGCTGATTACACTATTTTGCCTATACCGGTTTTTTTTGTCTAATGGTTTGGATTGTTTGTACTTAGTTTTATTTTATTATTATTATTACCACCTCAAATATCCAGTAAATCATAGTCTTAGTTACCACTTCAAATATACAGTAGGTCATTGTCATAGTTACTACCTCTAATATTCAGTAAGTCATTGCCTTAGTTACTACCTCAAATATCCACTATGTCATTGCCATAGTTACTACCTCAAATATCCAGTAAGTCATTGCCATAGTTACTACCTCAAATATCCAGTAAGTCATTGTCATAGTTACTACCTCTAATATTTAGTAAGTCATCGTCATAGTTACCACCTCAAATATCCAGAAAGTCACTGTCATAGTTACCGGTACTACCTGAAGATGTCTTTAATTTAAAACTTAACAACAGTCAAGCACCTCTTTATATGATCTAAACAATCCACCTTGTTCTATAAGTGTTAGGTCAAATCTTTGATCTAGATCTTTTAACATAAAAATATCAGTCTGGGAAATGTTGGGTTTAATGTCTTACTTTTCTGCATCGTCTGGGTTAATGAGAGCGAAAGAGAGAGAACAGTAGGACGTTAAACTCCATTTCATTTGTTTTGTTTTGTATATATTTGTAGAGATAAAGAATTTGTAATATTATTGTTTATTTCTATGTATATATTTGTAGATCTAAAGAATTTGTAATATTATTGTTTATTTCTATGTATATATTTGTAGAGATAAAGAATTTGTAATATTATTGTTTATTTCTATGTATATATTTGTAGAAAAGAAAATATCTGTCTTCATTAGCCCAGTGGGAGCAGAATAGTAGGACCTTAAACTCCATTTCATTTGTTTATTTATATATATTTGTAATATAATCATTTGTTTTGATTTGTATATATTTGTAGATTTAAAGATATAAGTATAGAAGAAGGTGTTATATTACCTACATCATTATTAGGTTGTATTAAACTCGACACATGTTTTATACCCAGTCTTATACCTGTCTATCAACTATCAATCATCTTATCACCTCTAGATTTACGGCTATATAATCATCTTGTATATACTAATAAAGGTAAGTGTTGATTATCAATCCAGAGAGAGATAGGGGGAGAGAGAGAGGGGTGGGGGAGAGAGAGAGGGGTGGGGGGAGAGAGGGGTGGGGGAGAGAGAGAGGGGTGGGGGAGATAGATTTACATCTATTTAATCACCTTGTATATACTAATAAAGGTAAGAATTAATCATCAATCCTGAGAGGGAGAGGGGTGGGGGGGGAGAGAGAGGGGTGGGGGAGAGAGGGGTGGGGGAGAGAGAGAGGGGTGGGGGAGATATATTTACATCTATATAATCATCTAGTATATACTCATAAAGGTAAGAATTGATTATTAATCCATAGAGAGGAGGGGGAGAGGGTGGGGGGCAGAGAAAGGGAGGTTAGAGAAAATAGAGTGAGAAAGGAGGTGAGGAGATAGAGAGGAATAGATGATCAATCAGAGAGAGGGAGATAGAGGGAGGGAGAAGGTGATTGAGAGGAGGTGAGGGAGATAGAAAGGGAAAAAGAGAAAGATGGAGATAGAGGCAGACAGATTTAGAAATGGGGAAAGAGAGAGAGGGAGGGGGAGAGAAAGGAGAGAGGGGGTTGGGGGGAGGGGTTCAATCCCAGTCTGTATTAACCATATACTTATTATGAAGGTTAATTTAATGTCCAGACAATAAGGGGGCCTTATGGTCTAACACATGCTCTTTAGTCCATAAGGCCTGCCATTGTGTCTTTTGTCATAGTTTGTCATAGGCAGTCTGTGTTGAAAGGGGAAAAAAGGTTGTCTTTTATTGTATGTGAGTTCTCCGGGCTTTATAGGTTTTCTATCACTGCTAATACAGAACTCCTTGATCCTGCTACTTGTCACATACAAGCCGGGAACCAAAATCATATCACTTGACTCAATGACAGACCTTATGACCTTAAGCACACACGTTAAACCATTCAGGGGGTTAAATGGTCGAATGGTTAGCATGTGCGCGCTGTATCATAAAGCCTGTCATTGAGTCAACTGGTGTGGTTTCGAATCCCCAGTTGTATGTGGCAAGGAGTAGGGTTGCATGTCCTCCAGTTTCCCCCACTGCTAAAGACCTCTAATAGTAAATGCAGGAGGACTGCACTACACGCAAACCAAAAAAACCCCCAAACCTATAAGATAAACCTGTGGACAAGACAGAAAATAGACATTGCAAACACTAAACAATTATCAAATCAAGTGAATGGATCCGGGGGCCAGCCGTAAGCGTCCACTGCGCTGTACAGTCCTGGGCCTGTTGTGGTATAGGCTTCACTAAAATGATTTACAAAAAAGACGTAACATAAAAATGCGACCGATCTTGTCAGTGGTCGTCTCGTCAATGGCGAGAACATCAAATAATTTTAACAATAAGGGCATTAATCCGGACAGAAACTCGGAAAACCCTAAAATAATAAATGTAGTGAGCAAACAGGAGCAAAGCTCGACAACGAGAACATTCTGCAGTACGAAGGGCTAAAACTCTACTCTAATAGTAAATGCAGGAGGACTGCACTACACGCAAACCAAAAAAACCCAAAAAAACAAAACCTACAAGATAAACCTGAGGACAAGTGCAAGAGAATTATTCAACTATAAGTTAGACCCGAAATGATCTAGTTTGTGTCAAGTGGACGTTAAACCCCATTTCTCTCTCTTAAACCATTCAGCCACCTAACCCTCCTTGAGGAATCTGATAACTCAACCCTCCTTGATGTTTTATTTCAGACATTCCAAATAAACTGAAGCCATTCCACTTTATCCCTGATGAAGTAACAGAAGAAGAATTTGCTGTCATACGATTGGATGGTTTAACAGCAACAGCCAATCATATTGAAGGATTACAGAAACGTACATCTGTTCAGGTAGTTATATGATGAAGTCAGATCTCATATACAGAAGTGAGCTTCAGTGGCTGACAAGGGGAAACCATCGATATATGAACTTTCTCGTCCAATGCAGGGATCGAACACCCGACCTCCAGGCTAGCAAGCCAGCACCTTACCAACTTAGCCACGGGATCTCCTCTCATTGATGTATTTGATACATTAAAACAACAAATGTTTTATAAATTAGGGGATAAACACCTCCTGTTTCGCATTTAGAGGGGTGTTATTGTCCAATAGACATGTCTTGAGATCAGTAGGACCCAAGACGCCTTAGCGTCGCGGGTTCTAATGTAAAATCTCAGGACAGCCTCTTGTCGTAGTGTTAAAGTTATAATTTGTATTTAAGGTTGGATGTAGCGTTAGTATTGATGTGGTAGAATTTGAGAATTTAACGATGATACCAGTTTTACAGGCCAACAGATTAACAGCAGACGTCAACTTATTACATACAGAAAAGGTAAGCTAGGCCTTCCCAGTCTAGTAGGCCTTCCCAGTCTAATAAGTCTTCCCAGTCTAACAGGCCTTCCCAGTCTAATAGACTTTCCCAGTCTAATAGGCCTTCCCAGTCTAATAGGCCTTCTCAGTCTTAATAGGCCTTCCCAGTATAATAGGCCTTCCCAGTCTAATAGGCCTTCCCAATCGCTTCCGTAATTTGTAAAAAGGGACTTAAAGAACGAGGCTAGACATATTCCACATCTAATAGGCATTCCCATTCTAATAGGCCCTTCCAGTCTAATAGGCCTTCCCAGTTTAAAAGGCCTACCAAGCCTAATAGGCCTTCCTAGTCTAATAAGTTTTTCCAGTCTAATAGGCCTTCCCAATTGTCTTCGGTAATGCTTTTCAGCGCCATTTGTAAAAAGGGACTCAAAGAACAAGACTAGACATATTCCACAAGTCATGTCAAAACGGTGACACCCCTTATTCTTAACTGGAGAGCAATAAATACTATTGGTGTAGACTGGAATAACCAGATTCTAGAGATTGCACTTCAATTGAGACTTCTGACGTATTTAGTTGTACATAACTGATTTAAAATTGGAGTAACATTATTATATGCGTTGCGACCCAATTGTGTCAATTTCTAGGTCCCAAATATTAGCGATTTAGCTCTTTAAAGATCTTTCAGTATTATGTGGATTGGTCATTTCCTTTCTAATGTTAAGAGCTGAGACTTTTTGTTGATATACATTATGTACATTATATTATATAGCCGAGACTTTATGTTGATATACATGTACATTATATTATATAGCCGAGAGTTTATGTTAATATACATGTACATTATATTATATAGCCGAGACTTTATGTTAATATACATGTACATTATATTATAGCCGAGACTTTATGTTGATATACATGAACATTATATTATATAGCCGAGACTTTATGAAGTAAACAGTCGTGGTGAAAGTGTTAAAGTACAAGTTGGTAAAGGAACAGTACATACTATTAATACATCTTTACAAACGTGGCTACCGGTAAGTTACATTCATTCAAACTCATTGTCATAAGGTCTGTAATTGTTTCACTTGAGGGGGGTTGGGATGGCCTTGTGGTCTAGAGTGCTGCACTTTGACATCTAGCTGGCAGGCCACCTCTGGCTTGCAGCTGTGGTTTCGACCCTAGTGTGAGCGTATGTCACATGGAGATAGAGGCGCCTTCTCAACCTCGTGGGTTTCCTCAGTGCACTCCGGTTTCCACTCACTGCTAAAGACCCCTACGTGCAAGCGATTTATTGAAATAAAAATTGAAAACCATATGTTAGTCCAGAAATGACCTTGTTTGTCTCGATTGGACGTTAAATCCCATTTATCTCTCTCTCTCTCTGTCTCAACTGGCATGGTTTCAATTCAATGCTTGTATGATATGACGGAGCCCTACGTGCAAGCGATTTATTGAAATAAAAATTGAAAACCATATGTTAGTCCAGAAATGACCTTGTTTGTCTCGAGTGGACGTTAAATCCCATTTATCTCTCTGTCTCAACTGGCATGGTTTCAATTCAATGCTTGTATGATATGACGGAGCCACGGTTAGCCTGCTAACCTGTAGGTCTGTGGTCGTTGGCGGTGTTGGTCTAGATACATTGTTTAATTTTGATTACCAAGCGTCTAATTAACAAGTGTTTAATTTGTTAATCAAAATTAAACACTATATTTTAAGTTGTACACAAGTACAAGTTGAACACTACTAGCCAAAATTAAACTATAGTTATGAATAATTCAACACAGAAGCGAAATTAGGGCTATATACACCAAGATAAACCATACCAAGTTTCCAGTGATAGTTCACCAGGATTTTCCTGTGTGGTCTCCCCTTGTCAGTTGTGTAGAAGGAGGGGCCTAGCAAGGGACAAGGTTTAATGTTTACATTGGCGTGCATTGAAAAGAACCTGTGGCAGTTGGAATTCGATATAAGGGTAGGCTGTAGCGCAGCTGTCTTGGCAAATTTCCCTCCTAGCAGACTATATGGCGTATGCCAATCTTCATTAACCCAGTCCGAAGAACAGTAGGACGTTAAACCCCATTTAATTTCATGTTTTATATTAAATTAGGTATTAAAGAAAGAAGAGATGAATTGTTCACCAATATTTTCACATTATATTATATGTAATGATACTCATCAAACTCTACATTTCGGACAGGTACGTACAAAAAACTATACAAGAGTAGGATTTTTACTAAACATTTGTATTTGGATATAATATACAAAAATACATGTAACTAATAAGAATTAAATTCTGTCTTTAATATAAGCTATGTTATATTTTGTGATATGATTAAGTTAGAACACATTTCATTCATTCATTAAGCTGTTATATGTTTGTTATATTTATAGATTGGAACAGATGAGAATATAGTATTACAGTCGAGACAGATGTATAAATATAACTGGAGATCACATAAAATCAAACAGGTATACAGATTCAATAGAAAGCTTAATATCGCTTTAACTATGTACATCTTATCAAGGTCTTCACGTAATACCTTACATATTTCGGCACTAAGTTTGATTGGGTATAAGCCCAGCTTGTGAGCCTATCAGATTCCTTGGTCGTCGTGAATACCAAGTCGCACACTTTCAAGCTAAAATGTATACCTGTGATAGTCGAGTTGCAAAGTTCAAGGTTCGTTCAATGTCAAGGTTTCTGTGGAGGTCGCGATGTCACAACCACTGATTAGACGCTACTGTTCACGTGTCTGTATAAAACGTGACTATGAGTTCAGGAATTTTGAATTAATCTAGCAACCTCCAGATGTTGTAAAACTCTCAGGAACATGACATGGTATAATGCTTTATACTGATATAGGGGGTTTGGGTGGTCCATTGGTCTAACCTTTGTGCTTTAGGTCGTAGCGTGAGTCAAGTAGTGTGGTGTTGATACCCCAATGATACAGGGGGGTTGTCATTGAGTCAAGGAGCACTTTGAATATATTCAATTTGCATTATCTATTTTTGAACTCAAATAGCAAGAA
This sequence comes from Patella pellucida, assembly GCA_917208275.1. Classification (NCBI taxonomy): domain Eukaryota; kingdom Metazoa; phylum Mollusca; class Gastropoda; family Patellidae; genus Patella; species Patella pellucida. The sequence continues at coordinate 6,513,216 of OU795038.1, forward strand.
CAGCCAGCTCTTTATCTAAAGGAGTGTTGGATGGCAGAATAGTTAGCGTGTAGGTGCTGTATCATAAAGTTTGTCATTGAGTCAACTGGCGTGGTTTCAATTCCCTGGTTTTACGTGACAAGGAGTAGGGTCGCCTGTTCAACCTTATGTATTTTCTCTGGGTCCTCCGGTTTCCTCCCACTGCTAGAGACCCCTACGGACAAGCATCTTTATCCATTGAATGATTTTTTTAACCTCTTGACCAGCACATCCCACTCCTATTGGAGCTGACTCATGTAGTATTCAACTTTTTACCATTTTTCAGGCACTTCATCTTTGTGTTGATTCAAGCTGCATTAAATGGTGTGATGCTTTTGATGTCTTGAAGACCGGGACTATAGTCCGGGTCGTCAGGAGTAAAGAAGAGAATTATACTGTTATTATTAAAATAAAACAGTTGTCGAATACACAAAAACAAGTAAGTATTATAATATATACATATTTAAAAATAATTGTGCAACAGCAGTACAAAAACAGACTTTACGAAGAAATATGTAGTTTGGCAGATGAGAGGTCACTTAAGAGATGGACTATAGTGTGTTTAGTGTTAAACAAGTAAATAGATATTTAAAACCATTGCGCAACAACAGTTCAGAAACAGACTTTAGATTTAAATTAGAAAGGGGAGCCACAATGGCTTAGTGGGTAAGACACTGGCTCGCTATCCTGGAGGGCGCGCTTCGATCTCAGTGCTGATTGCGAAAGTTCATCAGGATTTTCTGACATGGTTCCCCTTTTCAGTGATGTAGGACAGCTGTCTAGTCGTTCGTACCATTTCCATTTGTAAGCTAAGGAAGTAGTCTAGAATTTCATGCAAAAAGCTGTGAAATTTAGAACCACCATTTCTTTATATAGGAGCATTGTGTGACAACCACTTCACCTCCATTTTAAAAGTTTAGACAGGGCCGTAGCCAGGGGGTGGCACGGGGGGGGGGGGGAGGCAACTGCCCTCCCAATACTGAGTCTTGCCCCCCCAATATCACAAGAAAATTGGCCTTTACCGCAAAATTCATGCAGATGCCCATGCTAGTTGGCCCTCCCGAAAACATCTTTGCCCCCCCCAAAACAACTTCCTGGCTACGGGCCTGGTTTCGACAGGGGTGTAATTCTAGGCGCTATTTTCTGCAGTTGTACAGTTGTCCCCTTCTTGTGGATTTTCAACTTATTTTTCCTTTTTTTAATTCAGATCATTTTTACTGGTCAGCTGGTCATGTCTAGTCGTTTGTCACAAAATATAGAGGTCAAATTGGTGACCTCTAAAGACCAAACTGTGAATGAAACGATGTCTGTGATTGGTGCAGGTCAGACGATGCCGTCGCATGTTATAGAACATGAAGAAGTGAGAGAAATAAAACTACGATTAACGAACGTCCAGTCGTCATGGTCACAGGAAATACACGTCAACGGGGACAAGATGAAGTCAAATCGACTTATTAAGGTTCGTTCATGTAGGGTAGAGGGATCACGGTGGCTAAGTGGATAAGGCGCTGGTTCGCTAGCCTGGAGGTTGACATCCTCGGTTACCCAGTGTTCACATTCCGTTCTACTCCACTATACCCTGGGTTCATCCATAGGGATTCCACGATTTCAAAATATCAGAATGTAGTTAAACTGTACGAGCCAATCAAAGAACAGTTTACAAATAAGTCTTCCGAAGACCCTTTAGCGACGTTTTTTACGTCATACAACTTGTTTACATATTTGCAAAGTGTGCAAGAACGAACTTCGGCAGCCATGTTGGGGTATTCTTTGTTGAAAAAAGATGAGAGTTACTTCCCTTCATTTATTTCCCTTCCAAGTAACACTTTCTGAGATTGGACGATAAAAATATCACAATCAGCCAGGGCAGAAAATTTGAAATCGTGGAATCCCTATGGATTAACCCAGCGTATAGTGGAGTAGAACGGAATGTGTACACTGGGTAACCGAGGATGGGAGGTTGAGTGTTCGATCCCTGCATTGGCCGAGAAAGTTCATCTCGATTTTCAGGCATGATTTCCCCTTGTCAGTGATGCAGAAGGAGGGCCTGACAAGGACAGCTGCCTAGTCGTTTGGATGGGACAAAAAAAACAGAGGTCCCGTGTACAAATTGGAGTGCACGTCAAAGATCCCTTGGCAGTTGGAATTCGATATAAGAGTAGGCCACAGTGCCGCTGCCCGGGCAAAATTCCCCTCATAGCACACTGTATGGCATATGCTCGCCCGTCTTCAATTAGCCCAGGTTAGGTGCTTAAGCGTAGGACGTTAAACCACATTTCATTCATTCATTTAGGGTAATAATTGAGTGGACATCGAATTTAATGCCATCAAGAGGTGATTATCGTCTGGATAAGTTAATTAACAGGCAAATTAAGCTCATGAATAATCCCTCTTTACCATGGTTAAATGGGATCCTAATCCAATAAATATTACAGGCTAGTGTTGACATTGAGAGTTTATTATGGTCTGGATACGTTTATTAATTTATGAAACATTAAGGCCTAAAGAAAAACCTACAATAGGCAGATTTAGCTCTTGAATAATGCCTCTTTAGGGATGATAAGGACAGCAGCCTAGTCGTTCAGATGGGACGGAAAACTGAGGTCCCTTATACACATTGGGATGCAAGTAAAAGATCCCTTGACAGTTGGAAATCAGTTGCTGCTGGGGCAAAATTTCCCTCATAGCACACTGTATGGCGTATGCCCGTCTTCAATTAGCCCAGGTTAGGTGTAGAAGCGTAGGACGTTGAACCCTGTTTCATTTATTCATTCCTTTTTTAGGAAAGTCTGAATCATTGAGTCTTTCAAAACCATGGGTATTTAAATAAATAAAAGTTTCTTTATGATTAGTTTTATTTAACTAGTTTAGTTTTAGTTAAAACAATATTTTATTTGTTTGAAAAGGATTGAACAACAGGCAAAGCCTATATAAGTTGTTTATGATTGCAGATACCATTGGCTAATAAATCATCATACATCCATATATGGTGTCGAATATTCTGTCAACATTATAAAAACGCTGTACAGAACATGGTAAGTAGGAGTTGTCTTATCTTAGCTAATCTCTTCTTGTACAATTTAAATTGTAACCATTCTTCTACAGCAGACATGGTCAACCTCCAATTCCTGTGGAAAATGTGGTGCATTAGATTAGTAGAAGTGGCACATATTGCATCCTTGTGCTAAAGCAATCTGATTAAAAAGCAGATTCTATTTCGTTTCATTTTTTACTACATTAGGATCTGGAAGACTTGTTATATAATAGGCGTTCTAGTTGGTGTCAGGAACTTGTGTCTGTGTGATAGGCGGAATATGTCCAGGCTTGACTAAACTAATAAGCTTGCTGAAATGAAATTGTGCTCTCAGAAGCGTAAAGCAAAGGAAAAATGAAGCTTATTAATCTAATTCTGAGCTTGGTTTCATGACTATAATTTATAGTTTAAAAAATCATTAACGCTTTTAAGATCTTCGCTGGTTGGTGAAATAAATACTTTTCAGTAACTGTAATTTTAATTGCCTAAATTACGTTGCATGCAAAATTTGAGACAAATCGGCCGACCTGTTGCTAAGATACGGACACCATTAAGAGTCTGACTATAAACCCTGAAGACAGTGGTGCAGGATGGAGGGCCTGTCTAGTAGTTCGGTCGATCCGAAATAATGTGGACCCGTGTATACATTTGTGTGCACTTTAAAGGTCCCTTGGCAGGTAGAATTGAAATAAAAAATAGGCCATAGTGCCGCTGCTCATGGAACATTTTGCTCGTAGCTCTCTGTATGGCATATGCACGTCGTCATTAGGTCAGGGATGTTTTACATACCTGCCGATGTGCACACCAGACATTGTTTTTTCGTCCCATCTGAACGAGTAGACAGCCATCCTTGCACCCCTGAAGATAAACACACAGAGAAAAGCAATGTTGATGAATAAAACTAAACCCTAAGTTCTTACTTGGATCCTACGCCCTATTCAATTTTAGGCGGTTGGGTGACTGAATGGTTATGTGTCCGTATTGGATCAGACAGTTTGTCATTGTTCGCGATTCCCCGCTTGAACGTGGCAAGGAGTAGGATCGCCTGTTCAACCTTTTAGGTTTTCTCTGGGTCCTCCGGTTTCCACTTAATGCTTAAGACCCGTTAGCATATGTTAGTCCCCAAATGACGAATTTTGTGTTGAATGGCCGTTAACGAGATTTCGCACTATTCAATTTTGTAAATGATGAGCTTCTTCCTATAATATTCTATAGAAATCTGCTACGGCTACTAAACGACTGGTAAGTCTTAGACTTTACGAATCGTAGTTGCTTTTTTTCGCTCATAAAGCATTCTATTGACTCTTTCCATTTTGCACTTTGGATTTGCTTATCATGTTTGATCTAATGCTTTATATTACACTGCAGTTACAGGATGGTTTTGATTCTGGATTTTCCCCCAAAAAAATTCACCCCCGCACAATTTGTCTCATGATAATTCGTCCCCGGACAACAATAATGGTAGTCCTAGGGGAAGATTTGTCTGGGGACAAATTGGTGGGATATAAATAGTCACAGGGGACGAATTGTCCCGTACCCAATTAGGCCATCGGCCAAGGACCCTTGGGTACCTGGAGCCTGGAGGTCTGCTGAAGCTTATTTCCGTATACTAGATACTGATCATAAATCATGCCAACATTCTATGAATTTAGGGGTCTGCTGACCATACAGTGGCCTGTAATACGGATCTGGCCCTGAGTTCACAAAGCTATCAAAGACTTGAGTTATGATTTACTAAAATTGTTCACTTTTAAAACATTTATTGTTTTAATGAAACAAATACATCAATAAGAAACTATGTGCATCTGGATCAAGATATTTCTAATAAATCAGTGACTGAAAGTTGAGTAAATTCTGAACTTATTTCTGAGAATGCTTTTGAACAGAATAGCACAGTACGTATCTCGTGAACCCTGTCAGAAATTTTAAAATTGTTTGAAGATGTCTAGAATAGAACTAGAACTTATAACTCGTACACCACGCCCGATTTGAATGTACATGTATACTGATAAGTTTTTTTCTATGATATTCTGTAGAACTCTGCTACGGCTACTAAACGACTGGTAAGTCTGGGGCTAAATAATTCTTGGTTTCTTTCTGTCCTCCTAAAGCATTCCATTTTCATTCTCTCATTTTGGAATTTGGGTTTTGTTAATCTCATTTGGCCATTTTCAGAGGTTGGAAACAAAATGTGGCACCACAAGTCCGAGCGAGTCCCAACGTTGCTGATTTTAGTATTGTGTCGAGTCCGAAATCTTCACAAAGCCCATGTTGCCACACCTCGATTCCGAGTCGAGTCCCAAGTTGCTGACTTAGTGTTGTGTCAAGTCCTAAGTCTTCACAAATCCCATGTCGCTGCACGTCGAGTCCCTAGTTGCTGTCTTTACAAAAAGCCCATGTCGTAGCACCTCAGGCCCGATTCGAAGTTCCAAGTCTCTTCGTCATTCGTGGGGTTTATCGAACACTTCCACCAAGGGTGATATCGCAGACAAACCCAAGTCACTGAACGATTTGAGTTGAGTCTCAAGTTCTTTTCAAGTTGCCAGTTCATCAAATGAGTACGGTGAATGTGGCAAGTTAGAGTTATGTCCCCTCGCTACGACCCGAGTCTGTAGTTGTCACGAGTGCCTCATTCGTGATCCATATTTAAAGTCGAGTTGCAATTCAAGTCTTTGATGAGACTAAAGTCGGACTTACTCCGACTCAGGTCTAAGTCGTGGGACTCTGGTCATATCATTTAGCTATTGCTTTATATTATAATCCTATTAAAGCCCCAATACCACTCTTGTTGTAACTTAATAATATGTCCCAATCTTTACCTGGTCAACAATTTGTACTATTTTACAATATTTCAATTAAAAAATGATACAAATTTCATCTTAACACACCTAATTTTAAAAATTGGAAAAATTCAACTACATGGTTTTAAAAGCCTTACGTAAGCACTTTCAAATGCAACTTGGTTTTAAACATATTTTCGAACCCTTTGAACAAGTAAGATAGGTTGTAATGGATAATTTACACAACAGGTAGGACACTTAAACATCTTGTAGTTAGAATAAGGCTAATTTTTTTTTTCTGGACCTGTCAAGTCAGCAAGAGTGTTATTGTCCCTTTAAATATAAATCAACATTTTTAACAAATAGTGTGCACTTAGCTTGGTGTGTCTGTCATCATCAATATTTCAGATTTTGACAAGTAATAATCCTTGAAATTGGGAGGTTGGGGCAGGGTCAATAAGGCAGTTGGATCGCTGGGCCATCATCTGTAAAACCACTCGAGCATAACTGCCACTCAAAGTGTAGAATTTGTTCAATAAGCAGAACAGTTTTTAGCAGTTTTAGCTTTTTCATAACTTGTTCTATGAGTGAAATATATGGGAACAAGATTGCTAACGGCAATCCAGAGTTTCGCCGAGGCGAGAGGGAGGGGGGGGCATACATTGGTGCAAAGGGTATTCATCAGAGTGCGGCATGCGTTAGTGGTTTAGATGACCAGTTTTACTGGGGCTGAGGAGGGGGGGGGGGGGGCTGGATCCGCGCCTGGGCTGCTGGATCAAATGAGGATGCAAGGTAGACATTACTTGATATTAAAAAATCCCTGCTTAACATCAGTGCCTTTTCAACCTGGTGGTTTCCTCCGGGCACTCCGGTTTCCTCCCACTGCTAAAGACCCCTATGCGCAAGCGGATCATTAAAATAAATTTAAAACCATATGTGAGTCTGGAAATAACCTAGTTTTATTGAGTGGATGTTAAACCCCATTTCTCTCTCTCTCTTAACACTCTTAATCTTAACATCAGTACAAAAACAAACGTTAAGTGGATTTGTAAATATCTACTGCAAGATGTATGGTGTATTCCTTCATTATATCATCAGTGCTTATATATGCAGTATATCTACATGCTTAACATCATAAGTATAAACCAGTTTTCAGATATCGGGGAGAAGTATCCAGTATGACAACACCTATTGTTTAATTTTAATTGTGGTCTGAACCCCCCAGCTCAAATAATGATAAGAGTTATGCCCCTTTATTTTTGGTACAAATGTCCAGCAAGAAAAATTTGGAAATAGTTACACTGCTGTACAGTATGTCTGAATTGCCAGGCTTGATCAAATTAGACTTTGTTCAAAATTTAAAACCAATCCTACAAGTCATCAATGACTTTTTAAAAGTCGTAAAAATTGTTTTGTGATTTTCAAGGATTTTAAGGTATGATGATGATGATTATATATAAATACCTTACTTTAAGTAGTCAACTATGCGGTTATTGTTTAGATTTTGGATAATTATTCAACATAATCTACAGTTTTCATAATCTTACTCAATCTGATTAAAATACAGATGTATATTTAGTTTTGTTGTTTAAACTTTCGATGGCCTATACTAACGGTACATGAAGATCTGCCAAGTTGTATTCTTTGACGTCATACATTGTTTAATTGCTGTAACAGATTGTTTCATTGGCTTATCCCTCACATCATCCAGAAAGCGAGTTATATAACAACTCTTCTAGATCCTAGTGTGGTAAAGACAAATAAAATATTTTTTTTTACTATAAAAACGAAACGAAATAGGATCTGTGTTTCAATCAGATTGAATCTTACTTTACAATGTAAGTTTATAGTCGGTATTACATGATAAATACGTTGATCACTTAATTACCTAATCAATCCAGCCTATTGTCAACGATAATCGGGTTGAGTGGTAGTTATACTCTCACTACTAGTCAGTACACTATATTAATTTTTGAATTTTGAATATTATTCACCATGTCTTGATGTCCGATTGGGCATATTCACGGCTGGACAATATAGTGCGTTTTGAAAAAAAACTTGGACACGTCCGGAATATACGGCCAAGATCCTAACACTGTTTTACATTATAGTTCGTTTTTATTGTGTTTAGCTCCATTTTTAAAGGTACATCTCTTTTCCTAATTGGGTGGATGGGTAACTTTAGGTCATTGACTATTTTGGTTGTGGTGTCTAATGTGTGCTCTTTAGTTCTTAAGGTCTTATCATTCAGTCAAATTTTGATCCGACGCTTGTACTGGACAAGAAATAGGATCGTCTGTACGTCCAACCTCGTGGGTTTTCTCCTAGTCTTCTGGTGTCCTCCTACTGCCAAAGGCGCCTACGTGCAAGCTTATTATCGAAATAAAATTTAACGATGTTATGTTAGTCCCTAAATGGCCTTAGTTTTTGTCACATGGACTGTCACATGGACATTAAACCCTATTTTTCTCTTGCCCAGGAGGGTTGGTTAGCCGAATGGTTAGCATGTGCTTGCTGTAACATACAGCCTGTCATTGGTAACCTGTCCAACCTCGTGGGTTTCACCGGGACTTCTGGTGTCCTCCTACTGCTGAAGACCCCTATGTGCAAGCTAATTATCGAAATAAAATTTAACCATTTTTGTCCCGAAATGGCGTTTTGTCACATGGACATCAAACCCTATTTTTCTCTCTTTCCCCCATTTTGTGTATAAGGAAGCTGCCATATTTCACTTATCATAAGATTCATATTCATTCAACGTAGCCATTTTTTGTACATGGAAACTGCCATATTTCACTTATCATAAGATCTATGTTCATTCAACGTAGCCTTTTTTTAGTATCTATTTTGTTTTACAATATTTGGAGTGGTTGACCATATTAGGACAACTATAGACATGTACAGGTAGCCATCTTTTAGTATCTATTTTATTACTATATTTGGAGTGTTTGACCATATTAGGACATCTATAGACAGGTCATAAAGTCAATATTCATTCACAACTGTTTCACTGTAGCCTTCTTGTAGTTATTACTATATTTGGAGTGGTTGACCATATTAGGACAACTATTGTCAGTTAATTTACATATTGTAAAATTAGGATTTGATAGAATTTGATCATAAAGCACCATAAATATAGTCAGATTTAGGTATAAAACACTTAGAAATATTTTTAAAATTTGATATTGATATATTTTGTAAAAAATATCCGGAGATTGGAAAGAATTTGACTTTAATACAGTTAGATTGATGGTTTGTGTGTGTAAAAACACTTAGAAATATTTTTACCAATTATGGATAATACTTAAAAAATTCATATTTTTTTAATAAAAATATCTTGCTAATAGTAGATAAATTTATAATATATATAAATACATTAAAAATGGAACGGCTGGTGAAATTTTGAAGCGAAACTTCTGTTATAAGAAGCAGAAGCGAGTATTGTCACATTTGGTTTTGCGTACTCCCAGAATTCTAATAAACACAAAATTAATACCAGTAATAAATTAAAGATACATTATGTAAGAGATAAATCTGCCTAATATGGATTCAAATCTTATATATATTATTTTTATTTACATGACAAGCCCCTATTATAGCAAGAAAGTACAACTCTGTATCTTAATCTTTAACTATTGTAGAAAGAAAGTCCAGCTTTTTATCTAAATCTTACATAATGTATCTTTAACTATTATAGAAAGAAAGGCCAGCTCTTTATCTAAATCTTACATAATGTATCTTTAACTATTATAGAGAGAAAGGCCAGCTCTTTATAATCTAAATATTACATAATGTATCTTTAACTATTATAAAAAGAACGGCCAGCTCTTTTCTAAAATCTTACATGATATATCTTTAACCTTATAGACTTATTGCGGTTTAGAAATGTGCCTCATTTTGTATTTTTTTGCCTCATTTCAGGTTTTATTAACACCTCTGTATGTTATAAGGACTCACCTCCCTCGACCCCTTCTTGTTGACATGGCCTCACCCAAACTACAGGAGCACCAGCAGTTAGAGGTCATAGGTCAGGCAAGAGAATATCAACTACACTGTGTAGGGGGAGACATCAGTCATGCTTTAGCGTTTAGATTAGGGTATGTAAATTTAAACATGTTCATTGGGGGTGGAATGGTTAACAGTTGCGCGATGTATCATAAAACCTCTCATTGAGTCAACTAGTGTGGTTTCAATTTCCCCGTTGTACGTGACAAGGAGTTGAGTCGCCTGTCCAACCGCAAGGGTTTTCTCCAGGTCATCCGGTTCCCTCCCACTGCTAAAGCAAATTATTGAAATAAAATTGAGCCATATGTCAGTCCCGAAATGACATAGTTCGTGTGGAGTATTTTTCTCTCTCTGTCTATGTCTTGTTAACCATGCATTACAATTTCAATGGGTTCTTATAATGTAGATAGGGGATCACGGTGGCTAAGTGGATAAGGCGCTGGTTCGCTAGTCTGGAGGTCAGGTGTTCGATCCCTGCATTGGCCGAGAAAGTTCATCTCGATTTTCCGGCGTGATTTCCCCTTGTCAGTGATGCAGAAGGAGAGCCTGACAAGGACAGCTGCCTAGTCGTTCAGATGGGACGAAAAACCGAGAACCCGTGTACACATTGGCGTGCATGTTACAGAACCCTTGGCAGTTGGAATTCAGTTGCTGCCCGGGCAAAATTTCCCTCATAGCACACTGTATGGCGTATGCCCGTCTTCAATTAGCACAGGTTAGGTGCTTAAGCGTAGGACGTTAAACCCCATTTCATTCATTCATTAGAAAGCAACTACTCCAGGTTAAAATAGTAGTGTGATAGCCAACGCTTGCCCGAACACCAGCTGAGTTAAAACCTGTCCAAGTTCAGTAATTACTACATGTAACTTCCCAGTGGAGACCAACTACCCTGTGTCAAAATGGTACTGTGATAGCCGACAATTACTTTGACACTCTGCGATTAATTACCAGGACTGAGGGGGGGGGGGCACGCTGGCTGCCTAACCTGTCAAATGCGTGTGCGATCCCTGCATTGGCCAAGAAAGTTTATCAGGATTTTCCGTCATGGTTTCCCCTTGTCGGTTGTGACGAAAAACCGAGGTTCTGTGTATACATTGGAATTCGATATATGAGAAGACCCTGGCAAAATTTCCCTTATAGCCACTGTACGGTATATACATGTCTTCAATAAACCAGCTTAGGACTAAGTACGGCTATGTAAAATCTTCTGTTACCTATAAAATAATAAATATGCGACAACCCTTGTTGACTAAATGGATGATTTAGCTGCTGTGGGCATATGTTTTATCGCCTGACACCCTATCTTTTATTTCAGGGCCGATATGGAGAAATCAAGTCCACCATTAATTATTTCAACTGGTTTGATCGATCAAATAGAAACTACTAAAATAGAGCAGGTGGATATCGATGACCTTTGCACTCCATCGACCTCTGACCTCTCCATGACCTGGCCATATTGTTTTGATAATGGAAATGTGAATACAGGGTAGGTTTTATTACAAAATTATTCTTGAGGTTTATGTTTGACAGCTGTCTAGTCGTTTGGATGAAACGGAAACCCAGGTCCTGTGTACACGTTGGCGTGCACGTAAAAGATCCCTTGACAGCTGCAATTCCATATAAGAGTAGGCCGTAATGCTGCTGCTTGGGCAAAATTTCTCTCATAGCACACTGTATGGCGTTTGCCCGTCTTTATTAGCTCAGTACAGGAGCAGAACATTAAAACTATGATATAATCAAATCAGGTCCGTAAAGATTATAATCCACTGTGGGCCCCCTCATCAGATATAGTAGTGATATAGGCAGGGTGTTATTTATAGATGGTATAGCTCATACAACCATTTCATTTCATTTCTTTCCGATTTTCATTGACCATTACTTGGAACTTAAAGATACATTATTGCTATAACAGTTCAAAGGTGAATGGTTAAAAAGAAGACTATATTGAAAATTTCAGTCAAATTACTTTATTCTGAACATAGTTATCATCGTTGTAATATTTGACTAGAAATGGTACTCAAATGTATCTTCACCTTGGCTAAGCGTTTGATTGACAGGCTTGAACTTCACCTACATAGTCTTGATTAACAAGTAACGTTTTCAATGGCATGCGGAATCGCTCAATGTAGGTAGGTAGATCATGAGTCTGAAAAGTTTAATACAAATGTAACTATTACTGCTAAAAGGGATAACTGGTCCCATCGCCCATTTTATCTACTCAACATAATTCTACTCAACATAATATGAGGGAATCACGGTGGCTAAGTGGATAAGGCGCTGGTTCGCTAGCCTGGAGGTTGGGTAATCGATCCCTGCATTGGCCGAGAAAGTTCATCTCGCTTTTCCGACGTGATTTTCCCTTGTCAGTGATGCAGAAGGAGGGCCTGACAAGGACAGCTGCCTAGTCGTTCGGATGGGATGGAAAACCGAGGTCCCGTGTAAACATTGGAGTGCATGTAAAAGATCCCTTGGCAGTTGGAATTCGATATAAGAGTAGACCGTAGCGCCGCTGCCCGGGCAAAATTCCCCTCATAGCACACTGTATGGCGTATGCCCGTCTTCAATTAGCTCTGGTTAAGTGCATAACAGTAGGACGTTAAACCCCAATTCATTCATTTACTCAACATAATATGAGGGTTAATCTCAAAATGATATGAAACTCGAAATAATAATAGGGTAAATCTCACAATGATATGATTATTCCATTTCTGTTTATTTTTTACAGGGAATCAAATCCCTATATGATGTCAACATGCAATGGTAGCGATGTCATTCAGCCATCTGTCGAGTTAAACGTTCGACTGTCAGAGTATATAACTGGATGTTCCACTCTACTAATAGATATAGCACCAGAAATACTACTGGTTAATCTGTCTACTATAAAACTAGAGTTGCTGGCTAATACACAGACCTATCCACTTGATCCAAATCAAACTTTTACACTACCCAAGTTACAGGTACATTAAAGATATATCTAATAAGATACATTATAATATTCTTGCTATAATAGTTTCAAAGATACATTAGGGGCCATCCATAAAGTACGTCCGCTCAAAATGGGTAAAATCCAGAGCTGGTCGTTCTTGCTATAATAGTTACATTAAAGATGCATTATTTAAGATTATTTAGATACAGAGCTAGCCATTCTTGCTATAATAGTTCAATAAAAGATAATGACAAATGAGTGTATTAAAAATTTCATTCAAATTACTTTTATCTTAGCAAAGTTACGACTAAAAATAAACACACTTTATGGATATACTACTTCTGAATTTTATTAACATGCTACGTTTCAATACACATACAGGTATCGTTATCAAGCAAATTCAGAAGTAGTATATCCATAAAGTGTGTTTATTTTTAGTGCAATCTATTTCTATATGTCTTATAAGGATTAAAGTTACGACTGTTTGAAGATGTAGGGTACATGTAGATCTTTCTTGAATACCAAGACTTTAAGCTGAACTTACCTTAAATGTAGTTATCTCCCTTTTACTGATGACAGATTACCAGATTTCTAGAACAGTTTGTTTGTATATTTCAGAAAGATGAGTTTGAGCTGGGGTATATTTATAATAATGAAGTTATCAAGTCAGATGTTATACCATTATCATCGGATGATATGTCTAGTAAACTATATAGTAGTGATATAGGCAGGGTGTTATTTATAGATGGTATAGTTCATACAACTATTATATTATCTAGTCAGGTTTGTATAGATTCTAATCCACTGTGGCCCCCCTCATCTTTTTATTGATCCAATTTGAGTTAGTTCTTTTACACGCAAATGTATAGATGCACATGATGGGGTAGTCATATGTTAATCCAAAAATGTCAAGGGAACGTTAAAACACATTTCTCTCCCTATCTCGGTGTGGTGCCAATCTGCATTGGTTTTTGGTCCAGGGCCGCATGTTTTTCGGTGGACCTCATGCCTGTTTTTGAGTCCAATCTCGTCACTGCCATATGTTAATCCCGAAATGTCAAGGGAACGTTAAACCACATTTCTCTCCCTATCTCGGTGGAGTCTACCTGCGTGAGTCTGAGGTTCAGTGGCACAGGTTTTTAAGTGGGCCTTCTTCCTGTTTTAGCCCCACCTCGACACTGCCATATGTTAGTCCCGAACTGTCAATGTTTATTTGTTATTTCAGGTGTTATTTTTAACGTTGAAATCTGAGTTGCATCATGGTATGCGTGTTATTAGTATAAAAGAAGGCTACTGTATGAGTAACCTAACCAACATTCCAATTAAAACACAACTAATTACATTACCATTAGGATCTTCAAAGGTAAATATAAGAATAAGTGGTCTGAAGTCTTAAGTCCGTTAATCAAAGTGAGTTATTGCCCTTTATTAAAACACAACTTATCCCCTTAGCATTAGGATCTTCTAAGGTAAATATAAGAATAAGTGGTCTGATTCCTTCTTAAGTTTATTAGTCAAAATGAGTTATTTCCCTTTTATAAAACAAAACATATCACAACATAGGAATGCTCGATTGTCAGTCTTTACCAGAATTGAAATCGATCGAATTTGAGTCCTGTCACAGTTCTGTCAGTCGTGGAGTGAGTAGAATCGTGACGTTATTAAACACAACGAATATGTATCAGTTGTCATTGTTGGTTGAGATATTTTCTTATCCAACCTTTTTGGGGAATTAAAGAGGTGAATTCTGGAACGTGCAAGATATCGCCATTGTGTGGTATAGTACATTGAGTTATATTCCCTTGATTAATAAAAGAATATGATCCTGTATTAACCGGGCTAATGAAGACGATGAGGGAATTTGGCCTGAGCAGTGGTGTAACGGCCTACTCGTCATCAAGTTCTGACTGTCAATGTTTATCTGTTAATTTTTTTCAGATCAGACTACTAGACGAAGTTCCAGCTCAAGAATCCATTCCATCCCAGAAGTCACCAGTCAATACAGACGGCAATCTACACCCCTTGTTATTCTGGTCGCAATATTCCACGCATGAAATACAACCGCAGAAAAACAATTACACTCAGTATATCCTTTATATCTCAATAAAACAAGATGGCCGCCCTGGTGCGTCTGCTCCCACTGCTTCCAGTGCAAGCCAGTGGTCAATACCAATCAGGATCGCAGCGAATAAAGATGGCATACGACACACGTTGGCTGTTCCTGATCTATCTTTAGACGAATACACCACACGGCCATTTTGTCTGACAGCGCAAACTAAAGATGGCATCACTTATCTGGTGCTAATGGAGGATCATAGTCCCGTTTGCTTTCTTCGTAATAATTGTCCATTTCCTCTGATGTATGGGCAGACGCTAATGAATATTACGCTCTCGGGGATGACAGTTCAAGAAGAGGCGGAACTAGTCGAAAGATTACCCATGATTCCTTCTGGCGGAACCAGCTATTACACAATGCCAAATGTAAATTCAAATTATCCCTTAATGGACAGTAGTAAATATCCCAGAATTCACTTCAGTTCGTTGCTCGGTGAAAAAGATGGCGTTATAGGTCATTCTCCGTGGAGTCTTGGCGTTGATTTGACGGCTGGGAATACTTTCATCAAATTACCGCAAATTGCAGACCTCAAAGTAAAAATAAAGAAAACCTCTGGTATTTTTGAAGTTGAACTGGAGCCTGTTGGCAAGGCAGAAATATCGGCTCGCGAAATCCGGAGTAGGCTAAAGGGGGGAAATATTACGTTTACCGTCAGTGAAACGGACAAAAAACTGAAAGAATCGGAAATTGAGGCAGAATTGAAACCCATCTTGAAATCCAAAAAAAGTAGCGTTAAAGATACTACGGATATTATGATTGGTTGTAACGTAGATCAGTTTTCATTGGTCGTTTTAGACGAATCAAGTTCCCAGGATACAATTCGGGAAGTGATTCATTTAAATATGGAGGATCTATTCATCGGGACGTACCCGGTCGCTTCACAAGACAAGAAGTTTTGTCTGGCTGTGTGTGTGGGTAATGTGCACCTGGATAATCAACTCTACGGGTTGGATCAGTTTGATTTTCCAGTCATTCTCCTTCCCCAGGGAAAAACGAAACGTTTGTCAACCACTGGTGGTGATATTGATAACTTGTCTGTGATAGAAAAACACGCCATTTGTAAATTATCGAGTTTTGTGAATTTTCAAGTTGTGTTGTCGAGCGATAGTCTGGATCATTCAGTGCTGGAATCCCTCGACCTCTCCGTCAAACCAATATCTGTATATATAGACGATATGTACATCTATCGCATTCTGAAAGAAATAGAAATCCTGCTTCCAACCATTTTGTTCACGAACATTTCTGAACCAATCACATGGAGGTATCTACATTCAAATATCAAACAGACGGCCACTTGTCTAAGTCAGCCAATCAGAATTCAGCATTTATCAATCCAACCAATTAAAATGCTGCTTAGTGTCCATGCTTCCTTGAAGTTGTTTTTAGCCGCGGATCATACACCGTTATCGTTTGGGGGATTTGAGCGTAATAATCTATCGACCACGAACTATCAGCTAATTCGAGCTCTAGCAATGCATTATGCCTCAGCAGCCATATTCAGAGCAGGTAATTTTTTATTTTCACTGAAGTCTCGTCATCTTTCCTATTCTTTTAAAGATGTATTATGTAAGAGCTAAATCTGCCTTTAAATGTTATCTTAATTATTTATTTATTAGACATTTATTCACACGACAAGACCGTAATCAACTCTCTATGACAATTGGATGGTGGGGATTTAGAACAGAGTGAAACACATGATTGTCATTTAATAATTCGATTTAAAATAAAGTCGAAGCTTTGTTGTATATGGATGTAAATAAGAATTATTATTTTAAAAATGTTAAGATACTAAACACTATTTTTGTTTATATTACAGGCATTGTGATTGGTTCGCTAGAAATACTGGGTAATCCAACCGGATTAGTCCGTAGTGTTGGTATCGGTATAGCAGATCTGTTTCGTATGCCGTATGCAGGGCTAACGAGGGGACCGGGAGCGTTTGTCACTGGTGTATCAAACGGAATGGGATCCTTATTAAGAAATGTTTCTGCTGGTGAGTATGTTAACATCATCTTCAAAACATGGAAACATATACACAGGATCAGGGGCGTCGAGCAGAAAAATCTTTAATGGGGGGGGGGGGCCTTTTTTTCTGCAAGTGTGTTCATGGTAAATTAAATTTTCAGACCGCCGAGCGTGTCGGCAGAGTGCCGCAGAGATGAGCACGCAAGTTGGGTCCTAAAAATTTTATAAAATAGGCACGACGCTACTGCCCAGGATCTTCCTTCTACGGGTGGAAACAAGTTGCGGAACCTCGAGTCGGAGTACAGTCCCCAGACACCGGACATGGACTCCCAAGTTTTATTTTTTTATTTTTTTTTCATTTTGATTGAAGCCTGTATCATTACAGGCCCGGGAATGTACAGTTCAGTGGACATTTAAGAGTCATTCACTTTTCTCTGGGTCCTCTGGTTTCCTCCCACTTCTAAAGACCCCTACGCCCAAGCAAATTATTGAAATAAAATTAAACCATATGTTAGTCCTGAAAGGACCTAATTTGTGTCAAGTGCACGTTAAACCCCCTTTCTATCTCTCTCTTAAAATTAAAATTCTTTATTTCAGGTATGATAACATCAGTGACGAATCTAGCTTCGAGTGTTTCTAGAAACATGGACAGATTATCCATGGATTCTAATCATTTACAACGTCAAGAAGATAATCGTAGAAACAGACCTCTAGGTGTATCAGATGGGTTGGTTCAAGGCTTTACTGGATTCGGCATCAGTCTTTTAGGTAAGTTGTGGGAATTGGGTGGTCTGCCACAGAGTCAAGTAGTCTGGTTTTGATTCCCTTTGACAAGGAGTAGGGTCGCCTGTCCAACCTCATGTTTTTTTTTTATAGGTAATCCTGTTTCCTCCCACTGCTAAAGACCCCTACACTCGAGCGAGTGGATCCCTCTCTCTCTCTTTCTCTTTCTGCTTTCACTCTCTCTCTTTTAGAGCGATAGCAATTCCTTGCATATGGTTCATTTCCATTCAGTATTTACAAAGATATGTTGACTTGAAATTTCGTCGATATACGTTGCTCACCATGTAATATTAAAGTCTCATTGTGTCATTTTAGCACCATAGGAATGCCTTGCAAACTACAACACTGTAAAAGTTAAATATCTATGTCGAATAAAAATTTCATTGATCTTTACTGCTCTAGATGGCCTGGTTTGTTTATATTTATTCATTGTAATACCTTAAAATTAATTTGTTAGTCTCAAATAACTGAATGAATTTATATTTCTATAGGGGCAGTAGCAGGGTTAGCAGATCAGCCATTACAGAGTGTTTTAACCAATCAGAGTGAGAGTGACAGACGGTCTTCTACATCAGCAGTAGCGTCTGGTCTTGTTACTGGTATGGGTAAAGGTCTGGTTGGCATAGTAACCAAACCTATAGGTGGCGCTGCTGAGCTTGTTTCACAGGCTGGACAAGGTAGGCTTAAATTAGTAGAAATTGAAGTCAAACAGAGACACAATACTTCAAAAGCCCAGATAACTAATACTCGATTCCTGTTAAAGGAACAATCCAGATTTAAACAGAGTCTTAAAAATAAAAATATGTATCTATGAAATTTAAGCGCTACAATATAGAGGAATGGTGTACATGTATTTACCTTGTCTCAAAATTTCAGCTCATAATATTGAGTTGTTTCGGTGTGAACATCAAAACTGCTTATCCAGAAATGTAACCCTTTTAAGATTTTGGGTCTATGGTTTCCTTGGGTGACCTGATAATCGATTGGTGTTTCTTTGGAGGTCTTTACAGAGCCATCTTCAATAGAAGGCTTAATCTTGCATTAAAGGGCCAATCCCGATAACTTTTTGGGGAATAAACCTGCTTAATTTTGTGTTAAAATCATTTAAAACCCATTATCTAAGGCCGATCAACTAACCCAATATTTGTGATACGCTTGTAAATAATTTAACCTGACAGTCTGCATCTGGGAATGGAGACCTTTGTATTATACAGTATCTGGATAAAACCAGACTTTTTTCTATAAATATAATATGCAAGTGAAATTTACCTTTTGTTATCAAGTACAGTACATGGGTCCTTCACTGTATAGACCTCTCAAGAAACGTAAGTCACTTATCAGGTCACCCAATGAAAAAAATGACCCGCAATCTTAAAAGGGTTACGTGTCCGGATAAGCAGTGTTGACATTCACGTCCAAACGACTCAATATTTCAGCTGAAATTTTCAGACAATGTAAATACACCATGCTTTTATATTTTGGTCTATAAATTTCACAAATACTCGGACTTTAATATTTGAGACTCTGTTCTTATCGGGATTGTCCCTTTAACTACGTACACCTTATCAAGCCCTTCACGTAATACTCTGTATATTTCGGCACTAAGTTTGATTGGGTATAAGCCCAGCTTGTGATCCAAATATTGTTACGATTATCAAGTCTCGCCCTTCTAGTGCCCAGTATTGAAGCAACGGTTAGATGTAAAACTCGCGGCCGTTGCTTCAGGAACATGATATCGTACATGACCCATGTGATGTACGGTAATAATAATAATAATATGGGCATTTATGATGTGTTATATCCACAAACTCAGTTTATGCTCAAAGCGCTACACAATTATTATCCTGGTCTCTAGGATACAGGTAAAGCCTGATTACCTCCCTTTACCCCTGAACTCTTTTAAGAGCCCCAACATATGCTGCTTCAAAGAAGGCAACAGTTTTTTGTGTAATGCATACACCATCCTACCGGTACCCATTTACAGCTGGGTAGACTGGAATACAGGGATAAAGTGTCTTATTCGAGGACACAAGAACTCGGCGCACAATTCGGGTCTCGAACATGCAACCGTTAGGTCACAAATCCTACTCTCTAACCGTTGCGCCATAAGAAAGTCTGTATGTATACGAGTATAATATTTATATTGTAATTACAGGATTACTACATGGAACCGGATTAGGACAATTACCACAAAGATTGGTTCAACCCATATCAAGATCTAAATCGTTTTATAGTAACGCCGTTATTAAATATCCTATGTAAGTCTTCATAAATCTTTTTACTGGCAGAATGGTTAGCGTGTGCATCATAAGGTTTGTCATTGAGTCAACTGGCGTGGTTTCGATTCCCCCATTGTATATGACAAGAGTAGTGTCGCCTGTCCAACGTTTTGGGTTTCCTTCGGCATTCTGGTTATGAGAAGACGAACCTTATCGATATTCAGCAGTCTGCAACATTTTTATTCGAAGTTAATCCTCCCTTTTCCAAAAACCTTTTGTCTTTGAGGGACAATTCAAAATATTATAAAATAAGTCGGAACATATAAAGGATGTAAATCTGAGGTTTGGGTGAGGATATGGTTTTCAATAGTAAGGTCTATAATCAATTCAAGTGATACTGCTCCCTTCGCTCGAGTTCCGTCCACTGTATGCACATGAGGTTTGAAAATGACTAAGTTTGAATTGCATCGATGTTAAACCCCATTTTTCTGTATCTTCCACTGATGAATAAACAAAGAACGCCCAAAATAGTTTTAATTTATTCATAATATTATTTTTTTCATCTTTTGTTTCTCACACAGGAAAATCTTCAATACTTTACCAAGAACCAATTTCTTACTGACCGTCGAAGCGTGTCACCTTGATATGTCGGGGTCGGAGGTCATGGTCACGCTAATTTTAACGTCTGATATACTATTTGTTGTTAATAACGAAGAAGATGCCCAACAGCAGGCGTTCTCTTTAGCCGAATTAGAATGTTGTGATAACGTGTCTGACCCAACTTTAATATCGTTGCTATGGACAGATAACTCCTACAAAGCTAATGTTGAGGTGAGTAATATTCTTTTTATACCATTCCCGAGAATCGCTTCGGGACTGACATGCATGGTTTTCTCTAATACTAGGTGTTGAGTTGTCGAGTGGTCTAATATGTCTGCTTTAGATCATTCCCACTGCTAAATACTGCATTTCTCTCTCCATCTGGTGTGGTCTAGGGATTTAACGTGTGCGCATGGTTTCCATTCCCCACTTGCAGTAGCGGATTATCATTGAGGCTGATGAGGCTGTAAGAATTTTTTTTTTTTAGACTAGTCTGATACAATTAAAAACGCATAGACAATAAATGTTAGGGGGTGGGGTTTAGGCCCAACGGGAATCAACATAGGACCTGACACGAAATTAATTAGGCCCACGCCATTTTTATTAGGCCCTTCAGCAACTTCCGTCTCAGGCCTTGGTGGAGCTAAATCTGCCACTGCCCACTTGTATGTAGGGGCAGCTGTCCAACCTCATGGCTTTTCTCTTGATCCTCAGGTATCCTCCATTTGCTCAAATGAATTATCGAAATAAAATTGAAGCATATGTTAGTCAAGAAATGACCTAGTTTGTGTCGAGTGGCCATTAAACCTCATTTCTCTCTCTCTCTGTGTTTCTATAAAAAGTGTTGTTGGGTTGTAGGCTAATCTAATGCGAGTGGTTCAGGTCATAAGGTTAACATTGAGTCACGTTTCACAGTTTCGATCCCTGCCTAATCTTGTGTGTGTTTTTCGGGTAATCTGGTTTCATCACACTGCTAAAACCCCTATTTCTCTCTCTCTGTCTTTAGGGGGGTTAAAAGGTCTCATGTTTTAAGTTAAGCTGCGTGTCATTGCTTCCCCAGTTAGTCGTGACAAGGTAGTATCATCAGTCCAACCTTGATGTTTTATCCGGTTTCCTCCCACTGCTAAAGACCCCTACGCACAAGCAAATTATAGAAAAGACTTAAACCATATGTTAGTCCCAAAGTAACCATGTTTGAATCAAGTGGACATTAAACCCCATTTTTATACGCCCACATTGGAATGTGGTCGTATATTGTCGTCGCCCCCGTCTGTCGGTCCGTCAGTCCGCCCGTCTGTCCGTCGGTCCGGCGTCCACAATTGCTTGTGGACCCTCTAGAGGCCAAAGTTAATATTCGATTGACTTTAAATTTAAACAAATTGTTGAAGGTCATGAGACGAACAAGTATATTGAGTTTCAATGAATTTAGATAACTTGAACAGCATGGAGGAGAACTTTATCAAAGCCATTCAAATTCCAATGATTTCTGATAATTACATAATAAGTTGTTACTTTTAATCAGATTTAAGTGTATTATAAATGTTTCATTACCGAAAAAAGTAAAATATGCGACAACTCTTGTTGACTGCCCGGACGATTTAGCTGCTGTGGGCGTATGTTTCGTTGCCTGGCAACCTATGTTTCTCTCTCTACAGACTGGTAACTCTAACAAGGATCGTGTGGCTGCCTTTGTTTCGTCGGCTGCTACTTTCGCTCAACCAACCAATGAAGACGCTCCTGGTACCGACAGCCAATCAGATGGAACTACAACAAGTGTGATGACGGCACCACAATATGATTTTCACGTTAATGAAGAATATCGTAATTTATTCATCTCACTGTTTAAACTCGTTAAATTTAGGATACAAGGAAAGGGGTTTTCCGTTATATGATTTTGAAATTAGGGTTTCCCATCTGCCTGGAGTTGCGTAAAACACTGCATTTATAAACAGTATTTAGGATACAAGGAAAGGGGTTTTCCGTTATATGATTTTGAAATTAGGGTTTCCCCTCTGCCTGGTGTTACGTAAAAAACCTGCATTTATAAACAGTAGATTGGAAAAAACAAGATGTTCCTCAGTGTGTGTTAAATAAAATATAACCAAGTACGAACAATCCTGACCTTTAGACAAAATTCAAAGGGGTTTTCCGTGATATGATTTTGAAATTAGGGTTTCACATCTGCCTGGTGTTACGTAAAACATTGCATTTAAAAACAGTAAATTGGAAAAACACGAGATGTTCCTTGGTGTGTGTTATTTAAGTATGAACAATCCAAACCTTTAGACAAAAAAACAGTATTGGCAAAATATTGTAATCAGCAAATACACGACAAACAGTGGTAAGAGGTGTCCGGAGGAGTAAGCTTACCCCTTCTGGCGCCATATCCGACATAGCTGCATCCAAACTATTTTGGTGGTCGTTCTTTCAAAAGTCATTGCATCTACAAAGGGGAATAACCTACCCTTAAACCTCTACAGAAATCGATCACACAACTTATCTGTTTGAATTATTGTCAGACGCCAGTGTATTGTGTCATTAACATCGTTGCTATGGAGGTTTTATTATTAGATACCAGTCATTTATATTGTTGCTATGGAGATTATATTATTAGACACCAATCATTTATATTGTTGCTATAGAGATTATATTATTAAACACCAATCATTTATATTGTCGCTATGGAGATTATATTATTAGTCACCAACCATTTATATTGTTGCTATGAAGGTTTTATTATTAGATACCAGTCATTTATATTGTTGCTATGGAGGTTTTATTATTAGATACCAGTCATTAATATTGTCGCTATGGAGATTATATTATTAGACACCAATCATTAATATTGTCGCTATGGAGATTATATTATTAGACACCAATCATTAACATTGTTGCTATGGAGATTTTATTATTAGACACCAATCATTTATATTGTAGCTATGGAGATTATATTATTAGACACCAATCATTAATATTGTTGCTATGGAGATTATATTATTAGACACCAATCATTAACATTGTTGCTATGGAGATTATATTATTAGACACCAATCATTTATATTTTAGCTATGGAGATTATATTATTAGACACCAATCATTAATATTGTCGCTATGGAGATTATATCATTAGACACCAATCATTAATATTACTGTATGATGTCATTAATATCGTTGCTATGGACAGATAACTCCTATGTTATTATTAATTATTGAATGTATTGGGAATTTCACATTTTAATATTTTTTCACCAAAATACTTTTTTTCTAAAACTTAGATTAAAGTGAATGGTGTTTGCCTTTTGGTTTGGAATATTGTGCCTTTTAATTTGTATAGATCTGCATTGTAACTACATGTATTAGAATTATTTCAAAATGGGGATTTTGGGGGTCCGAATGGCCTAACATGGGTACTTTAGTTTACAAGGTTTGTCATAGAGTCAAGTGACGTGATTTACATTCCCAAAGAGTAGGGTATTCTGTCAAATTTTGTGGGTTTCTTGGGTTTTCCGCTTACTGCTAAAGACCTCTACTTTTTAAAATAAAATTGAACGATGTTAGTTCCGGAAATGACCTTTTGTGTCGAGTGGAGATTAAATCCCCATCTCACAAATTCCATTCCTTATCAAAGATTAAATGATACCCAGCTTACAGTGTTCTATGTATGTTATTCCTGTTACAAAATTCAGTTCAAGAAGCCTCACTTTTCTGTAATATTCCAACCTCATGGGTTTTAAAACCCCGGTTGTATATGACAAGGAGTAGGTCATCTGTCCAACCTTGTGGGTTTCCTCCAGGTCCTCCGGTTTCCTCCCACTGCTAAAGAAAGACCTCTACGCGCAAGCGAATTATTGAAATAAAATTAAACCATATGTTAGTCCCAAAATAACCTGGTATGTCGAGTGGACATTAAATCCCATCTCTCTCTCTCTCTCTCTTTTAAGAGAATGGGGTAAATATTAACCAAAAACTAAAGGGTTAAATTTATTTGTCAAAGTTCAATACAATGTACTTTAAATTGGCCTTCACCTTGTTTGAATCAAAATGGAGTATGAAATTATTATTGTGACTTGGATGATTAAAATGTATAGCATTATTAAATTATATAAAGCATTTATTACTTGCTTGATGGTATTGTATTGTATATAGGAAATATTTGTAAATAATAGTGGTTGATTGATAGGTGTGTAATCTACACTTAAACCTCTCTCATGTGATAGTCTTAACCATGAATTTTATGGCGGGGGGTTGGATGACCGATGGCGCTGTATGTTAAGGTCTGTCATTGAGTCAAGTGGTGTTGTTTCGAATTCCCGGGTGTACGTGACAAGGAGTAGAGTCGCCTGTCCAACCTCGTGTGTTTTCTCTGGGTCCTCCGGTTTCCTCCCACTGCTAAAGACCCCTACGTGCAAGCGAAATATTGAAATAAAATTAAATCATACGTTAGTCCCAAAATGAGTCAACTGTCTTCAAGTCAAGAGGGTTGAGTTCTTGTCCCACTAGCGCTAATGTTGCACGGTTTGTAAATTCAATAGTGTAGTCAGAAGAGTTCAAATCAGATGCATTGTAGATTACTTCCGGTCGAGTGGAAGGGGAGAAATCGTGATTCTATATACTAACACTTCGTGGGACCATATGAATATATGTCTACTGTCTGAACCGTCATAAATTTTAAACTGACTCTTCGACGTAACTGTGTGTTTGGAATATTTAATTGTGCAAAAGATTTTATTTAACAGGTGTTGATTTCAAACATACAGGTAAGTTTATAATAACCAAAGTTAAGTACAATGTAGTTTGTTCATAGTCGTAGAAATTTGTTTAAAAATTGAAGACAGTTCAGACAGTAAATAAAATATATATAAGATGTTTTATTATTATTTTATAAGTAAGAAAAGAGATTATACATTAGATAGAATATCGTATATATGTTAAATTGTTATAAGAAATAAATTTATGAATCTTTTAATATATGAAATATACTAATTTATACATGAAATATTTAACATTATTATCCAATCTATTTTCAAGAATTCCTAATCCTCTTTTTTGTTTATATTAAAGCCCCAATAACACTCTTGTTGTAACTGAATAATATGTTCCAATCTTTATTCTGGTCAACAATTTGTACTATTTTACAATATTTCAATCAAAAAATGATACAAATTTCATCTTAACACACCTAATTTTAAAAATTGGAAAAATTCAACTACATGCCGTAACATGGTTTGAAAAGCCTTACGTAAGCACTTTCAAATGCAACTTGGATTTAAACATATTTTCGAACCCTCTGGACAAGTAAGATAGGTTGTAATGGATAATTTACACAACAGGTAGGACACTTAAACATCTTGTAGTTAGAATAAGGCTAAAAAAAAAATCTGGACCTGTCAAGCCAGCAAGAGTGTTATTGTCCCTTTAAAGAAGGTTATGACATTCAAATCTTGGTTGAGTTATTCTTAAGGTTCTAAAGCACTTTGATTTAAGTCAAAAATAGTGTTGTTTGATTAAATTTTCATTTCAATGTCATTGAGTCAACTGGTGTGGTTTCGATTCCCTGGTTGTACGTGACAAGGAGTAGGGACGTCGGTCCAAACTCATGGGTTTTCTCCAGTTCCTCCCACTGCTAAAGACCCTTACGCACAAGGGAATTATTGAAATAATATTAAAACATGTGTTGGTCCTGAAATGACCTAGTTTGTGTCCAGTGGACGTTAAACTCCATCTCTCTCTCTCTCTCTCTCTTGTGAGCTGTTATCTTTTATAATGTTTTTTACAAAGTGGAATTGGATATAGAAAATATAAACAACCATCTTATAATATTTTTAATATTTCTTTTTTAAGTTTGTTGGGTTTTTTTCAATTATAATTTGTCTGTAATAATTCCTATGTTGTTGAAACCGACCTATTAAGCATTTAATTAACAGTGCTCATTGAGTGGCATTCAATCTTTGTGTGTGTGTATTTTTTAGACTTTTCTTACTTTTTCACAGTTGTAACTTTGTCATGTAATAAATATTAAAGTTCC
Source organism: Patella pellucida (assembly GCA_917208275.1). Taxonomy (NCBI): domain Eukaryota; kingdom Metazoa; phylum Mollusca; class Gastropoda; family Patellidae; genus Patella; species Patella pellucida. Next base: position 6,539,687 of record OU795038.1, read on the forward strand.
ACAGAAAAGATTCAAATCTTTTAAATAATGCAAGAAATTGTCGAACATATCCTTTCCATAAAAATAACACAATCCCACATGTCAATGTTACTGCATTGTTTTGACATAATTTCTTACATTATTTAAAAACGTTATGAAGCTTTTTCGGTGACCTTTCATGATGCATGTATGGATAGGAATGATATGTCTCTAACTGGCGGCTTGAGAATCATAAAACCACGACTTTAGGTTATTCATCCCCTTTAACTGGGTTAAGGGGGAGAGTGAATGGCCGAATGGTTAGAACGTGCACGCTGTATTATAAAGCCTGTCATTGAGTCAACTGGCATGGTTTCCAATCCCTGTTTGTAAGTGACAAGAAGTAGGGTTGCCTGTCCAACCTCGTTGGTTTTCTTCGGGTCCTATGGTTTCCTCCCACTGCTCAAGACCCCTACACGCAAGCAAATTATTGAAATAAAATTAAACCATATGTTAGTCCCAAAATTACCTAGTTTGTGTCAATTGGACGTCAAACCCCATTTCTTTCTTTCTTTAATTCGGTTAAGGTATCAGGAAAAATGTTTCTATTAACTTGAATAATTCAATTTTATAATTTTAATGGTTTGATAAGAGGGTGTTTATGCCAATTAACTTTAAATATACATTATACAAGAGATAAATCTGCCTATTGTAGATCTTTCTTTAGGCCTAAAATGTTTTCTAAATTATTAATTAGACATTAATTAACTTATCCGGGCCATAATCAACTCACGATGTCATCAGATTTCTCTGTTATTAGATTAGAACAGTTCAAGCTAAAAAAATGGAGGAGCGAGACTTAGCTTCGAACAACCAGAATGGTGGTTGAAATTATTGCACAGTGCAATGCACACGTCTTGTCAAACCTTCAAAGGCTAATATGTTCGCTCTCAATAGAGTAATTTGAATGAAATTTTCAAATTTTTCATTTTACATCATCTACTTTTGAAGTATTATAGCAAGAAGAATGCTTAGCTCTTTATCCAAATCTTACATTATGTATCTTTAAATGAGATCCAAAACACAATAGACGTACTATGTTTTGAGTAAATAATTTCAAGTAAGTCCCGTGCTCGTGGTTCAATATCTTATTTTACAGACTATATAGTACAAGACTGCTGTGGTTAGCTTTTTATCTAAATCTTACATAATATATCTTTAACTATTATAAAAAGCTCTTTATCTAAATCTTACATGATGTATCTTTAATAATTTGATAAGTGGGTTTTTATGTGTCAATTAACTTTTATGATTTAAATTAAGAGGGTTTATATGATAAGAGGTCTAATGAAACAATAAAATTATTGTCATACAATTTATTGTGTTGTTTTATTACGATTCCTAGATCTGGTTGTACATGGCAAGGAGTAGGGTCGCTTGTCCGATCTCGTGGGTTTTCTCCGGGTTCTCTGGTTTCTTTCTACTGCTAAAGACCCCTACGCGCAAGCGAATTATTGAAATATAATTTTTAAAAACATATGTTAGTCCCGAAATGACCTAGTTTGTGTCGAGTTGACACAAAACCCCATTTCTCTCTCTTGCTGTATGCCACAGATTGAAATGCCACAAGAAATAACCTTCTATTGTTCATTATTTCAACTGATTGGTTTTTTGTTATTGGGGGGGGGGGGGAAGCCACTGTGCCTTGGTGAGTAAGATGCTGACTCGCTAACCTGGTGGTCCAGTGTCCTGTGTTGGCGGAAAAAGTTTATCAGTATATTTATTAGGGGAGCTACAGTTGCTGAGTGAGTAAGATGCTGGCTCGCTAGCCTTGAGGGCCCCTTGTTCAATCCCTGCATTGCCCAAGAAAGTTCATCAGGATTCCCCCCCCCCATCCCTACGAGTGGTTCCTCTTTGTCAATGATGCAGAGCAGAGGGTCTGACAAGGGTAACTGTATAGTCATTTAGATTTGACGAAATCCTATCAACACATTTACATGATGTTCGATTACCTGGTTGAACCTGGCAAGGAGTAGGGTCACATGGACAACCTCGTGGGTTTACTCTGGGTCCTTCGGTTTTCTCCCACTGCTAAAGACCTTGTGGGTTTTCGCCGGGTCCTCCGGTTTCCTCCCACTGCTAAAGACCCCTTCACACAAGCGAATTATTGAAATAAAATTGAACCATATGTTAGTCCGGAAATGACATAGTTTGTGTCAAGTGGACATTCAACCCCATTTCCCCCTCTCCCCTCCACCATTTCTCCCCTCCACCATTTCTCCCTCTCCCCTCCACCATTTCCCCCTCTCCCCTCCACCATTTCTCCCTCTCCCCTCCACCATTTCCCCCTCTCCCCTCCACCATTTCTCCCTCTCCCCTCCACCATTTCCCCCTCTCCCCTCCACCATTTCTCCCTCTCCCCTCCACCATTTCCCCCTCTCCCCTCCACCATTTCCCCCTCTCCCCTCCACCATTTCTCCCTCTCCCCTCCACCATTTCCCCCTCTCCCCTCCACCATTTCCCCCTCTCCCTCTCCCCTCCACCATTTCCCCCTCTCCCCTCCACCATTTCCCCCTCTCCCCTCCACCATTTCTCCCTCTCCCCTCCACCATTTCCCCCTCTCCCCTCCACCATTTCCCCCTCTCCCCTCCACCATTTCCCCCTCTCCCCTCCACCATTTCCCCCTCTCCCCTCCACCATTTCCCCTCCACCATTTCTCCCTCTCCCCTCTGCCATTTCTCCCTCTCTCCTCCACCATTTCTCCCTCTCCCCTCCACCATTTGACGAATCAGACTTTCCTATTTTAACAAAATACCATTAAAGATCAAATCAATTAAAGAAAATATCTTTATTTTATAATCCAAGGAAATATAAATATAACAGAGAATTAAAGGAATGTAAATGAAAACAGAGTATTTAAAAATCAACAAATAAATGCAAAAGCAACATTTAGAATAAAATCTGTAAGGTTTTATTTCTTCAAATAAATGCAAAAGCCCAATTTAGAATAAAATCTGTAATATCTTTAAAATAATGGAAGAGTTTAAATGAAATTTAGACGTTTTTTCTTCACAATACCAACCAATAAGTTTAGATTTTTGAACAGAAGACTACATTACCATTACTTCTACATTACTTGTACTCGTTAGAGGTAATTTAATTTATGCAATTCCTACAATACTGGTACTTGAATCACAGTCATAAATCTATGTTATTTCTACATTATGGTACTTGGTAGGGGTAATTAAATCACAGTCATAAATCTATGTTATTTCTACATTATGGTACTTGGTAGGGGTAATTAAATCACAGTCATAAATCTATGTTATTTCTACATTGCGGTACTTGGTAGGGGTAATTTAATCACAGCTATAAATTTAGGTAATTTCTACATTGTGGTTATTTATTGGTAGTGGTAATTTAATTACAGTCATAAATCTATGTAATTTCTACATTACGTACTTGTTAGGGGTTATTTAATCACAGTCATAAATCTATGTAATTTCTACATTATTGTACTTGTTAATTATACATAATTTAATCACAGTCATAAACTTCTGTAATTTCTACATTATGGTACTTGTTACTTATACAGAATTTAATCACAGTCATAAATGGCCCTGAGTTCACAAAGCATTCTCAGAGACTTAAGTTAAGAATTTACTCAAAATTGTTCACCTGATTATAACTAAAATATAGCTTGTTATAAAACTTGTTTTAATGTATCAAATACACCAATAAGAAACAATGTACACAGTTTTGTGTTTCTGGACCAAAGTATTTCACATAAACAGTGATTGAAAGTTGAGTAAATTCTTAACTCAAGTCTGAGAATGCTTTGTGAACTCGGGGGCCAGATGTAGGCTACAGTTGGAATTTATTTATAGCATCGTTTTGTTTTTGGTTTCTCAAACTTGTTGCATGCTGCTGGTTTCATGGAACCCTGCAATTAAAAAATAATTATTTTTTTTCAATTTAAATGGTAAAGACGGACAAATGTATTCCTGGGATTGAACTAGTGACTTGAATAGATGACCAACCTTTAAACAGCGAGAGAGAGAAATGGAGTTAAACGTCCACTCAACACATACTAGGTCAGTTTGGAACCAACATGCTTTACTCACTGAGCCTCCACAGCTCCCTGGTGGACAGTGCTCACTCTGGGTTCAATTTTTTTTCCGCCAATTTTTATTTTCATTTTATTAGCCATATATTTCTTTCGCCAAAAAAAAGTTAAAAATTTTCAGTAATTTTTATTTACATATATACTGTAGAATCTACATAGTCCATTACAAATTACAATATCCCTCTCTGCTTTGCAGAAGGACAATTTTTGAAAATTTTTTCAAATTCCGGGGAAACCACCTTTCAAATACTGCTTAGTACCATTAAATTACAGAGCGTATTGGTTTTTAATGAATTGCGGTATTTGTTTATATATATATAATGTGACTACTAAGTCCTCTTTCACAATCCGCAGTTGTAACAGGAATTGTGAGCAAACGCTTACTAATATCACACACAGTTTTGGAAATATGTCGTCTTTGGTTAAGGCAAATTTACAAATGGCCGTAATAGATACATCACATAAATCAGATAATTGAACATAATTGTGAAATGCCATCAATTCTTCGGACAAGTTAAGGGTATCTAATTTTAACAAATTCACATACCGGTAACTTCAGAAAGAAATATATCAAACATCCGCCATAATTTCAATAATCCCAAACGAATCGACCGTGTCCGCCATTTTGAATTTACAGAAACCATCAAAAAGCCACCGATTCGTATTGAAAACAAATATTTAAATCGTTTGTCTCTTAATTAGTTTATTACTACTCTTACTGTAAATACTTATCAACACTAATTCGAGATTGATCAAGAGACAAAAGATAGGTCTATTGATACCTAATTGATTGTTAATTGACTTACTGTCATTCAGCCGAGCGCAATGAACCGCAACGCGTCTATTCGGCGTGGAAATCAAAGCTTTATGTCATTATGACAAGAAAAAATTATTGCCAAAGGTAAAAAAGTATCGCCATGTAGGAATTAGTTATCGCCCAAAAATCCGCCAGATTGAATATTTTATCGCCAAGATTATATTTTTATCGCAATTGGCGGAAATGGCGAACGACAGCGAGAGCGCTGCTGGTGGAATAAAAATTGTAACTTTACTTACTTGATAAGTTTGACAGATTAGCTTTATTAAATCATTTCCTGCTTTATCCTCTATTTTTTCTGTATGTACCTGGTAGAAATAAGGTTTATCAAGAAATTAAATATCTTTAAAGAGAGGAAAGAGAGAGAGTCCACATCCACTCAATGATAACTAGGTTATTTTGGGAGTACCATACAGCTTAATTTTTTTTTAACAATTTCTTGCATGTAGGGGTCTTTAAAGAAGTGCGAAGAACTCGGAGAAAACCCTGTGTATCAAATTTAATCAATCCGATTATTACCTTAGGTTCTACAGGGAAAGTCAGAGAGATGAGTGTAATGACTACATTTCAAACACATAAAACAAAGCTAATAATTTTCATTTGCGTTTTTTTCAGCATTTTCTGATTTTTCCCCCACGACTTTAGAAATACATTTTGTTCACTTACCCCATTCAGTGTAACCCTTGGTACATATCTACTTGTTAATCAACTTACCCCATTCAGTGTAACCCATGTTAATCTACTTACCCCATTCAGTGCAACCCATGTTAATCAATTTACCTCATTCAGTGTAACCCAGTGTACATATCAACTAACCACATTCAGTGTAACCCATGTTAATCAACCTACCCCATTCAGTGCAACTCATGTTAATCTACTTACCCCATTCAGTGTAACCCAGGGTACATATTGATGTTGTGGTTGAAGTGCATCAGTTTTTACGGCCATTTCATGTTCAAGTCTGTTACCAAAACTTGATTTAGCACATTCCAATATCCGATCTACAGGGGCATAATTTGATGTTCCACACTAAAAATATTCAAATTTATATATTTATTACAATTAAACTAAAATGAAATGGGGTTTAACGTCTTACGTGGTGTTTATTTATGTTTTTTTATTTGGTCCAAGGATCGTTATAAGCAACTGACTTCACATGGAATTCTCAGACTTATGTTAAGAATTTACTCAACTAACAATCACTGTTTATGAGAAACATCTTTGCACATATTGTCTTATTGGTGTATTTAATACTTCAAAACAATCGTTTTATAAAGGGCCAGGCCCAAAGCCAGAAACAGAAATTTAGCCGACATAGGGGTCGAGGAAGATAAATTTCCGACAACAAAAAATCAATGAACGAAGGTCATCGCCGACTGCTGTAAGCATTAGGAGGGGAGAGCACGAAAATTAGAAGCTGTGAGAGTGAATTTAGGCCTCTATGACATGCAGGTGGCAAATGTGTCGGAAAATTAAGAGATTTAAGCCGACATTAACAAACTCTCGTCCGAATTTGAGAGGATATGTCGTACTAAAACTCTCTCCCGGCAAAAATGCGAGCATAGCTCCCAGCCACCCCCCCACTAGCCTCGGGCCTGTAAAGGGCTATAGTTCATGTCTTAGAATGCTTATCTTTGTGAACTTGGGGCCAGAATATTTTTGGCATATTTATTTATGTATTTATTTTTCCAAGAGGCATATCAAACATGACAATAGAGAGAGAGAGAAATGGGGTTTAACGTCCACTCAACACAACTAGGCAATTTTGGGACTAACATATAGTTTAATTTTATTTCAATAATTCGCTTGCGCGTAGGGGTCTTTAGCAGTGGGAGGAAACCGGAGTGCCCGGAGGAAACCCACGAGGTTGAGAAGGCGCCCCTTATCCCCATACAACATACGCTAACACCAGGGCCCGAAACCACAGCCGCAAGCCAGAGGTGGCCGGCCAGCTAGAGGTTGAAGCGCGGTACCTTTGACCACTAGGCCATCCCAACCGCCCAGGTGATTATATCAAGCTACAAGATAATAAATAATAATAATATGGCCTTGTTTATAGGGGCCATCCATAAAGTACGTACGCTCAAAATGGGTAAAATTCAGACCCCCCATCCCCCCTGTACGCACGTTTTGCCATTGAATGTAAGCACCTGTACGTTTTTGGCGTGACCCCCCCTCCCCCCTTCAAGCGTACATACTTTATGGATATCCCCATACCTTTTTAGCTGCGGTAATTGGATCCATGGTTGATGTTGCTTTCTCCATACAATATATATAAGGCATATATACGGTCTGATTCATATAATATATAGCACAAGACTGAAAATAAAATAGTAAAACATTAGAAAGAAAGAGACATGAGGTTTAACGTCCACTTGACACAGATGGGGTCATTTCAGGACTTACAGATATGGTTCAATTTTATTTCAATATTTCGCTTGCACATAGGGGTCTTTAGCAGTGGGAGGAAACCGGAAGACCTGGAGATAACTCAAGGAGTTGGACAGCCGACACTACTCCTTGTGACATACAAGTGGGGATTTAAAACCATGCCACTTGACTCAATGACCACCCTTGGAATCGTTCTAATTATGGATATGGTTCAAGTTATACTCACATCTATCAAGTTACCAACGCATTCATTTGGTCCATGTTGACAATTATACTTCCACAGATCACCATCTTTAGACTCCTGAAAAAAATATACAAATATTTACATCTTTATCACCTTGATAACTTGATAGTAATCTATACTAATATTCATCACAGTGAATTGTCTGTCTGTCTGTCCAGCGTTGGTTGCTACACTAGGCTAGGACTGTCCGAGGCTGAAACTTCAACGAGAGGGGTTTAACATCCACTCGATGCAAACAATGTCATTTTGGAATTAACATATGGTTCAATTTTACTTAAATTATTCGCTTGAGAGTAGCAGTCTTAAGCAGTGGAATGAAACCGGAGGACCCAGAGAAAACCCATGGGGCTGAACAGGGAATCGAAACAATGTCACTTCATGCACTTGCACACTGATAGATCCCCTACCTCAGTTGAAATGAAGAGGCCAATAAAAAGATTTAATAGCACGTACATGACAAGATATACAACACAGAAAAGATACACAACACACAGACAAGATACACAACACACAGACAAGATACACAACACACAGACAAGATACACAACACACAGACAAGATACACAACACACAGACAAGATACACAACAGACAGACAAGATACACAACACACAGACAAGATACACAACAGACAGATACACAACAGACAGACAAGATACACAACAGAGAAGATACACAAAACATACACAAGATACACAACACACAGACAAGATACACAATACAAAGACAAGATACACAACACAAAGACAAGATACACAATACACAGACAAGATACACAACACACAGACAAGATAAACAATACAAAGACAAGATACACAATACACAGACAAGATACACAACACACAGACAAGATACACAACACACAGACAAGATACACAACACACAGACAAGATACACAACAGACAGACAAGATACACAACACACAGACAAGATACACAACAGACAGATACACAACAGACAGACAAGATACACAACAGAGAAGATACACAAAACATACACAAGATACACAACACACAGACAAGATACACAATACAAAGACAAGATACACAACACAAAGACAAGATACACAATACACAGACAAGATACACAACACACAGACAAGATAAACAATACAAAGACAAGATACACAATACACAGACAAGATACACAACACAAAGACAAGATACACAACAGACAGACAAGACACACAACACACAGACAAGATACACAAACCATACACAACACACAGACAAGATACACAACAGAGAATTAGATTTTCAAGCATATTGTTATTATAAACACAACGTAACAAGCAGAGTTTCGAAATCCAATTTTAAAAAATTTACTTAGAAAATATATTTCATAAGGGGAGAGAGAAATGGGGTTTAACATCCACTCGACACAAACTAGGTCATTTTGGGACTAACATATAGTTTAATATTATTTCAATAATAAATGTATATAACCTACCCTGGCGTTACCATATGGTACAATGGTCAGGTTCATTATTTTACCAACAGCCTGGTACGCTGGGAAAAGTTGATCAACTATAAATTCTCTACAGAAAGGACATAATGATTCGTAGTACAGGGTAAAGTTCACCAGTGGTCCATCAGATTTAACATTCCAACTGTTGACAGCACATTGTTCTGTTACCTGGTTATTAAGAAAACACAATTATTCAGATATTGAAAGGGATTGAAGAACAGGCACAGCCTTTATGACCCCTATCCTTCAAAATTATGAAACGGTTGTCCTTGGCTGAGTTTTCAAATGCCCCTTTTGATCCACCCTTGTTAAAGCAAGAAAAGGAAAAAAAATATTGAAATATTAATCTGGCATTATGTCAGAGCTAAATCTGCCTCTTGCAAGTCTTACTTTGGAATGAATGAATGAAATGGGGTTTAATGTCCTACTGTTAAGCACTTAACATGAGCTAATTGAAGACGGGCATACGCCATACAGTGTGCTATGAGGGAAATTTTGCCCGGGCAGCGGCCCTACGGCCTACTTTTATATTGAATTCCAACTGCCAAGGGATCTTACGTGCACTCCAATGTGTACACAGGACCTCGTTTTTTTGTCCCATCCATACGACTAGGCAGCTGTCCTTGGCAGGCTCTCGTTCTGCATCACTGACAAGGGAAAATCACGTTGGAAAATCGAGATGAACTTTCTTGGCCAATGCAGGGATCGAACACCCGACCTCCAGGCTAGCGAACCAGTGCCTTATCCACTTAGCCACCGGGCCTTAAATGTTATATAAATTATTAATTAGACATTTATTAACATCACAAGACCATAATCAGTTCTCGATGCCATCGGGTGGCTCTGACTTTAAGTGGATTAGAACGGTTTAGCCGTTTAATGGTTTAATTTTAAAATGGGGAAGTGAGGCTAAGACTCGAATAACCAGTACAGTAGTTATGATCAATGCACACATCTTGTCAAAACTACAACCAAAACTACACTCAAAATAAACTAGGCCTAATTTGAATGAAATTTTCAATAAATCTATTTTGCATTATCTATTTTTGAAATATCATAGCAAGAACGGCCAGCTCATTTATCTAAATCTTACATAGTGCTCCTTTAACTATCAATCTGTCAGTTTGGAGAGAGAGAGAGATGGGGTTTAACGTCCACTCAACACAACTAGGTCATTTCGGGACTAACATATGGTTTTAATTTTATTTCAATAATTCGCTTGCACGTAGGGGGTCTTTAGCAGTGGGAGGAAACAGGGGTGCCCAGAGGAAACCCACGAGGTTGAGAAGGCGCCCCTTATCTCCATACCACAAACGCTCACACCAGGGCTGGAAACCACAGCCGCAAGCCAGAGGCGGCCGGCCAGCTATCGGTCAAAGCGTGGCACTCTAGACCACAAGGCCATCCCAACCCCCTCCCCCCTAAAGTGAAAAAAGAGACAAGTCACACAAGAGTGAGCATATAAAATATTAATGTAGCACCAATATATTGAGTCAAATAAATACATCAAATATAACTGCGACACTGCATATTAATCCCTTTTTAAAACAAAACGAAAGTAGCAAAAGGAAAACAAACCTGGCATAATTCGGCGATTTCTTTCGATGAGCACCACAAATCAGGGGGAAAATTACACTTAGTCGACACGGATATAGAAATAAAATTCACAAGAACAACGGCAACTGCCAAAAACTTCATTTTGCTTGCTACTGACTATAAGCCAACTTTTCGTTTTCAGGTTCTTCACAAAAATTAATAGGTCAAGAAGCATTCGGCTCACCATTTATTTACTAACTATTATTCAAGACTTGGTTGTCCAGGCTTAGAATCATTTTAAGTCATATGGCTGATCATGGGATAGAAATGAGTCAAGAATTTGAACTAGAAAATATTCCAATAATCTGTTTGACCAATGTCGGTTTTTATTTATAAAAAAGGGAAATACAAAAATTCTAAATACCTAAAACTAAAAGAAGCTAATTAAACCTCAAAAACTCCATATTTTCCATAATATTCGAAATTAAAAACACGAATTAATACGGTTCAATATTGGTCGATTTCAATCCACGGGATCGTAATATCCAATATTTAGGACATAATTAACATTTTTAAATCACGAGTCATGTATTCTATAGTTGACGGTGCCATAATTGAACAAAGAACAAAACATATATCCTACAAAACAATGCAAATATAAAGTTATTAGAAACGACAAAAAATAATTTAAAAAACACATGTAGAATTGACTTTACGGTCCATGAATGGACTCAACAGGCGTTGACGAATGCCGTTCATAATTCAGAGAGAGAGAGAGAGAGAAATGGGGGTTTAACGTCCACTCAACACAACTAGGTCATTTCGGGACTATCATATGTATTTTTGAAATTTATATTTCAATAATTCGCTTGCGCTAGGGGTCTTTAGCAGTGGGAGGAGACCAGAGTGCCCGGAGGAACCCACGAGGTTGAGAAGGCGCCCCCAGAGGCGTCACTAGGACCCAATTAGATCCGGGGCACAGGCCCAACTCATACATATTTTCCAGTAGTCGTTTTAATAACGACATGACGTTGCCGTGGGTATTCTATTGATGTTTCAAACCGCGGATTATTTTTGTCGATATAATAATATAGTTATTAAAACGAATACACATGTACTGGGAAATATGTACGAGTTCTGGTGAAGCTGTGAGCTAAATTATCACAAACTAAATTTAAAGTGATATTGTTGTCCCGCTAAACATACACGGTCATGCACGATCGTTTCTACACTATTTTCAGTCAAATATTTATTTAGTTATATAATATTGTATTAAACTGTGCACGTGCAGGCAATTGAGGAAATCTACGGTGGGCCAGAAAGGACAATCCAGAAAAGCTTCGCACTGGAAAGCTTCTCTTCCGTACTTGGGACATTCGAAATAATGATAGGGAAAAGTAGTGAAATTATTGCAAATTATCGATTTTGTCTGCTCAAAATAGATCCGTCGCACACATGAAAAGATCCGGGGCACGTGCGCCCTGTGCCACCCCCTAGTGACGCCACTGGGCGCCCCTATCTCCATGCCACAAACGCTCACACCAGGGCTCGAAAACACAGCCGCAAGCCAGAGGTGACCTGTCAGCTAGAGGTCGAAGCGCGGCACTCTAGTTATTAGAAATGGCTGATTCACAAACGATAAAAAATAATTAAGGTCCATGAATGGACTAAACAGGCGTTGACGAATGCCGTTCATAATTTTGACTGCTCAAGTTTCACCGAATATTGATTAGAAATAAAATACAGTTAAATATAGCCACTCTATTGAGTGCTTTTAGATTTTACGATTCAAAAGAAAAGAGCTTTACATGCCCCCCTTCCTCCAAAAAAAAAAAGAAAAAAAGAATAGAATAATTAAGCACCCCATCCCCCACCCAATTTTATAAGCTGGCTATACGGGCCCCGTTCTACAACTCCAATATCATTTTTTCTTGGGGACCAAGTGGGTGAGGTGCTCATCTCGATTTTCTGGTGTGGTTTCCCCTTGTCAGTAATGCCTGACAAGGACAGCTGCCTAGTCGTTCGGATTGGACGAAAAACCGATGTCCCGTGTACACATCAGCGTGCACGTAAATGATCCCTAATTGGCAATTTCCCTTATAGCTCACTGTATGGCGTATGTCCGTCTTCAATTAGCCCAGGCTAGGTGCAGAAGCGTAGGACGTTAAACCCCATTTCATTCATTCATTCATTTATTCTTTAAACTCGGCCATTTGAAACCTGAAGCTCGATGACGTAAATAAATATTAACCGAAGATTACCGATTTATAGATGAAATCACATGACTGTAAAAATAAAGCATGTGACTTTGTAATTTTAAATTTTTGTTATCGATGAAAAGTGTTTGTCATTCAATATTGTCATGCCGCATTCATGTGATTAAATACACTGACCATTTGTTTCTGGTTGAAAAGGTAGCCGAGAAATCCATTCCAGACGCGGATCCAGGGGGGCCGTCGGCGTGACCCCCCCCCCCCCCAACGCAGCCCCAGCGAGACTGGTGTATCCGCTTTTTAATTGATGATATAAACTGATTTTTGCATTGTCTCTGCCCTGGCAATGCGACGAAGGCTCTGGGGACTACACCAAACCAAACATGCGGCACTCTAATGATTACCATTTATTACAATGTATGCCCCCCCCCCCTCGAAAAAATCCTGGACCCGGGCCTGCATTCGGATTTAGCTATTGACGGCGCGTCTGTCCATCGTAAACTTCTTTCCCTCAGCCTCAACCGCTGGCAATTTTGTTGCCATTTTGCCAGGGAGGTGGTTTTTTTTTACAAATATGTTCAAATGATAATAGTTCTATCCCTTGTTAGTGAAATCTCTCACCCGTATTTCAGAGTGCCGCGCTTCGACCTCTAGCTGGCCGGTCACCTCTGGCTTGCGGTTGTGGTTTCGAGCCCTAGTGTGAGCGTATGTGACATGGAGATAGAGGCGCCTTCTTAACCTCGCGGGTTTTCTCCGGGCACTCCGGTTTCCTCCCACTGCTAAAGACCCCGGCCTACGCGCAAGCGAATTATTGAAATAAAAATTGAAAACCATACGTTAGTCCCGAAATTGTGTTGAGTGGACGTTAAATCCCATTTCTCTCTCTCTCTCTCTCTCTCTCTCTCTCTCTCTCTCAAACATGCGACCTTCAGATCTAAAGCGCGCTCTTTATACCATTCGATCACCCGAATAGAATAACCAAATAAGGTGTGGGGGGGGGGGGGGTCAACGTCAACTCGACACAAACTTGGTAATTTCGGGACTAGCTTATGGTTTAATTTTATTCCAAAAATTCCCTTGCACGTAAGAGTCTTTAGCAGTGGGAGGACCCGGAGAAAATCCACGAGGTTGAACACACGACCCTACACCTTATCACGTACAAAAGGGGATTCGAAACCACGCCAGTTGACTCAATGACAGGCCATCCACCCCCTACCACCGAATAAACAAATAAACAATCTGATTAAAATACAAATCTACATTTCGTTCGTTTTTTTATACTTTCGATTGCCTCAAAGGCAAGTAATACGAAATTCTAAACTATAGAAAACGAAACGAAATATTAGCTGTGTTTTAATTCGATTGACCAAATAAAATTAAACAACCGAGAAAACTGTCTAAACAGAGACTGATCTAATAATTTATTATAATAATTTAGAACAGTATAATAAATAACAACAACACGTCAACGACTATTGGTGATGTTGCTGGATAGAATAGATAATAAATAAAAACAACTATTGGTAATAAAAACAACTATTGGTAATTAAAACAACTATTGGTAATTAAAACAACTATTGGTAATTAAAACAACTATTGGTAATAAAAACAACTATTGGTAATAAAAACAACTATTGGTAATTAAAACAACTATTGGTAATTAAAACAACTATTGGTAATTAAAACAACTATTGGTAATAAAAACAACTATTGGTAATAAAAACAACTATTGGTAATTAAAACAACTATTGTTGGTTGACAGAAATAGACAATAAATAAAAACAACTATTGGTGATGTTGTTTGATAGAAATAATAAATAAAAACAACTATTGGTGATGTTTGATAGAAATAATAAATAGAAACAACTATTGGTGATGTTGTTTAAAAGTAGACAATAAATAAAAACAACTATTCAACAATCTGTTTTATGGTCTGGAACTGTTGATATTGTAGCTATTTAAGATGTTTTTTGATAGTAATAGACATCTTCGTTTTTTCCCTCGCCTAGTGTGTAATATCCAGTACCTTGAGGGTTCCAACAAACTGCTTCTCCTTTATCCTCTTCAATATAGGGTAAATCAATGGGTTGTCTGCTGATGGCACCAATATAATCACCATCTGACGTATCCCAGTAGTACACGTGATATCGATACTTGATCAACATCTCGTTACCTGAAATATAATACACATTGTTGAGAGAGAGAGAGAGAGGGGGAGAGAGGGAGAGAGAGAGAGAGGGAGAGAGAGAGGGGTCATTTGGGGACTAACATACGGTTCTGTTTTATTTCAATAATTCCCTGAAACGGTGGGGTCTTTAGCAGTGGGAGAAAACGGAGGACCCAGAGGAAACCCACGAGGTTGGACAGGTGACCGTATTCCTTGTCACGTACAACAGAGGAATCGAAACCACGCCATTATGATAAAGCATGCACGTGCTAACCTTTCCCTCCCCCCGTCAGTTAAAGTGCTAGGCACTTCGGATTTATTTAACAATGGAAAGACTCCGCAGGAAGGCTACCCCTGGCATGTACAATCGAACCCACGGTATGGAGAGGTCATCACAGACCTATGATTCGCATCGCCATAGAAAGTCCATATCATCGCCCTACCGCGACTCGCCCCACATCGTCCTATCCGATCCCTCCTCACATCGCCCTATCCGAACCTGCCCCAGTAAGCCCTACCCGGACTCGCCCCACGTCGCCCTATCCGAACCTGCCTTACAACGCGCTACCCGAATCTGCCCACAATGCCCTACCTGAAACCGCCCCACATCACACCCTTACCAATTCAACCCCGCTCTACCCCTTTAAGTAAGGAAGAATCCTTCTTACCGTCAGCTGAAATATCACCTCCAAGAGGACTTTTTTTTCTAGAGGACTGAGATAATCGAGCTGAAGCAACTACTGTGGCCGTTGTTCCACTTGTCCATCCATCATTCGATAATTTAGCGATTAATCCGCGTCCACCATCAACTTTAGATACCACGTAAATGTCCTCGTTAGGTGTCACCATTAGCGTCTCACAATCGTCTTCATCCCAACTTTAAATAACGAAAAGAGAAGAATTCTTGATAACGGTTACGTTAAGCTTCGAATGACAAAATAGAATAATTATTATGGATATATAACATTCTGATTAAAACACACATCCTTTTTCGTTTCGTATATTATAGTTCAAACTTTCGTTTTACTTGTCTTTACTACACTAGGATCTGGAAGAGGTGCTATATCAGATTTGTGTCACAATTTTTCATAGAAGAGGCTGTTCTGTCACAAACACAGCCCGATGAGTACCTGGCATGTCATCGACTTCTAAAGACTGGAACAATGCAATTGATTTCTGACGACGAACAATCGCTGTATGTGTTTTTAGAGCAAAATTGGACAGAGAACTAAATTATCACTTAATAAGAAATGCAACGAAATTGAGTTTAACGTCCTACTTTATGGACCAACCGAAGTAATAAAGACGATCGTAGGCCTATTCCTGCTAACAGGGACATACTGGGCAGGACAGCGGTGCTATGATCTAACCATATTTCGAATTCCACCAGTTAAAGAGTTTTTTTTATATACGTGCACAACAAAGTATACACCAGGGCCTATTTTTGTCCCATCCGAACGACTAGACACTAAACCTAGTGGGACAGAAGAACAATGAAAACACGTCCTTTGGTCATGTTATTAGAACCTTAGCGTCAACGACCCCCCCCCCCCCCCGCCCCCGGGAAGTGTTTTGGAATAACAAGAAAAAAATACTTACGTAAAATGAAATTCACCATCAACGTCAAGACTTTGAGAATTGAGTTGTTCGGGTTCCCGGACTCGGTATATAATATTTTTAGAGCCATCACCAGCATGGTCTCCAGTATCAGCAATATAAATACAAGAATAACTACCACATGGTCCTATAGCTAAATCCTCCCAATCATAATTAGCTACACCCGATATCTTCAACTCGGCGACCGTGGAGCCAGTGCTACTGTCAACAGCGAAGAGTCTACTGGAACCGCCTTTATCATTGTGGGTGTAGATGACTCCCGGGAAGACTCTGCTGGCAGCTAATCCTGATGCTTCATCAATATCATTGTCCTGTATGGTGCTGAGAATCTGGCCTGACGAAAACGTCGGAGTGGCTGAAAAGGTAGCAGTGGATTTATTATGATTTATAAATTATTACAGCCCCCCTAACTTTCGGGCAAGCTGGATTTTCGGGCAGACGGGTAAAGTACAATTTTTATTTTATTTCATCGACTTGGCAAAATAAAGTGCCTGAAATCTAATAAAACACTAATTCTACCTGCTGGAATTGTTGATGTTGATGGTGTTGGTGCCCTTGTAGATGTTGGTGACCTTGTAGATGTTGTAGCTGTTGATGATGTTTTTTGATAGTAATAGACATCTTCGTTTCTTCCCTCGCCTAGTGTGTAATATCCAGTACCTTCAGGGTCCCAGCAAACTGCTTCTCCTTTATCCTCTTCAATATAGGGTAAATCAGCCGGCTGTCTGCTGATGGCACCAATATAATCACCATCTGACGTATCCCAGTAGTACACGTGATATCGATACTTGATCAACATCTCGTTACCTGAAATAAAATACACATGGTTGAGAGAAAGAGGGGGGGGGGGGGGTGAGAGAGAGAGAGAGGGGGGGGAGAGAGAGAGGTCACGGTGTGTAGAGGTCACAGACCTATGGTTTGCATCGCCCTACCCGAACCTGCCCCATAACGACCTACCCGAACCTGCACCACATCGCCCTACCCTAACCATAACGCCCTACCCGAACCTGCACCACATCGCCCTACCCTAACCAGCCCCACATCACCCTACCCGAACCAGCCCCACATCACCCTACCCTAACCTGCCTCAAAAAGCCCTACCCGGACCCGCCCAACATCGCCCTACCCGAACCTGCCCCAGAAAGCCCTACCCGGACGCGCCCCACATCGCTCTATCCGAACCTGCCCCACAATGCCCTACCTGAAACTGCCCCACACCACACCCTTACCAATTTAACCCCGCTCTACCCCTTTAAGTAAGGAAGAATCCTTCTTACCATCAGCTGAAATATCACCACCAAGAGGACTTTTTTTTCTAGAGGTCTGAGATAATTTAGCTGAAGCAACTACTGTGGCCGTTATTCCTTTTGCCCATCCATCATTTGATAATTTAGCGATTAATCCGCGTCCACCATCAACTTTAGATACCACGTAAATGTCCTCGTTAGGTGTCACCATTAGCGTCTCACAATCTTCTTCATCCCAACTTTAAATAACGAAAAGAGAAGAATTATTGATAACGGTTACGTTAAGCTTCGAATGACAAAATACAATTATTAAGGATATATAACAATCTGATTAAAACACACATCCTACTTCGTTTCGTATTTTATAGTTCAAACTTTCGTTTTACTTGTCTTAACTACACTATGATCTGGAAGAGGTGCTATATCAGATTTGTGTCACCATTTTTCATAGAAGACGCTGTTCTGTCACAAACACAGCTCGATGAGTACATGGCATGTCATCGACCCCCAAAGACTGGAACAATGCAATTGATTTCTGATGACGAACAATCGCTGTATGTGTTTTTAGAGCAAAATCGGACAGAGAGCTAAATTTACACTTATTAAGAAGTAATGAAATGAAATTAGGCTTAACGTTCTTCTTTATGGACCAACAAGGGTAATAAAGACGGCTGTAGGTCTAGCTATGTCTGTTATCAGGGACATTTTGGCTAGGACAGCGGTGCTACAACCTAACCTTATTTCGAATTCCAGCAGTTAGGAGTTGTTTTACGTGCACAGCAATGTGTACGCCAGGGCCTATTTTTGTCCCATCCGAAAGACTAGACACTTGAACTAAACCTACTGGGACGGATGAACAATCAAAACACGTTCTTTGTCATGTCAACGCCCCCTCAGGAAAGGGTTTTGGAATGACAAGAAAAAAGTACTTACGTAAAATGAAATTCACCATCAACGTCAAGACTTTGAGAATTGAGTTCTTCGGGTTCCCGGACTCGGTATATAATATTTCTAGAACCATCACCAGCATGGTCTCCAGTGTCAGCAATATAAATACAAGAATGACTACCACATGGTCCCATAGCTAAATCCTCCCAATCGTAATTAGCTACACCCGATATCTTCAACTCGGCGACCGTGGAGCCAGTGCTACTGTCAACAGCGAAGAGTCTACTGGAACCGCCTTTATCATTGTGGGTGTAGATGACTCCCGGGAAGACTCTGCTGGCAGCTAATCCTGATGCTTCATCAATATCATTGTCCTGTATGGAGCTGAGAATCTGGCCTGACGAAAACGTCGGAGCGGCTGAAAAGGTAGCAGTGAATTTATTATGATTTATAACTTATTATGTCATTAGGAATTTAGTTTTTTCCACGTGCAATTTCGTAACAGTTGTCGATTTTCTGAACAAAACAAAAGCCTTGGATCTGAGTGATAATAAGAATGATAACCAAAGTCGGAATAAGGTGCATGTATTCATTAGCCCAGTAGGAGCAGAACAGTGGGACGTTTCATTTCATTTAAACCTGGGCTGTTCCCATTCCAAACAAAATAACTATTAATATGCGGAGATCCAGAACGTCTGAAACTCTCGACTGTTTGAGTCTTGATTATTTGGTTCAGGGCCCTGTTTCTCGAAATCTTAAATAAAGATAACATCCAAATTTTAGTGGTGTTTAAATTTTGATTGGCTTAACACTTAAATCAATCTAATAATATCCAATCAAATTACTAAAATTTGGTGAAATAGGCCCCTGAACTGTAATAATAGCTCATGCTTTAGTCCACCCAACCCACAAAAATTATTAAAGGCTTAGAGTTACCTGCTCTTGATCCACACACAATAGCGAGAATAATGAACACAGTCGCCATGATGATCTGTTGGAGGAAGTTTATACCAGTGAGCAGCTGTACACGGATATATATACACGAGAGTCAGCCCGACTCGGTCGATACTATCTTCCCACATGTCTCTCTTTTTTTCTTTTTTTAAAAAAAAAACCCCCAACCTTTTATTACACACATATGCTTATCTATAATATTGATTAAACAAACAGAGAGAGAGAGAGAGATATATATATAGAGAGATGATATATATATATATATATATATATATAGAGAGAGAGAGATGATATATATATATATAGAGAGAGAGAGAGAGAGAGAGAGAGAGAGAGCGTTTAATGATGTCAACTCGACACAAACTAGGTCATTTCGGGACTAGCATATGGTTTAATTTTATCCCAATAATTCGCTTGCGTGAAGAGGACCCGGAGAAAACCCACGAGGTTGGACAGGCAACCCTACTCCTTGTCACGTAAAACCGGGGATTCAAATTCACATCAGTTGACCCAATGTCAGGCTTTATGATACAAAGCGCACGCGCTTTACCATTCGGCCATCCGCCCCGCTCCCCTTTTCGAAGAGCACCACCCTAAGAATAATGTCAATAAAGTATTCTTTTTATATTTTAATAGCACTTGTTTGTCAGAACCTGATGCAACAGATTGCAAAAAGACCGATGGGTCAGATCAAGTTACGGTCACTTTCCATAGCCCGAGATCTTGACCGGCATATACGGCCGACGTGGAAACCATGCCACAGACATTCCGGGACCGCTTCAGTCTAGGAGGGTTGATTTCAAACAACTTCCCTTTTAAGCTTATCCTTATCAGTGGTACGGGATGGGTGGGTTGGCAAGGGACAACGTATTGAAAAGACAAAACCTGAGACTTCCCAGCGTGGAACCTGTCTAGTCCTTCGGATGGTTAGTAAATATCCCTTGTCAGTTGTAATGGAAACAATTGACGTACACGTACAGAGACCCTTAAAAGACGAGATTCAAAATAGGCTAAGTGTGGGTCGCAGGGCCATAAAATTCATTTCCAAACCTTTTTAAAGACCCAATAATACCACTCTTGTTGTAACTGAATAAAATTTCCCAATCTTTATTCCGGTCATCAAATTGTACTATTTTACAATATTCCAATTAATTGATGATACAAATTTCATCTTAACACACCTAATTTTAAAAATTGGAAAAATTCAACTATAGACTATGCCGTTACATGTTTTGAAAAACTTTACGTAAACCCTTTCAAATGCAACTTGGATTTAAACATATTTTCGAACCCTCTGGACATGTATGATAGGTTGTAATGGATAATTTACACAACAGGTAAGACACTTGAACATCCAGAAGTTAAAATAAGGCTAATTTTTTTTATTGTCTCTTTAAAATATAAGTTGGGCTCTGTGAATCTATCAATTATTCCATGGCACATTCATGATTCCACACGGCCGTCTAAATAATTTCTTATAGTTTGCCATCTTGATTTCCTGTTACCGTGCGATGAATGGGGTTGGGATGGCCTAGTGGTCTAGAGTGCCGCGCTTCGACTTCTAGCTGGCCGGCCACCTCTGGCTTGCTGCTGTGATTTCGAGCCCTGGTGTGAGCGTATGTGGCATTGAGATAGAGGCGCCTTCTCAACCTCGTGGGTTTCCTCCGGGCACTGCGGTTTCCTCCCACTGCTAAAGACCCCTACGCGCAAGCGATTTATTGAAGTAAAATTAAATCATATGACCTAGTTGTGTTGAGTGGACGTTAAACCCCATTTCTCTCTCTCTCCGTGCGATGAATATCCTTATAGTGTGCCAGGTTTCCGTAGATGTTAATACGTCACGTGATATCCTACATTTGCATATCAAAGTTGATGCTCTGCCAAAGATGTTATGTAGAACGCGTGAAGGACAAATGAGATGTGGCAGAGCACAAATGTAAAATGTAATGAGAAAAATGAAAAATGTAGACACGTAAAAAAAAACAGCATTTTCCCACTAAACACTATTTGTCATTTGACACTTAATATCTGACGTTTTACAATTAATTACCTTAGAGGTATTTGACTTTATCATTACCGGAATTAGGACTTTGCACATTGTACTTTTTAATATACCGGTAATCAATGGAAACATTTTTGCAAAGTATTTCATATTGGCAGCGATACCCTTACATACATATCGGTATGCATCGGTATCTTATCGCTTGAATCATTTTTGAAATAAATTCGCCACGTAATGAGAAAATTCATTAAAAACATACGAAAATTAATTTAAATAGATATAACAAATATGTTACAATATAAAGATAAAAATATGATATGCAGAGGTATGAAAATTAATGAAAATGATAAAAAAAAAATACCATGCTCAAAATAAAGATTAATTTGAAATGCAGAGATATCGTCTGAAAACCTAATGATAAGAACACTATGTTGAATTAATAAAGTTATGAAAATTTTTCAAAAAGTGAAAATGATAAGTAAACAATATGTTCAAAATAAAGATTAATTTGGTATGAAGTGATATAAAAATTGATCAAAATGATAAGAACATTATGTTGCAATATAAAGATTAATTTGAAATGAAGTGATATGAAAACTGATCAAAATGATAAAAAAAAACATGCTCAATATAAAGATAAATTTGAAATGCAACGATATGAAAATTTATCGAAATGATAACACAGATGTACAATATATAGATTATTTAGATTAATTTGAAATGCAATGCAATAAAATATTAAAGAGCACATAAAGTGACTAAGAAAACTTCAATGTACGTAAAGCTTGATTTGATAATTGTTTAGTGTTTGCAATGTCTATTTTCTGTCTTGTCTGCAGGTTTATCCTGTAGAATTGTTTTGTTTGTTTTGCGTGTAGTGCAGTCCTCCTGCATTTACTAAAAGTGTTCACAATATACATTTCACAATAATTCCACACCAGTCTGATTAAATTTTTTCGATATATTTCCGGTTGCTTCAATAGGTTTGGTCATCTTGGCTCAGTTTTCGAGATTGGTGCCAAAACTCAAACACGCCCCGATGTCTGCTGCGTCCGCAGTGAGCTGCCACTGTCGACATGTCTGTTACAGTGAGCTGCTATTAGGGCCAGTGGTGGACCAGAGAGTCAAAATAAGATTTAGTTGATACTTGCTGAACGCCATGATATTAGATCCGTGGCAGACACGATTATCCGCCCGGTTTGCCCACGTTGCTTAAGATCCTTCCGCGCAGGCGAATTATTGAAATAAAATTGAACAATGTGTGTCCCGAAATGAGTCTATGTTAGGTGGATGTCAATCTTTAAGTGATTTTCCTCAGAATGGCTGCATTGATTTGTTAGGAATCATCCTTAGATTCACTCTGTAGGCAATTTACTTGGGGGATATTAGGTCACGAGGGGCCCCACGGCAGAGGCGCACTCTATTTGATTACCCCCCCTTATCGATGGTGAGGACGCCCATTGAGTAAAATTTTATCATGAAAGAAAATGACAATAAAAGCAAAATGAATTTGACAAAAAATATTTTTATTAGTTTAATCATTTCAGATAAAAAATCAATCGAATTAAAATACAGATCTATATTTCGTTTGGTTTTCTTTATAATTTCTATGGCCTACAGTCTACACTTCTACAATTCATCTCCCAAACAGAGTTGTCTTCCCTTGCAGTACTACAATCTGTTATATAGAGGATTAAGAATGTCTTTTTATATTGTCTGCGATATCACTTCGGTGGAAGCGGACGTAAAATAAAGCTATTTCACACACTCTTTTTATATTCACTACTGATCAGTGTGACACTACTAGTGTAATGAAGACATCTAAAACGAAATTTTTAACCATAAAAAACGAAACGAAATAGGGTCTGTTTTTTAATCATTTCTGATAAAAATACAATGAAAAATGAAAGGAAACTGGTATTAAAAAAAACTACAAAATAAATTCAAAAGGTTAGGCCTCTGAATGTGTATAATGGTTGTGTGGTGGTGGTCTGGTGGGTATGGGGGGATTTGTGTGGAGGGGTTCTGAGTATATGTTTGGTGGGGTATGGGGATTTAGGGGGGGTATTTGTGTGGTGGGGTGTGGGGATTTAGGGGGGGGGGTATTTGTGTGGTGGGGTGTGGGGATTTAGGGGGGGGGGGGGTATTTGTGTGGTGGGGTGTGGGGATTTAGGGGGGGGGGGTATTTGTGTGGTAGTGTACCGTGTGGATATTGGGGGGGGGGTATTTATGTGGTGGGGGAATGCGTGTAGATATAGACCTTAGCGAGCACCAATTAGCTAAACGGTGGAAGTGGGGTAAGTGCATATCGTTATTCCAAGTAAACAAATGTCTTCAGACAAAGATGAAGTTAAAAATCAGAAAATAAAACATAAATGGAATGTTCATTTTATAATATTTCAGACTGACAAATGTATTGTCTTTGAGAGTCAAGACAAGTTTAAACAAGACAGAAAATTCTAGACAATTAACAATGGCAAAAAAATCAATACAAACAGGTTAACAAAGGAAACATAAAAATGACAGAAAATTTATAGAGGTTAACTTTGATAAACGACAATATTCAGGGGCGTGTCTTGGAAATTTAACAGCAGGAGGTCAGATGGGGGGAGGGGTGAAACTTCAAGTTTCACATCTGATCGGGTGGAAATACCCACGAAGTTGATAAATTCAGGACCCAAATTTACAAAGCCAGCCATCTCCGACTTCAGTTAACATTCTGTGGTGCAAATTTTTCCTATAGATTTATGCTAATACAAAATATAAAGTATTCTACAGTGTTTTCTGTAGTAAATTTAACGGGAAGTTAACAAACAACACGTTACCAAGATATGTCCGTTAGAGTTTAACGGCTTGTTAAAATAACTTAGTTTCGAGCAACCGACCCCTGAATATTAAGTTACAAAAAAAAAGAGTAACATACAAATTACTATATTACTTGTTATATCACAGTCATTTTAATTGATATATATATATATAGACATTTCGCACAGAGGTCAATTTTTTTTCTATCAGATTTCATAAAAATTTGGGGGGGGGGGGGTGTATCTATTTATAAACTTCTATAATTTGATATTCAAAAATTGCCTAATGAACAAAACCTGTTTAATATTTATTTATTTAAGGCAACGTTTTGAGTCTGGTTGATATTGATTGATCAGTTAGTACATGTATTTATTTATAACAACGATTTGAGTCTGGTTGATCAAACTTCTTGCACGCTGCTGGTTTCACGGAGCCCTGTAATTAAAAAATACAAATTTAAAATGGCGCTGGCAGATGATTTCTTCGTTATTACATAGTGGTATTGAGAGAGAGAGAAATGGGGTTTAATGTCCACTCGACACAAACTTGTTTTTAATTTTATTTCAATAATTCGTTTGCGCTTAGGGGTCTTTAGCAGTGGGAGGAAACCAGAGTGCCCGGAGGAAACTCACAAGGTTGAGAAGGCGCCCCTATCTCCATGTCAAATACGCTCACATAGGGCTCGAAACCACAGCCGCAAGCCAGGTGACCGACAAGCTACAGGTCGAAGCGCGGCACTCTAGACCACTAGGCCATCCCGACATCCTCGTGGTATTGAACTCAGAACATATCTAGGAATCCTCAATTGTCAGTTGCATCATAAGGTTTGTCATTGAATCAAGAGATCACAGTGGATAAGTGGATAAGGGGCTAGTTCGCTAGCCTGGAGGTAGAGTGTTCGATCCCTGCATTGGCAGAGAAAGTTCATCTCGATTTTCCGGCGTGATTTCCCCTTGTCAGTGATGCAGAAGGAGGGACTGACAAGGACAGCTGCCTAGTCGTTCGGATAGGACGAAAAACCGAGGTCCCGTGTACACATTGGCGTGCTAGTTGGAATTCAGTTGCTGCCCGGGCAAAATTTCCCTCATAGCACACTGTATGGCGTATGCCCATCTTCAATTAGCCCAGGTTAGGTGCTTAAGCGTAGGACATTAACCCCATTTCATTCATTCATTGTCATTGAATCAAGTGTCGGGGTATCGATTCCCAACTTGTACTTGACAAGGAGTAGGATGGCCTGTCGTGGGTTTCTCTGGGTCCTCCAGTTTCCTCCCACTGTAAAAGACCCCTACATACAAGCACATTAATGAAATGAAATTGAACCATATGTTAATCCAAAAATGACCTTGTTTCAACGGCGGCGCCAGCCGGTGCTGGGTGGGGGGGTAAAAAGCTATGGGGGTGTGGGGGCTTTGCTATGGGGGTGTGGGGGCTATGGGAGTGTGATGGCCATGATTTTTAAAAGTGGCTCCGCCACTGCCTGGTTTGTATAAAAGGGTATTTATCTATCTATCAAATTCCATGGATGGTCACGATATTTTCTTATTCATGTGATGCATTCCGCTTTTCACTGGATTTGGGATTTGGGATTATAAGAATTCAATTCTGGAACGTTTAATTGTGTAAGCCCAATGCCCATTGTGTCCCCCCCCCCTTCTTTCTCTTAAAGGCTGGGTAAAAGAATCTCCAAGAGACAGGAGTGATGTCAATATACTCCAACATGAAATACATGTATGGGCATATAACAAGTGAAGTAAAATCTAACTTACTTGATATGTTTTACAGATTAGTTTAATTAAATCAGCCTCGGCTTCCTTCTCGAGTCTTTCTGTATGTACCTGATAGAAATAAAGTTCATCAAGAAATTAAATCATAATATTATTATGTTAAACTGGATATCGATGGAAAGGAAAATTATTCAATTGCAGTATAAGCTATTATTCAATTCTAGGGTGGGAAGGGGCAAAATAGTCTGGACCCCCTCATGCCAATTTTACATAAAACTGATATCCACAGAAAGGACAATTATTCGTTTGGATAAATGCATCAATTGTAGAATTAGCCTCTATTCATTTCCAGGTGCGTGTCAAGAGGGTAGGAAGGGGCACAGGAGTCTAGTCCCCCTCAAGTAGAGCATTTTTTTCTTCTAATTCATTGAAATAAATGAAATAAACAAACATGCACCTACATGTTAATCAGCAGAATTATTACCTCAGTAGGAATAAATCAATTTAATAACCGTGGGCAGGGTCTAAACTGTCTCAAAATCCATGTTGAAGTGTGTATGTGCAGTCAATTCTAGTAATTTCATACTTTCAAGGGACATTTTGTATGCCCAGTCATGCACCCAGTAGTGTTTATCGTGTGTCTGTGCCGTTTTAATTATATGAATGAATGAATTAATGGGGTTTTCGGTCCTACTCTTCTGCACCTAACCTTGGCTAATTGAAGACGGGCATACGCCATACAGAGTCCTATGAGGAAAATATTTGCCCGGGCAGCAACTGAATTCCAACTGCCAAACAGTAGGACGTTAACCCCATTTCATTTCATTTTCCTTCATAGCATATTGGTCACTGGGTATGTCGGTCTTCATGAGCCTGGTTGGTGTAGAAACGTGGGATGTTAAACCCAATTTCATTCCATTTATTCTGGTCGATACTTACTCCATTCAATATAACCTATGGTAACGTACTTACCCCATTCGGATGGGACAAAAAACCGAGGTCCCGTGTACAAATTGGAGTGCACGTAAAAGATCCCTTGGCAGTTGGAATTCGATATAAGAGTAGGCCGTAGCGCCGCTGCCCGGGCAAAATTTCCCTCATTGCTCACTGTGGCGTATGCCCGTCTTCAATTAGCCCAGGTACGGTGCTTAAGCGTAGGACGTTAAACCCCATTTCATTCATTACCCCATTCAGTGTAACCCATGTTAATCAACTTACCCCATTCAGTGCAACCCATGTTAATCATCAACTTACCCCATTCAGTGTAACCCAGGGTACATATTGATGTTGTGGTTGAAGAGCATCAGTTTTTACGGCCATTTCATGTTCTAGTCTGTTACCAAAACTTGAGTTAGCACATTCCAATATCCGATCTAACGGTGCACCATATATAGGACCACACTATAAATATTTATAATTATATAAATATTCAATTTTAATTATACACATATATACACTTAATTTGATTCCAGTACCAAGTTTCCAAGTCTTCACAAAGCCAGAGTCCTGCTCAAGTTGTCAGTTCAACAAATGCGTCAACAATTCATGGCGAATAAGATAAGTTAGAGTTATGCTCCCTGGTCCCGACTCGAGTTATAAGCTCTTTCAAGTCCGAGACGAATCCAAGTTGAATTATTCCAAGTCGAGTCTCATTGCGACTTAAGTCAAACTTGAGTCCTAGTTGTGGGACTTGAGCCCTCACCTTGCTATATTAAAGAAGCTAAGTCCGTAACGCAATATCATCCAAAATCTTCGACATTTAAAACACGATTTATTTTGCAATTTAAATCAGCATTGGTGATGTGGTCTTACCTGGAAGAGATAGGCTTCTGATATCCAATATTTAAGACAAAATAAACATTTTATCATTGGTACACAAATCGTGTACCATAATGCGTTCCAGCCCCAGTTCTAGCAAGAGACTCTGCAGAACGAGTCTAGACACATTGTAACAAATTAAACGGCATATGCAGACTGGAATAACCAGACACTAGAAATTTGCATTCGATTAAGACTGTTGGCCTATTTCCCTGAACATAACTGATTTGAAATTGGAGTAAAAACGGAAACCATTGAATGTAAATCAGTTTATATACATTCATATTACAGTATTATATGCGTTGCAACCCACTTTTGTCAATTTCAAGAACCCTAATGTTAGCAATTTAGCTCCTTTAAAAGTAGATTTACCTTTTTAGCTGCTGGAATAGGATCAAGTGTTGATTTCTCCATACAATGTATAAAAGGGAAATATTCTGACTGGGTCATATAATATATAGCACAAGTCTGAAAGGAAAATGATGAAACATTAAAAAACTTAATATCAAAGGGAATTAACCATCTTTTTACCAACAGGATGCAGACCACCATTCAGTGCTCTTAATCAAATTCTACATTTAACCTTTCTTTTCCAATATTAAGACTTAACCTAACCATGAAATATTCTTAGAATAATCAGAGTGAGAGAGAGAGGGGGGAAAAAGAGAGAGAGAGGGAAAGACAGGGGGAGTGTGTGTTTAATTGCTACTGGACACAAACTAGGTCATTTAAACATATGGTTTAATTTTATTTCAATAATTGGCAAGCGCGAAGGCATCTTCAGCAGTGGGAGAATGCTGATGACCCAGAGAAAACCCTACTCCCTGTCACGTACAACAGGGAATCGAAACGACACCACTTGCCTCAATGACAGACCTACTGATCTAAAGCATATACCTTAAATCATTTGGCCACTTATCTTCAAATGATAAAAAGTGGCTGTTACAAATGATGATAAGTGGCTGTTGTCTATGACAATAAGTGGCTGTTACAAATGATGATAAGTGGCTGTTACAAATGATGATAAGTGGCTGTTACAAATGACGATAAGTGGCTGTTACAAATGACAATAAGTGGCTGTTACAAATGATGATAAGTGGCTGTTACAAATGACAATAAGTTGCCGTTACAAATGATGATAAGTGGCTGTGAAAAATAATGATAAGTGGCTGTTGCCTATGAAGATAAGGGGCTGTTACAAATGATGATAAGTGGCTGTTACAAATGATGATAAGTGGCCGTTACAAATGACAATAAGTGGCCGTTACAAATGACAATAAGTGGTCGTTACAAATGACAATAAGTGTCCGTTACAAATGACAATAAGTGGCCGTTACAAATAACAATAAGTGGCTGTTACAAATGATGATAAGTGGCTGTTACAAATGACAATAAGTGGCTGTTGCAAATGATGAAAAGTGGCTGTTACAAATGATGATAAGTGGCTGTTACAAATGACGATAAGTGGCTGTTACAAATGATGATAAGTGGCTGTTACAAATGATGATAAGTGGCTGTTGCCTATGACAATAAGTGGCCGTTACAAATGACGATAAGTGGCCGTTACAAATGACAATAAGTGGCTGTTGCCTATGACAATAAGTGGCCGTTACAAATGACGATAAGTGGCTGTTACAAATGATGATAAGTGGCTGTTGCCTATGACAATAATTGGCCGTTACAAATGACAATAAGTGGCTGTTACAAATGATGATAAGTAGCTGTTACAAATGAGAAATATAGAGTAACTCACATCTATCAAGTTACCAACACATTCATCTGGTCCGTGTTGACAATTATATTTCCACAGATCACCATCTTTAGACTCCTGAAAAAAATATACAAATAATAATAATAATAATAATATGTACATTTATATAGCGATAGTTCTCCTTGCACAGAGTCATCCTCACAGCGCGTACAGTTCACTTGATTATTAATCAAGATAAGATTTCTCAAAAAGATGTGTTTTAAGTCTTGATTTAAAACAAGTAAGAGTTGGTTATGATTTAATGATTTCTGGTAGGTTGTTCCACTGTTGAGGTGCATTAACTGAGAATGATCTGTATCGGAATGATTTTAGCTTCCATCCAGGCCCGAGGCTAGTGGGGGGGCCGGGGGCGCGAGCCACCCCCCCATAGCCGTTCCTGTGGGAATTTTTCTGTCTGCGTCGGTAAAAAAAAGCTGGTTGGAGGTCAGGTATTCGATCCCTGCATTAGCTGAGAACGTTCATCAGGATTTTCCACATGGTTTCCTCTTGTCAGTGGTTCAGGCCGGACAAGGACAGCTGCCTAGTCGTTCGGATGGGACGCATAAGGTCCTGTGAATACACTGGCATGCACGTAAAAGATCGCATGGAAGTTGGAATTCGATATAAGAGTAGGCCATAGTGCCACTGCCCTGGCAAATTTTTTTCATAGCACAATGTATGACATACAGTAGCGGATTATCATTGAGGATGATGAGGCTTCAGCCTCAGGCCCAAAGATTTTGTAAAAAAAAATAATTTAAATTTGTCTGATACGATTAAAAACACATAGACAATGAATGTTAGGGGGTGTGGTTTAGGCCCAACAGGAACCAGCATAGGCCCTGACCCGAAATTAATTAGGCGCACACAATTTTAAACAGGCCCTTATAGGCCCTCCAGCAACTGGCGCCTCAGGCCTTGTCGGAGCTTAATCCGCCACTGATGACATATGCTCATCTATATTAGCCCAGTCGGAGCAGAACATTATTACATTAAATCCCATTTCATTTCATTTCATAATAATTATAGTACAGTCATTTTTATAAGCAAATTCGAAATGAACATTCTTTTTTATTGATCACACTATATTGTTTGTTCTGTCTTGGTTTTGTAATGCAGATTTCCTTTAAGGATATCTCCCTTGCCTTTGACTATTTACATATCTAAATTTTGTGGGTCAAGGTGGCTAAGTGGATAAGGCGCTGGTTCGCTAGCCTGGAGGTCGGGTGTTCGATCCCTGCATTGGCTGAGAAAGTTTATCTTGATTTTCCGACGTGATTTCTCCTTGTCAGTGATACAGAAGGAGGGCCTGACAAGGACAACTGGCTAGTCGTTCGGATTAGACGAAAAACCGAGGTCCTGTGTACACATTTGAGTGCATGTAAAAGATCCCTTGGCAGTAGGAATTCAATATAAGAGTAGGCCGTAGCGCCGCTGCCCAGGCAAAATTTCCCTCATAGCACACTGTATGGCGTATGCCCGTCTTCAATTAGCTCAGGTTAAGTGCATAACAGTAGGATGTTAAACCCCATTTCATTCATATTTAAATTAAAGAGAAAACTATATTTGCTCCATAAAACAACTTATGGACAATGAAAAATGAAAAAAGCCGGACTCCATTATATTTCATGTTTTTTCCCCTGCTAGTACAGCTGTCTAGTTGTTTGAAAGGGATGAAAACTGACGTCCAGTGTACATATTGCCAGGCATGTAAAAGATGCCTTAAATTTATATTTGGGTGTCTCAAGCAGACATTGATCGGTATAAAGTAGGGACCCAGTCATCCAGGGGTCAGCATTATACTGTAGATAGGGTGGAGCCAGTTAGTTTGATCTTAACCCGTAGGTCGTTAAATAACATCCTGGCGGGGGGGGGGGGAGGGGGGCGGTTGCTCAAAGCTTTGTTATCTTTTAACGATCTGTTAAACTCTTAACGGACATACATGTATCTTGGTAACGTGTTGTTTCTGTTAAATTTACTACAGAAAAGTTATTTTTTATATTAGTAAAAATCTGTAGTGAAAATTTGCGCCACAGAATGTTCGGGGCCTTTATTTCCAGCAACATTCTTTCTCTCTGTTAAAGTTAACAGATCGTTAAAAGATAACAGAGCTTTGAGCAACCGCCACAGGACAACTGTCACTCACTGTGTGTAGGGCGTAACATAACGCCTTGAAGGTATTTTCCCCAACCTATTCTTACAACATAGTTCGTCACTTAAGGGAATCCCCATTCCCCCCATATCGCAGCATTTGCATAATGGCTCTCCTGATTGCGTAGGACGGAATAACCTACCTCTGCATTACCATATGGTACAATGGTCAGGTTCATTATTTTACCAACAGCCTGGTAAGCTGGAAAAAGCTGTTCAGCAAAAAATTCTCTACAATCAGGACATAATGATTCGTAATACAGAGTAAAGTTCACCAGTGGTCCATCAGATTTAACATTCCAACTGTTGACAGCACATTGTTCTGTTACCTGATTATATACAAAATACAAAATTATGAAAGCGCAGGTCGAGGGATGTGGGCAAGGTATTTTGATTTACCCTTGTTTATTCTCAACAATAAGGACATAATGATTCATGAGAGAGAAAAAGAGAGAGAGAGGGAGAGAAAGAGAGACCCTTCACTGTGACTCAAGTTCTTATCTCTTTCAAGTTGCCAGTTGTCCCAGCTCTGGAGTCACAATGAATATTTCAAGTCAAGTTCCCTCCTCTGGTGCAGGCCCGTAGCCAGCTTTCTGGCGGAGGGGGGGGGGCAGCCTGGCTGATAGAGGGCGGGATGGTTCTCTTCCCCCCGGCCATATGGTTGACAACTTTTTGTCAGGGGGGCAAGATTATTTCTAGGGGGGATTTGCGCCCCCCAGGCCCCCCCCCCCCGCCTTTGCTACGTGTCTGGTCTGGGGTCTTGCTATATATACTCTTTACCTGGGGTTAAAAATACTGGTGTCATGATTTGGCTTGATACCTTTCATTATTTAAAAGGAGAAAAAGAGAGAGAGAGAGAAAGAGAGAGAGGGGGGAAAGAGATAGAGGGAGAGGGAGAAAGAGAGATAGAGGGGGAGGGAGAAAGATAGAGGGGGAGGGAGAAAGAGAGATAGGGAAGTGAGAAATAGATAGAGGCAGAGGGAGAAAGAGAGATAAGGGAAGGGAGAGAGAGAGAGATGCCACTCGATACAAACAAGGTCATTTTGAAACTAATATGGTTCAATTCTATTTCAATAATTTGCTTGCGCATAGGGGTCTGTAGCAGTTGTGAGAGGAATCTGAGACCTGTAGAAAACCCTACTCTCTGTCAGATAGAATCGTTAGCACCTCCGAATTGTTATCCCGTGCACGCTGTATCATGAGGTCTGTCATTGAGAAAACTTGCGTTGTTTCAATTCCCCAGTTGTATGTGACAAGGACTATACAGTCTCGCCTGTCCAACCTTGTGGGTTTTCTTCAGGCCCTCCAGTTTCCTCCCTCTGCTAAAGACCCCTACAAGCAAGGTTCAACAAAGTCAAACAGGGCCATACATCTAGACAAAATTAATGTAAATTCTGTGAATAGGCTTTGTTTCACTATAAATTCCATGTGATAACTTTTGTTGTTAGAGTGTTCACAAGGTGTAACAAAGTGAAACAAGGGCCATAACTCCAAGAGAAACTAACGGAAATTATCTAATTCAAATAGGCTTCTTCATCTCACTAAGGTAAATAACCATGGACCTTATTATTAAGAGGAGAGAGAGAGAAATGGGGTTTAACTTTCACTCGACACAAACTAGGTCATTTTGGGACTAGCGTATGATTTTGAATTTTTATTTCAATAATCCGCTTGCGCGTAGGGGTCTTTAGCAGAGGAAGGAAACCGGAGTGCCCGGGGTAAACCCACGAGGTTGAGAAGACGCCCCTATCTCCATGCCACACAGCTCACACCAGTGCTCGAAACCACAGCTGCAAGCCAGAGGTGACCGTCCAGCTAGAGGTCGAAGCGTGGCACTCTAGACCACTAGGGCCTCCCAAACCCCCTTATTATTAAGGCTTATTATAATACAGGTAGTATAAGTATAAGGTAAATGAAAAATAACACAATAAATTAATTTCAAAACAATCAGATGATAAATGTAGTCTGTAGAGTGTTCACAAGAATTTGTTGACGACGGACTGACGGACAACAATATACGACAACATTTCTAAGTGGGCGTATATACAAATCGAAAGTAGCGAAAGGAATACAAACCTGACATAACTCGGCGATTTCTTTTGACGAACACCACAAATCAGGGGGAAAATTACACTTAGTCGACGCGGATATAGAAATTAAATTCACAAGAACAACTGCCAAAAACTTCATTTTGCTTGCAAGTGACAGAATTAAGCTAATCTTTCTTGGTAGGTGTGTGTTACGCCGCCTTCGTGCACAAAAGGATCAACAATCACACGGCTCGTTGTTTATTATTTGTATACATTAGACTTGATTGTCCAGACTCGAAATATCCTCGGGACCGTAATTGTTCATGTTTAAATTTAGTGAAAATTATCGCAGAGATCGAATTGATGGTTTATCTATCAGCATATGTCAGTAGAGTTTGTTTATTATAATAAACTGATACAAAACACAAACGAAATATCTACATTATTCTTAAATTAGGTCACTGGAAACGGCTGATATGCTTGTAACCGTTGACATAATTGACCATTGAGCCGAACACTACCGATTTATATATTGAATCACATGACGGTAAATTTAACCTTCACTTTACTTTTGTTGACTTTTGTTGTTGTAAAAAAAGTGTTTGTCAATTGTCATTATTATCCACTTAACAATCAGTACGCGTGATTGGAAAAGTTTATAAATGAAATAACACGGGGTTAAAAGTTCTGCTGTTCTGCACAGACTCGGCTATAATGAAGACGGACATAATTTGTGCTAGGTTTTATCGTCCTATCCGAACGACTAGACACTGTCCCTAATTTCCAGGTCCCCTGTGCCCCCACCCCCGCGAAAAAATGATGTGGAGTATTATTGGTTATGCTCTGACCTATCCGCCATATTTTGTACAGACTTGCCCACTGTCGAGTAACTATGTTCTTTCTTCGCTAGAGAGCGATTTTCTTGGCTAGAAAATACGTTTGCGGGCGTCCAAATTTAACAATTTTCCGGGTGAGAAACCCGATACCCACCTTCATCTGGGAGAAAACAAATTATTTGCCCCACCGCAGCCAACAGGCTGGCCACGGTAGGCCTATGTCTGCACCACTAAGAAATAAGTGGGAATCACGCCGAAAAAAATCCGTTTTTTGTCCCATCTGAACGACTAGACACTGTCCTTTGAATATATACCGACCAGCAAAAGGCCTATAATGGACTCAAATTAGGATTTTTAGTCTATATGTAGCAGTTGAAGGCTGTGTCCGATTATTATGTACCGTAGTCTATCAGTTAAAGGCTAGCACTCAGCAGGGCCGGATTACGACCCATATAGGCCTACAGCGTTAGATAGATCTATTTGATAAGGCCAGCTAAATTTTCGTCAAGGTCGTGTCGTTGTTCTTAGTGTTTATTATCCTAGCGCACGCTCAGGGTCTTTCCTATGGGAAGAAACCGGAGTACACGGAGTAAACCCATGAGGTTGAAGGCGCCACTATCCCAAGCCACATACACTCCCACCAAGGATCTAAATCACAAGCCAGAGAGGTCGAAGCGCAATACTCTAGACCGTCAAGGCTGCTGAGATGAAGCCCTTTACACAGGACCTAAGCACGTTAATAGATCATAGTCCCCTCATATATTTGTATTTCAAAATATAAATAACAGAAAAACGTAAAAAAGGCTAAATGTTTATTTTTCAAAATGAATTTTTGTACGCGTTAAACGAGGCAAAACAGGTAACAGTTATATGAAAATACAAACATACATTATGACGTCACACATAATAATGATGTCATTGTATTAAAACATACATTATACAAGAGCTAAATCTTCCTATTGCAAGTCTTTCTTTAGGCCTTAAAGGTTATATTAATTAGACATTTTAATTAACTTATCCAGACCATAACCAATTCTAGCTGCCATCGCTAGCCTGCGATATTTACTAGATTTGAATCCATTTTTTGATGGATGATTTAACGTCAAAATGGATAATCGAAGTTATAATGGCGGCGCTTTCACCCGCTTTGTTACATCATGGACCGTATAATATACGGTCCATGGTTACATAGCTGCCGTAACACTAACGACGAAAACCCAGAAAAAATAGTTAAAATTGTACTTTTAATAACGAGTGTCCAAAACTGGCTAACGGTCACAATAATGGGATAGGTCTTGCTAGGGCGAGTCGGTCACCAGACTAAAGTTACAGAAGAATATAGAACATATTATATACAGCCTTAGGATTAGAATAAATACATAATAAGATTTGATAAGATGTTAAATTGCACATAGGAAACAGATGTTTAAATACAGAAGAAGATATGGACACGGCAAGAAAGCTTGTTCTATACGTAATATATCGTTACATTAAGTTTAAATCCAACAGTTAAAAGATAGAGAGAGAGAGAGAGAGGGGGGGGAGAGAGAAATGGGGTTTAACACAACTTGGTCATTGCGGGACTAACATATGGTTTAATTTTATTTCAATAATTCGCTTGCGCGTAGGGGTCTTTAGCAGTGGGAGGAAACCGGAGTGCCCGTAGGTTAAGAAGGCGCCTCTATCTCCATGTCACATATGCTCACACTAGGGCTCGAAACCACAACCGCAAGCCAGAGGTGGTCGGCCAGCTAGAGGTCAAAGTGCTGCACTCTGATATATAGGTGAGAGATTTCACTAACAAGGGATCGAACTACTATCATTTTAACATAACTGAAAAAAACCACCTCCCTGGCAAAATGGCAACAAAATTGACAGTGGTTTAGACTGTGGGAAAGAAGTTTGCGATGGGAAGACGCGCTGTATTAGTATTAGTTGCTTTAATTGAGCTAAATAGATCCGAATGGATTTCTCGCCAACCTTTTCAACCAGAAACAAATAGTCAGTGTATTCAATCACATGAATGCGGCATGACAATATTGAATGACAAACACTTTTCATCGATAACAAAAATTTAAAAATTTTATTTATACAAAGTCACATGCTTTATTTTTACTGTCATGTGATTTCATCTATAAATCGGTAATCTTCGGTTAATATTTATTTACGTCATCGAGCATCAGGTTTCAAATGGCTGAGTTTAAAGAATGAATGAATGAACGAAATGGGGTTTAACGTCCTACGCTTCTGCACCTACGCTTCACTTCTGTACGTGGTTAAGAAGGCGCCCCTATCTCCATGTCACATACGCTCACACTAGGGTCGAGACCACAGCCGCAAGCCAGAGGTGGCCGGACAGCTAGACGTCGAAGCGCGGCACTCTAGACCACTAGCCCCCCCCCCCCCAATAGTTAAAAAAACTTGAAAGCTTAGTGAGACATTGATCAATAATTATTTTGAATAAAAGCAAATAGTAATACAATATATAGAAAGATACACTATAACATAGCGAACAGTTTATCCATGAACTGAACACAATTTAACCATTTCTGGTCTGATATACCCATTAATACTAAATTGATTACCAATAACTGACGTAAAAGCAGGCTCGGATCCAAGATTTTATCGAGGGGGGGGGGGGGGGGATACATTGGAGCAAAGGGTAATCATCAGAGTGCAAACTAAAACCAGACCACCCTCGTTCACCATACGCCAGGGCATCATTAAAGATCTACAAAGATCCAATTAAAGCCAGACTCCTGATATGCTCTATAGACTCAGTTTATTACAATACAGCTAAATATCTCTCCAAATTACTCTCACCACTAGGGAAAACGGCGTATTCGTTCATTAAGGACTCAACTGAATTTTGCACCAAACTCAAAGAGATTAGAAATCCAGGGAAAATGCTCTCCTACGACCTCGTAGTTCTATTTACAAATGTGCCTGGAGAAGATGTCCTGAAAGTCCTAGAAACCCGAATCCGCCAACTTTCATTTTATCTTTAATATTGGATACCAGAAGCCCATCTTTTCAATGTTAATATATACAGTAAATTGATCAATTAGTCGTGTTTCAGCATAGGCGTACGAGGCGGGGGGGCCGGGGGGCCCTGGCCCCCCCAAATATTTTCATGAAAAAAAAAATAGAAATCTAAAAAGAGCTCAGAATTGTGAGATCGGTCATTATCCGAGGAGTTTTTGAAAATGAGGTGGGGTAGGGTATGGCCTTGTCGGGGAAGGCTATGGTCTTGTCGGGAATGAATGCTCAGTTTGTCGGGAAGCGTCGCGCCGTATGTCGGATTTTGAATATTCTTAATAATATGGAAGCGTAAAGAAAGCAGGCTAGTCAATGAAGAACACGTACGCCATCTGAATAAAACTAGCACGTACACATGACCCTTCTCAGTTCTTGAGTACTGTGTTCCTGTATATTGGATGAAAAACTTAAAAAAGTGTCGTCGATTGATTAATGGATTCGGTTACAGTACAAGATAATTGTAAATGTTGCCCACGTCTTATAGTAACTCATGAATTAAGTTCTCGCGCGTTTTTTGTCAAGTTAGTTGTGTGCGGTACCGTATTTATACAATCAAGGGACACTTGGTGAGAAAACTGTCAAAATT
The DNA here is from genome assembly GCA_917208275.1 of Patella pellucida. NCBI lineage: Eukaryota > Metazoa > Mollusca > Gastropoda > Patellidae > Patella > Patella pellucida. Next base: position 6,578,055 of record OU795038.1, read on the forward strand.
TGTAAAAACTGTTTGTTGTCAAAACTGTTGGGATTGAATCGAAGTGAAGTCCATATTTAATTTGTTGTCAGGGCGGACGCACCGCTTATATAACTCCAATGATATGAGTGTACACTCTCTATTGCTGATATTTAATATCAATTCGATAAAAAAAAATCAAAACTATTTTCAGTACTGATTTAAATACTGCTAGCATATAGAAGATTACTAATGCTTTAGCAGTACTAAAATCAGTATTGAAGATTTGAAAATTTTATGCAGTACTGCCGTGAAAATTGAAGGAAACGTATCTACTATGGAGTCGCAGTCAAATAACCGATAGAAAGATCATGGCGGCAAAATACAATGTACGTCCTGCCAACAGATAATGGACAAAGGACACTTTAAATTGCATTGCAAGAGAAAGCATGGTCACAACACATCTGACATTAAATTCACTAGGATATTAGAGAGTAATCAGAAAACGTTATCGTCACTATTTTCTGCTACGAAACAGCAAAATCCGGATAACGATTCTACTGATAATCGTTTGACTTGTTCTTCTTTTTGTATAATATTACTAGATGTAAATAAACTTGAACTAAAATGGTCATTTACATATTAAAAGTATATAAATTTTACAAGTTTAAAAAGTCTTCTATCTTTATTCTAGATCTAACTATCTTAGATATGGATAAAAAAAATGTGAACTGTCATATAATGAAAAACGTGGCAAAAGTAAATCGTAATACGAAATATATATAAATTGTAAATTGGAACTCTTTTAAAATGGTCATTCATATATTAAAAATAGATAAAGTATATACAAGTCTCATAAAATGAAAAATGTGGCAACAATAAATCGTTCGACTTGTTCTTGTTTTTGTAGTAATAGAGCTTGTATTTAAAGATGATTTTTCACCAGTTTTTATGCCGCAACTGACATAATATACTACCCACTCCAAATTACTAGAAAGTATTCGAAATGCCTGGAAAACGCGTCTACGGCCGTCTGGTTTTCAAAATTTTCTGTTCATGTTTTCGTAGTAATAGAGTTTGTAATTTAAAGATGATTTTTCACCAGTTTTTATGCCGCAACTGACATAATATACTACCCACTCCAAATTACTAGAAAGTATTCGAAATGCCTGGAAAACGCGTCTACGGCCGTCTGGTTTTCAAAATTTTCTGTTCATGTTTTCGTAGTAATAGAGTTTGTAATTTAAAGATGATTTTTCACCAGTTTTTATGCCGCAACTGACATAATTTACTACCCACTCCAAATTACTAGAAAGTATTCGAAATGCCTGGGAAACGCGTCTACGGCCGTCTGGTTTTCAAAAATTTCTGAGGGAGGTCCCCCAAACCCCCCGTCATGTGCTTCGTCCCTGCGGCGCTCGCGGGCGGACGGCTTCGCCGCCCACGTCACCGCGGACTCTAAAGAAATAATAATATATTTGTCGGGAAAATAAGCTGGCCCCCAAACAAGTTCGGTCCCGTACGCCTATGCGTGTTTGCAATGTCAAGGACTTTGTGTGATGTTGAGTTTGCGACTTATCTTCTTTAACAACCACTTATATTTTTATATTTATCAACCGGGTTGGTGAGCGGTGAGCCACTCAATATTTGCAAACAGCATAATTTCAAACATATCTGAACGGTAAAACCCATCGATGCGCAATAGACACAGCATAAGCTTGAACATATCTGAACGGTAAAACCCATCGATGCGCAAAAGACACAGCATAAGCTTGAACATATATGAACAGTAAAACCCATCGATGCGCAATAGACATAGCATAAGCTTGAACATATCCGAACGGTAAAGCCCATCGATGCGCAATAGACATAGCATAAGCTTGAACATGTCTGAACGATAAAACCCATCGATGTGAAATAGACAACAGTCCTTACAATATAGTATGGTTAAGTGAGAAACTGAAACGTAACTAAATTAAAACGAAACGATCAGCGACGAACCCCCGTAACTTCCACGAACCAGCATGGCTGGGCTTAATCGTCAAAATGGAGGCGATATTTTCTGATTGAATGAGTCTGCATGGTTGCTAACGTAAGCTTGTTGTCAAGTCTTTATCGTGGATTAAAAGATGAATATTCCACCGGGTCATTTCTTTCTGTTAACTATCTATCGTAAAACGAATTTTCAAATTTGAATCATGCATTTTTGTCTTATAGATATGGTCAAACCAGTCATTTTGAGCCACAGTAAACCAGTTCTTCCAGTCTCCAACTTCACCTGCAATTAAAAAAAAGAAGAAAGAAGTATTTAGCAACAATATCCAATCTGATAACAATACAGATCCTATTTCGTTTCGTTTTTTTTTTGTTCTAAATTTCTTTTTACTTGTCTTTACTACACTAGGATCTGGAAGAGTTGTTATATTTACCGGCGTTCTGGTTGAGTGAGGGATAAGCGAGTGAAATTGTCTGTTACGGCGAGATCTTGGCGTGCGATGCACGGAGCTGTACGTAAACCACTAGTAACGACAACGCTGATTGAGAAATCTATGTCTGACGTCATGGGATCAAAAGCCGCTCGTACGGTACCTGGTGCTACCGGAGAACGCTAGATCGAAGACGGTCCTTAGCATTTTATGACGTCATATGTGAATTTGGGGTTAGGGTTAGGGTTAGGGGCCTGCGACCTTCCAGTACAACCGGTCAGATCTTCATGTAGTATAAAAAACGACACGACATATTGTAATCAGGTTGTATCAATGTCGTTAGAGTAAAAATAGATTGCTGAAAAAAATTAAAGATACATTATGTTGTCCGTTCTTGCTATAATAGTTCAAAAAAAGATAACGGAAAATGAATATATTGAAAATTTCAGGCTAATTACTCGATTTGCATTTGATCGTGCATATAATAGTGTTCGTGTGAATTGATGTCCAAATAATAATTAATATAACATTTCAAGCTAGAACCAAAGACCTACAATAGACACATATTGCTCTTACATAATTCCTCTTAAAGTCCTGTGGACATTCGCAGCCCTTGAATTAACATTTTTAAAAACTTTTTAATCCCAATTACCTTTACGATACATGATAGGTTCTCCGTTAAAGACTTCTAAATTTCCTTTGTCTTTCTTCATCTGTTTAAAACAGCATTTCTCACACACTCTCTTTATAAAATCTTCATCATAATTTTTACCCAGAAAATTTGCAATCTGGGTTATCCCTTTAATGGGATCCTGTGAAAATAAACAATGAAATGAAATGAAATGGGGTTCCGTTTAACGTCCACATTCGAACGACTACAGTTGTCCTTGTCAGACCCCCCCCCCCGCCCTGTGCCACTGACAACGTGAATACACATCGGAAAATCCCGATAAACAATGAAATAAAAGTTTAGCGTCCCACTGTTCTGTCCCGACTGGGCTAATGAAGACGGGCATACACCTTGCGGTGTGCTATGAGGGATATTTTACCCGGACTGCGGCGCTACGGCCTAATCTTTTTTCTTTTTTTGAATTCCAACTGTCCCATCCGAAGGGCTATACATTGTCCCTTGCCAGGCCCTCCGTCCTGCATCACTGACAAGGGGAACCACGCCGGAAAATATCGATGAACTTTCTCGACCACTCACTGATTCACCGCAGCTCCGTAAAATAATCAAAATAAATCCATTAAATGTCATGTCAAGAAGGGACAAACTCAACGTCGCATTGACAGACATGTTGTCATGGATGATTGACACTATCACACATATTAGAATCTGACCTTTCAACAAAGTTCAAGTCTTCCCTTCAGTGACGTTTAGATGTGGTAGCACGTGTAGATTTCACGCGAGGGAAAAGTGTGGTCAGAAGATAGTGTGTCATGATACGGAAATGAAATGAAACGGGATTTAATGACCTATACTGTTCCGCTCCGACTGGGGTATTGAAGACGGGCATACGCCATAATTATAGTGTGCTATGAGGAAAATTTAGCCCTGCCAATGGCGCTATGTCCTACTCTTACATCGAATTCCAACTGCCAATGATTCGTTTATATGGGACCTCGGTTTTTCGTCCCATCCGAAAGACTATACATGTACGATGTCCAATGCCTGGCCCCCCGTCCTGCACCACTGACAAGGGAAAACCACGCCGAAAATTCCCGATGAACTTTCTCGGTCAACGCAGGGATTGAACACGAGACCCCCAGGTTATCGAGCCAACGTCCTACTCACCGAGCCACCGAGGCTCCGATATAGAAATGAAATGAGGTCTTAAGTGGGGTTTAACATCCTACTTTTATTTCAAATTTCAACTCAAGAGTTGTTTTACGTGTACGCCAATCTATACGGGACCTCGGGTTTTGGTCCCACCCGCACGGCTATACGCTGTCCCTCGCCAGGCCTGCTGCCTGCGTCCTGTACCGTTTACATGGGACATCCAGACAGAGGCGGATCCAGGGGGGGGGGGCGGCTCCCCCTAAATCCCTAAAAAACAGTATATAAAAAAAGATATGCGCCACAAATCACCACTGACACCCCGATTTTTTCAAAAATTTTCTCAGGGGACCCCCAGGGGCCCTCTTACTTGATTTCCTGGAACTGCCTCTGCATTCAGGTTAGCGAGCCCACGTATTACTCACCGAGAAACCGCGGATCCCGCCGCTCAAAGAATATTTACAATTAAAGGGAGATAACCCACACTTACCTCTTGTAAATCCTCATACGAAAGAGGCAATATGGGAAGATTAGTCTGACCCACCATCGCCTTCTCCCAACCAAGAACATAATCAAACCAAGAACCATAATCAACTAAAATATTATATTAAATACTGTTATAGAATGTATAGTACTGTATTCCCAAAACTCTATTAAAGATGCATTATTATGTGAGAGTTAATGTAGATCTATATTTTGACCAAGGGATTTCTCGGGCCATTGTCCCAGGAGTATGTTAACGTCCGACACTATAACCTCTATGAGTCAATCTCGTTCCCAGAGTCAGCCGCGGGGCCGGAGGCCTCTAGGGCCATAAACCGTCCATTTTCTGCAAATTGTTCCACACCTCTGATTGGTCAATCGTTTTTGGGTCGATTTCTCGAAAACTAGAGGTCGGATCGTCGTTTCGTTTGTTGTAAAATGATCCTTGAGTCAAATACCACTCGCTGACATAAAAAAAATTGGATCCTCAACGTACTCATTCAAGTTTTGATAAGGATCTATTTTCTACGCGTGGGTATATTTCTAAGTGATTTGGTCATCCAGGCACGTAAAATAACTACGCGTGGGTATATTTTTAAGTGATTTGGCCATCCAGGCGCGTAAAATAAATACATGTCACACGATTCGTTACTTTCGCGAAAATGGCTACCCTGAGTCACCAGAGAAATTTCTCCCAACATTTTTTCTGGTTTCGAGATTGCTCTATGAGTATAGCTATACTTACGACGGAGTAGGGTCGCCTGTCCAACCTCGTGAATTTTCTCCGGGTCCTCCGGTTTCCTCCCTACGCGCAATCAAATTATTGAAATAAAATTAACCCATATGTTAGTACCGATATATAAGAGCTAGGTTGTTTCTCTCCCCCCTCTTTCCCCCCTCCCCCCTTCTCACTTGTGAAGTCTATAACCAATATACTTACGACGTCCGTCAAAGACCATGGGGAGATAATTCTTCCACTGACCGTGATAGTCGTAAAATTCTTCTAACTTTTTGTGATGATTGAAGTAGGATACGCTGACATCTTTAGGATTCCGCAATAAATAAATAATTTTACATTTCTTATCGTGAATGTCCAATGGCAATTTGTCGAATGGCAAATGGGTGTTTAGAGTTCGGGGGTCTGGTTGATCGTGAAAATGACTCGCGAGACTCAACTCGATCATCCCGTCATCTTTTTCCACTATTTCTAAATCTGTTGTCCCGGCTTGCAGTTGACGAGTAATCTCCCATACCCAGTGTGTGCCTGTCAAATAATAAAAATCAAATTTAAAAATCACACTAAAACATCAACTCTAATTGGTTTATCAAGTGTATGACATCATAGGGCCAACAGTAGCTCGTATGATCCCTGATGCGACCTTCAAGTAGTGCAGACCATCGAAAGTATCAAGATAGGTTGTCAGACAACGAAATATACGCCAACAGCAGCTAAATCGTCCGTGGGGTTGTCGCATATTTTTACTTTTTTCGGTAATAAAACATTTATCTACTAAACTCCGAAAATCATTAGAATTTGTTTAACTTTGATAAACTTATCCTCCATGCTATCGTTTAGTATACGAAACATTTAATACCATGGATTTAGCTGTTCAAGTTATCAAAATTCATTGAACAAAAATCAATAAACTTGTTCGACTCAAGACCATAAACTATGTGTATCAAGGGCCATAACTCTGGCAGTAATTATCGGAAATCGATGAAAATCAACAGGCTTCTGTGTCTCACAACCTTTAATGACAGTAATTATGCCATTTAGAGCAGCTTCGCTTGAGAACAGACACCAAGCTGGTTGACCGACATTTATAATGCTAAACCGACGATTTTAGTGGAAAAAAACTAAGTTTATTTCGAGGATTTTGTTAACTATTTAGTCTTTGTGGGTATGACAGATCTGAAACGGAGTAGAACCACATTTTGAAATAGTATAGGGCTTACTAATTGTTGGATATGTCGTCCATTTAGGACAGAGGTCTATTCTCGAAGTGGAGTAGACAGTTCTCTGTTCTCTGTGTGCAGAATGTATCTGGGGCCGGTTGCTCAAAGCCAGGCCCGTAGCCAGGGGATGGCACGGGGGGGGGGGTCAACTGCCCTCCCAATACTGAGTCTTGCCCCCCCCCCCCAATATCACAAGAAAATTGGCCTTTACTGTAAAATTCATGCAGATGCCCATGCTAGTTGGCCCTCCCGAAAACACTTTGCCCCCCCCCCCAACCCCCCCCCCCCCCCAACTTCCTGGCTACAGGCCTGCTCAAAGCTCCGTTATCTTTTAACGATCCGTTACCTTTAACGCTGAGAAAGATTGTTACAGGAAAAAAAGGCCGCCCGAACATTCTGTGGTGCACATTTTTTCTACAGATTCATGCTAATATTTTTAAAAGGAAAAAAATAAAGTATTGTATAATGTTTTCTGTAGTACATTTAACGCAAACAACACGTTACCAAGATATGTCCGTTAGAGTTTAACGGATCGTTAAAATAACTTAGTTTTGAGCAACCGACCCCTGATCTTTAAGAGCACCCGCAGTCCCGCACCCTGTTTAAAGCAGATTACCTGATTTGGGGTAGGCACAAACCAAGACGTCGTCGGGTCTGAGTTCGAATTCCGGTAGTTTAACCAGGGCCTCGATAGGAAAGGGAGGTAATAACAGATCGTCAACTTTAACAACGTTTACAGTGTCTCCGCCATCATCGGCAACTTTCATTGACGTCATGATAGGTAGTAGAATCTGAAAATAAAATAAAAGGAGGTTTAGCGTTCTACTTTTTTATCCCGAAATGACCTAGTTTCTGTCGGTGGACGTTAAACCCCATTTCTCTCTCTCTCGAACTTGACTAATGAGGACGGACATAGTCATTCAGTTTGCTATGAGGGATAAATTTTGCCCGTATTTTGAATTCTAACTTTCAAGGGTTCTTTAGCGTGCAAGGTACACGGAACCTCGGATTTTCGTCCCATCCGAACGACTATACGTTGTCCCTTATCCATCATTATCTATCTATTTACCAGACTGTCATGCTGTTAGTGTGACGGACATGGAACTGAATATAGATGCTCCCTTTTCACTGTTGATTTAGGCCCGCAGAGACATTCTCAGACAGGGCCCCAAAAGCTGATATTCTTTAGAACTGTTGGGTTATGGTAGAGAGTTTGCAATTCTTACTGGTGGTGTAGAGCTGTAGGGACGGCGTTGCTCAATCTTGTCACATCATCTCGCTTGGACGTGGAGTTCGTGTCATACCATATATAGATGTGTGCTATGAGGTAAATTTGTCCGTAAATTTTATAACGAATTCCAACTGTCAAGGGATCTTTTACCTGCACACCAGTGTATGCACGGGACCTCGGTTTTTCGTCCCATCGGAACGACTAGACAGCTTCTCTTGGCATGCCCTCAGTCCTGCATAACCGACAAGGGGAAACCACGCCGGATAATCTGGATGACCTCTTGGCTAGCAAGCAAGCCTCTTATCCACTAAGCCACCGGGATCACCCAGAAATCCATAGATACTCCACTGCCCCCATTTCTTTGTTGAGCATACCACTACTCAGGGCCGGCGGAAGCAATTCTTGATTGGGGGGGAGGGGGCTTCCATACTAATTCCTTATAGACGAGGGTCCAGGGGCCGCAATAACCTGAAGATAAGAGCCCCCCTACTCCGCCGAGCCTGCTACTATCGTTTCCTTTTTTCACAATCACAGCACTGTACCTTTTGCACTGTGGTGGGATTTGCCGTCCAAATTTGGTTTATTTCTGTAACAGATGGCGAGTCCTCCTTGTTGTTTCTAAGGAAGCGTACTTGCTATGTAATGTGACGACATAATATTTTAGTTGACGCACACTTGGTATCTCTTTCTGTATTTAAAGGGACAATCCCGAATTAAACAGGGGCTCAAAAATAAAAGTCTGAGAATGTATGAAAATAAAACGGCAAACTATAGGGAAATGGTGTATTTACCTTGTCTCAAAATTTCAACTCAAAATATTGAGTCGTTTGGACGTGAACGCCAAAACTGCTTATCCGGACAGGTAACCCTTTTAAGATTTCGGGTCAATTGTTTCGTTGGGTGACCTTATAAACGATTACGGTTACTTGAGAGGGTTATGCAGTGAATAACCAATGTGCCGTACTTGATAGAGAAAGGCAAATTTCAACTACACATTATTTTTATAAAGAAGTTTGGTTTAATCCAGATACCACAAAATACACATTGGGGCACCGGTCTCAAATTCAAGATGAAGACTGGCGGATTTAAGTCGTTTGAAAACGTATCATAAATACTGAAGTAGTTGCTCGGCCCTTGGCGCGAATATTTTAAGGGATTTTAACACAAAATTAAGCAGTTTTATTCTTAAAACAACTATCGGGATTAGCCCTTTAAACAGGCGGAATTAGATGTCCGAATTGTTAGCACGTGCGCACTGTATCATAAAGCCCACTATTGAGTCAACTGGCGTGATTTCGAATCCCCGGTTGTACGTGACAAGGAGCAGAGTCGCCCTTCAACCGGTTTCTTCCCACTGCTGAAGACCCCTACGCGCAAGCAAATCATTGAAATAAAATTAAACCATATATTAGTCCCGGCCGAAATGACCTAGTTTGTGACGAGTGGACGTTACCCCCCCCCCCCACACACACACACACACACTCTCTCTCTCTCTCTCCCTCTCTTTCTCCATTAAACCCTTTTTCATTTCATTTTACAAGATATCAAGATATATATTAATATAGTAACAAATTAAAATGGCCTGGCGATTCGTTTGATAACTATGAAAGTACTAGCCAAATTTTTAATTTTTAGTGTTGTTATACCTGCGAGCGTGCTCTTCTGTGTTAGATTGACGTATTTTGAGATTTCTTATGCTGGGGTTGCGTAGCTCTAATACGTCGAAGCACACAGCGCTCTTATGATATTTAATATTTTAGGAGCTTTAATCTATAAAAAATAATTATTTGACGTCGAACTGGGTTTATTAACGAATGAACACAATAACACAAATAAAGATATATTGAAATCATACTTAAAACATCAATTACAAGTTATCTATTAATGAATAATTGAATATATAATTTTAGCATATTATATTATGTGACCAAGTGTAATTCTTAGGTAATTCACATTGTCTTATTATGCATCAAGAACGTACTATTATATTAAACAATAAGCGAATATAAAGTATTATCATACTATGTGAATAATTTTAGTAAACTATTTCACATCATAATATTATACATAAAATAAACATATATACTAAATGAATTATTAGGCGACACAATAATAAACTAACTCACCTATAAGAAATATAAGTAATAATTATTTGACGTCGAACTGCGTTTATTAACGAATGAACATAATTGTCCGTATTTCGTCTCTTATATTTATACCCAGTCGCTATCGCCAACTTAATATCTTAAAAATAATTAAACTAGAAGTGTTTGAACATGTACACGATAAGGGTTAAACATATAATACAAAACGTGATATAAATTAACATATTTACATTACTGAGGACCTACTCAAATATAGGTACATACTCAATGAATGACTAAGATGCATATTAAGTAATACTAAATTATTTTACATTAGATGTTCAGAAAGGGTAAATAGATAAGACATTACATTGAGATTAGAACGATCAGGGTTCGGAGTAAAGATTAACTTATCCACTTTAAAGCCATTAGTTAATTAAGATAAGTAAATACATGTACATGTATATCAAAATATGTACTATTACATACCCACTCGATAATATGTACATCCGTAGTTTAATAGTGTAATTGTAGTAGAATCTATTTATAGCAACTTACTAAATATAGTATTGTATAATTATAGCTAGCCCGAAGGCTGTAAATAGGAGAGAGAGAGAGAGGGGGAGGGAGAGAGAGAGAAAGAGAGAGAGAGAGAGGGAGAGAGTGGGGGGTAACGTCCACTCGTCACAAACTAGGTCATTTCGGGACTTACATAAGGTTTAATTTTATTTCAATAATTTGCTTGCGTGTAGGCGTCTTTAGCTCTGGGAGGAAACCGGAGGACCTGGGGAAAACCCACTCCTTGTCCGTACAACCGGGGAATCAAAACCACGCAGTAGACACAATGACAGGCCTTATGATACAACACGTACGCGCCAAATTTTTGCCTCGCACCCTCACTCATTAACGAGAAATAGCCCGTACATACATGTGTAGGATAACACACGAGATTGGGGTTATGCTGGGGAAAGAAAGAAAGACTGAAAAAATAACCCGAGAAAAAGAAAAACCGATAGGCCTAGGTTCTTCTTCGGTTTTTTTCCGAAGTCTTTCTTCCCAAGCATAACTAAAGTCGAGGACTTTATCTTGCTTATAAACCGTCTATGTTCAGATGTACGTAAAATGAGAATATCCCAGAGTTCCCGTAAGAAAAACCTTATATCATGTTTTCTTATGAAAAAAAAACACACTCTGAAAGAATAACCCGATACAGGTTTAAAGAAAAACTTTTAGAAGAATAACCGCAAATTCCTCTATATATTCAGACAGCAGGTTATTCTGGGTATAGAACATACCCTAAAGATCAAAGAGATTAACCGTTACAGGTTTATGATTACTTACAGTATAGTGGATTATCAGTGAGGCTGATCAGTGGCGTGCTGGTGGTGAGGTTATGAGGACGGTATCCTCACGGGCCCCTGTTTGATAACTCCTCTCACCCGTATAAGCGGGCCCCTCCGAGGGCACTAAGACAATATTTATCATAAAATAGTGAAAATTCTCCTAATTTAATTGTAATGATCAGACCTGAATTCAGGCTCAGAAGTGGTCTAAAAATGCGTCTTCCGGTTGTCAAATTTCAAAATTTTGTAAAAATTTTTTTTTTAGACTTGTCTGATACGATTAAAACGCATATGGATGTTAGGGGGTGGGGTTAAGACCCAACGGGAATCAATAAAGGCCCTGTGCCGAAATTAATTAGGCCCACGCCATTTTCAATAGGCCCTCCAGCAACTGCCGCCTCAGGCTTTGGTGGAGCTTAAATCCGCCATTGAGTCCTTATAATAATAGCAAGTTAGCAACTACATAAATAACATATGATGGGGTTGTAATTTGTGAAGGGTCCAATCTTTAAAACAAACCAAGCGAAACAAAATTTATTCATTAACGTTATCAAGCAAATGATGATAAGTATATGTGTGTGCAACAGCTTTATTTAACGCCCGAAGACAAATATAATATACAGAGGGTTTATATACAAAATTCAGGATCAAGGCGGCTAAGTGGGTAAGACACTGACTCGCTAGCCTGGAGGTCGGGTGTTCGATCCCTGCATTGGCCGAGAAAGTTCATACAGATTTTCCCGCGTGGTATCCCCCTTATCAGTGATGCAGGACGGAGGGCCTGACACGGACAGCTGTCTAGTCGTTCGGATGGGACGAAAAACCGAGGTCCCGTGTACACATTGGCGTGCACATATAAGATCCCTTGGCAGTTGGAATTCGATATACATGTAAGAGTAGGCCGAAGCGCCGCTGCCCGGGCAAAATTTCCCTCATAGCACACTGTATGGCGCATGCCCGTCTTCACAGGTAACAAACAAAAGTAATAACTGCTTGTATATAAACCGTCTGTACATTCATCATTTCCTACGAAGAGGTTGAGAAAACTCTCAACAAAACGTCGGGACTGTACAGCGCAGTTGACGCTTACAGCTGGCCCCCGGATCCATTCACTTGATTTGATAATTGTTTATTGTTTGCAGTGTCGATTTTCTGTCTTGCCCGCAGGTTTATCTTGTAGATTTTTGTTTTGCGTGTAGTGCAGTCCTCCTGCACTTACTATTAATTAAAATACTAATTGCGTTCCATATTATATTTCTGTGTTGATAACGTGTGTCTTTCCGACATGATTTCCCCTTGTCACTGATGCAGAAGGAGGGCCTGACAAGGACAGCTGCCTAGTCGTTCGGATGGGACGAAAAACCGAGGTCCCGTGTACACATTGGAGTGCACGTAAAAGATCCATTGGCAGTTGGAATTCGATATAAGAGTAGGCCGTAGCACAATTTCCCTCATAGCACACCGTATGGCGTATGCCCGTCCTCAATTAGCTCAGGTTAAGTGCATAATAGTAGGACGTTAAACCCCATTTCATTTCATTTCATTTTATATACAAATACTTGTAACGACTAACTGTTTGTATTCAATAACGTTGAAAGAACCGTCAACAAAACGTCGCTTTAATAAAAAATACTAATTGCGTTCCATATTATACTTCTGTATTGATAACGTTTGTCTTTCCGACGTGATTTAATAAAAATACTAATTGCGTTCTATATTATATTTCTGTGTTTATGTGTGTCGATTACTAAATGTGCTCAAGGAAGATAAACTTACCTTCTTAACTCTTTCTGTCAGTTTCAACAACGACGACCTAAATGTACTTCAGTCGTCAGTGGTTAGTAACCATGACGAAGTAGTTTCTTAATAACCTTTTTATATCTTATATGGATATATCGCCTTTTAAACTCTACACTATAGCTCACACAGCAGTCGGTCTATTCTTCTGGAGTGATAACACCCGCAGTAAATTTAATTTTCAATCTCTCGTGGCCACCATTCCGCCGTGTTAAGGTGTTGATTTATTCAATACTCTCGCCAAGATAAAACTATCTCCATTGTTAATATGCTGAGCACATAATATCTAGTTTAAAGCGACGTGTCGTTAATCACGAAATGAAATGTTTAAGGCTTTGCTGGACAACAGGGAAAGAGAGAGAGAGAGACAGACAGAGAGAGACCGAGGGAGAGAGAGGGAGAGATAGAGAGAGGCAGAGGGAGAGACAGAGGGAGAGACAAAGGAACGAGAGAGAGATAGATAGAGAGAGGGACAGAGAGAAAGACAGAGAACGAGAGAGAGGCTTTGATGGACAACAGAGAGGGAGAGAGAAAGAGAGGGCTGGGGTTAACGCCCACTCGAAACGAACTAGGTCATTTCGGAACTAACATGGTTTAATTTTATTTCAATAATTCGCTTGCGCGTAGGGGTCTTTATGTGTGGGACGAAACCGGGGGACCCGAAGAAAACCCATGAGGTTGGACAGGCGATCCTACTCCTTGTCACGTACAACCGGGGATTCGAAGCTTGACAACAGACTCTGAACCATTGGTGGCGAAGGTGTGGGTGTGGAGATAAGGCAAGCATGACCCGATCCTATACGTACATAGGCTATGCCGTGTGTAATGAGGGACATGCCAGGGGATATTTTACGTGCAATCTAATGTGTACACGGGACCTCGGCTTTTCTCCCATCCGAACGACTAGACAACTGTCCTTGTCAGGCCATCTATCATGCACCACCGACAAGGTGAACGCACGTCGGAAAACTCGATGAATGGTTACCACGTGCGCGCTGTGCCATCAGGTAGGCCTATGCCATTGAGTGATCTGGCGTGGTTTCGATTTCCTAGTAGTAGGTGACAAACAATAAGACCGACTGTCCAGTCTAAAGACCCCTACGCCCACGCGAGCGAATTATTGAAATAAAATTAACACCATTAGTTTGGCCCGAAATGACCAAGTTTGTGTGTGTCTCTCTCTCAATCGAGACATAATGCACAAATGGTTTCATGATTATCTATATGTTTATGCAATTGTAGTGTATCTAAGTTCTTTATCTAACTCCCCTAAAAATCATTAAGAAATTAATTAAGTATGGCTTCACATTGTACGTTTAAAGGCCTATAGGCGACCCTACTCTCTGGTTCTTGATATGGGATCTAACATCCTGATATCAGAGCCGTCCCCTTTAAATTGAGAATGATCACGGTTATGATATATATCTGCAGGCACCAGTCGGCACAAGTCGGAAATCAAAGTTTTGCGGGTGATTACCCGGTCGATAGCAGAAGTAATATGCCGCCATATTGGAATCTTGTCGAGAACACTTGTCACGTCTGCTAATTAATAGCAACCACGTTTATTGAATTTCTATCATCAACAGACGTGAAATCGGATGATTTTGGCGGGAAGAAGAACCTGCCAGGTCGTGAAAGAAGAATAAATTGACGTCTGGTAAAATCATTATCATTTAAATTAAAGCTGTAGATGAGATTATCTTTTTGGATGGTTAGGCATAATTTCTAATCCCTTTAAAAACTTTAAAGGGAGTTAACACGCTCATATTATGATGTTAATTCAAATGTATTTAATACAGAGAGAGAGAGAGAGAGAGAGAGAGAGAGAGAGAGGGAGGGAGAGAGAGAGAGTTTAAGGTTCACTCGGGAGTAACATTTGATTCAATTTTATTTCAATAATATTATGCGCGTAGGGGTTTTTAGCAGTAGGAGGAAATCGGAAGACCCGGAGAAAACTCACGAGGTTGGACAGGCGACCATACTCCTTGTCACGTACAACCAGGGAATCGAAACCACGCCAATTGACTTAATAACCGACCCTATGATTCAGTGCACATACGCTGACCATTAAATGAATGAATGAATGAAATGGGGTTTAACATCCTACGCTTAAGAACCCAACCTGGGCTAATTGAAGACTGGCATACGCCATACGGTGTGCTATGAGAGAAATTTTGCCCGGGCAAGAACAGAATTCCAACTGCCAAGGGTTCTTTACGTGCACACCAATGTGTACACGGGATCTCGGTTTTCCGTCCCATCCGAACGACTAGGCAGCTGTCCTTGTCAGGCCCTCCTTCTGCATCACTGACAAGGGGAAATCACGCCGGAAAATCGAGATGAACTTTCTCGGCCAATGCAGGGATCGAACATGCTGACCATTAACTCCTGTCTACATTTTCAAACAGAGAGAGAGAGAGGGGGGAGTAACGCCCACTCAACACAAACTAGGTAATTTCGGGACTAACATATGGTTTAATTTTATTTCAATAAGTCGCTTGCGCGTAGGGGTCTTTGGCAGTGAGAAAACCCACGAGGTTGGACAGGCGATCCTACTCCTTGTCATGTATAACCGTGGATTCGAAACCACGCCAGTTGACTCAATGACAGGCTTTATGATACAGCGCGCACGCATTAACCATTCGGCCATCCACCCCCAACATAAAACAGTAGAAACAAGATATTTTACAATTTTAATACAAAGACGACAATAATACATACAACATAATATAAAATAAACGAAAAAAAGCCAATTAATTGTAATAAACACGACTAACATTTGGTTCAATTCTATTTTAAAGCTACAATTTCTATTTTTTAAGTTATATTTTTAAAATTTATTAAAATAAAGCCTTAAAATAGATGGTATCCATCAATAGTCCTATTCTTGTTAAAGAATATTCCTTTTAATCCCATGATTCACTATTGCCAGCTGAGAAATTGGCAAAAGTATCATTTTCAACTTCAAATTCCCACGTTTGAAGATGGCTATTCCATGTAGTCAATAGGAAAACAAGGAAGGCAATTGTGTTATCATTTCCTGTATCAATGATTTTTAAGGATGGGAAATAATGCCCATGATCGTATAATAGTGAGTTGAAAACTTATAGAGCAAAGGTCATAGAAATAATTATGTTTTGACTTTCTTAGAAAATTTGAAATTCTCGCTTTAATAATTCGCTTGCGCACACGGTCTATAGCAGACTGGATAACCTGCTCTAATACGTCAGACTCGCTCCTACGTCGCTCCTTTTCTGACTAACATATAGGTCAGAATCATAGAAATATATAAATTTATATATTTCTATGGTCAGAATAGCGCCGTGACAGGTTATCCAGTCTAGACCTATAGTAGTGAGAGGAAACCGGATAAAACCAAATATTTTAAAATTTACTACAGAATGGCCAAAAAATGACAATAATATAAAATGCACGGGAAAAATGCGTATTAATTGTAAATAAACACGAATACAATCTAATATAATAGGAATTCTCTTATATCAAAATATAGTTAAAGATGCATTATGTTAGATTTGGATAAAGAGCTGACAGTTCCTGTTAAAAGATACATTATGGGAGATTAGATAATGAGCTGGCTGTTCTTGCTATAATATTTAAAAACTAGAAAATGTAACAGGAATTGCGGAAAATTTCAGTCAAAGTGTTCCATCCTGAACCGAGAAGTTAGCGATTCAATTTTGGGCCTAGCCTCGATTATCATTCCCAAAGTCGATACGAGAGTTGATTATGGCCTGGATAATTTAATTTATGTCTACATGTTATTACTTTATGCTGAATGAAGTTATGGATATTTGTAGCTTTGATACGAATTGCTTAGCCTCGATTTCCATTGCTACCATTACTTACGACACTTTTAAATTAAATTATTAAATGACGACCGTGTTTCAGTCCATTAAAATACACAACCACCCGATAGTCTACAGGGTTAATTATGAATGAATAAATGAAATTGGGTTTAACGTCCTACTGTTATGCACTTAACCTGGGCTAATTGAAGACGGACATACGCCATACAGTGTGCTATGAGGGTAATTTTGCCAGGGCAGCGGCGCTACGACCTACTCTTAATGTGTACACGGGACCTCGGTTTTCCGTCCCATCCGAACGACTAGGCAGCTGTCCTTGTCAGGCCCTCCTTCTGCATCATTGACAAGGGGAAATCACGTCGGAAAATCGAGATGAACTTTCTCGGCCAATGCAGGGATCGAACACCCGACCTCCAGGCTAGCGAACCAGCGCCTTATCCACTTAGCCACGGACCACGGTTTATTATGAACTTGACATATTGTCAAATGTCTAATTAATCATTTATAGAATATGTGACGCCAAACGAAATCTCTAACATAACACATCTTTAAAAAAAAAATTAGTATACAAATGTAAATATGTCTAAAACAAAAGTCTAAAAATAATTTTCAAATGCTGCAAATTTGTTAAGGAAACAATTAACATGCTGCAAAGTTTTTCTTCTGGATTTCATAAACAAAAGAAAAAACAAATTCTTATAAAATCTGAGAAAAACAATTAATGTAGGCCTACTGCAAAGTTTTCTCCTGGATACAAACAAACAACAAACAAATTGTTATAAATTTCGGCAATCTGAGCAAATCGCTACAGGAAACAATTAACGTAGGCTTACGGCAAAGTTTTCTCCCGAATGCCCACAAAAAGATTGTGCAAAATTATATCTAATAATACATCAAATTATTACGATTATAAATTCTCCCTTTACGTGCATCAAAGAACACACATTAGGTGTACTGTGGACTAGATGACGTCATATACATGGGACGGACAAGGGACACCACTCTGACTATTGCTATGACAAGGGACACCACTCTGATAATTTGAACACATTGCGAATGATTTGTGGATTAATTAACAAAATGTTAACAAGTAGCTAATAAAATCGGATTTCTGGAGTGGCTTAACAATTCCGAAAATAAAGAAATTGGCTTTCTGATGGAAAAAATCATAATAAAATTGATTAACAATTGCAACATACACGATACGGTAAGCAACCAAGCTAAAATCTGAGATAAAATACTATGTTTTGTAATATTTTCAGGGACAGCTGCCATAAGTAAGTACTTGAAGTCACAATGACGTCATTGAAGTCTGTGTACAAAGTAAATATTTAAGTTCATAATTGCAACAACGTGAAGTCCAGATATGAGTAGAGTTGTAGCAATATACACATCAGTCATACCAAGACGATCAGTGGCCAAAACAAAAGTGTAGCAGCGTCGGATGTCGGCAGTAGCGGATTATCATTGAGGCTGATGAGGCTGCAGCCTCAGGCCCAAAGATTTTGTAAAAAAATTTTTTTTAAATTTGTCTGATACGATTAAAAACGCATAGACAATGAATGTTAGGGGTGTGTGGTTTAGGCCCAACGGGAACCAGCATAGGCCCTGACCCGACATTAATTTGGCCCGCGCAATTTCAAACAGGCCCTTATAGGCCCTCCAGCAACTGCCGCCTCAGGCCTTGGTGCAGCTTAATCCGCCACTGGATGTCGGACTTGGTGAGTTTGTGGTTTAGCTTCCATATTCGATCGATTATGCTTTACATTGCTATCTGGGACAAGTTTTTGACATTTATTAAATATGGTGATTTTCAAATATTAGTCGGTGACTAGATAATCTTGGACAAGTTTTTGACATTTATTTAATATGGTTATTTTCCTGGGATTAGTCGGTGACACACTGTTAATCTGATACCATTGATTAATGAACCTGGACCATTTACTATTGAAATTTGTTGTCATTAAACTATATAAGTGTTTTTATACTAATGTTTAGTATGTATATAAAGTTCTAGTTCAGTGGTTCTCAACCTTTTTTTGCCACGGCACACCTAGGAACACAAAACAATAGCGGCACAGCTGGCTAATTATATATGAAATATATTTGAAGTTTGCAAAGTAAAAACATGGCAAGTCAGGGACAATCGTAGACTAGTCAGTCACATACCGTTAGTATGAAGCAAGCTAAATAAAGAAAAGTTGGCTTTATTAGTGAGAAATGTATTTAGTGTGGTGTTCAAAAAATCGCGGCACACTGATTGAGAATCACTTAACTAGCTGTTAAAGAATTTACTACTTGTTTAGAAGCGTGACCAATTATAATGCACGCGGCTAATGAATAGAATACACAAATCTGGACAATAGTGATGTATTATATAAGCATTATATATGTATACAAAATATTAGTCTCATAAAGTTTCATTTATAAAAATACTAACTGCTGACCCGTGTAGCACGTGTATGGCCAATAACCGGAAGTAGCATAACCCTATGTTACTCCCAGGTCCGCGCTACCCCTATATACAAAATGTATCCGCTAACCATGAACAGCCAAACGACAGTCACAAATATTAGTAGGCCTATAGATGGTATGGTGTCATAATTAAATATAAATGTAGGGTACCGGAATCTGCCGAAGTTTACCGAGTGACAAACGACAGTCACAAATATTAGTAGGCCTATAGATGGTCTGTTATCTGTGATTGTAACATGCTTAAGTGTCAATCGTGCGTTTTGATTGGTCAATTAGGCACCATCTATTGGACAATAACACCCCTCTAAATTAGAAAAATCACTGCGTATTAATATTATGCGTACTACTTTAATGGAGATAACCACAATGGCGATAATCAGTTTTGATCTCGGTAAATTAGATGAAATATTCGGAGATATGCCCGAAGATGAACTTGAAACACCAACCCCCTTGTCAGGTAACAGCTACAAACAATAAAATATACCAAAAACTACAACAAAAACATAAATCTTATTTCAAAAAGTACTTTTAAAAAAATTAAGTGAGAATTCCAGTTTTCCTTGTGTGTGTCTATGCTACTATAGCAACCAAGCAATAAGCGAGCCAAATCTAATGAAAGGAGCCTGTTTTCCTGTTACGTCACGACGTTTTCATTACGTCAAAATGGTTTTTACGTCACTAAAACCGATTTGCAGTGAGACGAATTTTGAAGTTTACACAATAAAATAAGTTCGTTTAAAATTTTAAAAAATAGCATGTTACAATGTCGATAAACACCTCCTGTTTCGCATTTAGAGGGGTGTTATTGTCCAATAGACATGTCCTGAGATTTTACATTAGAACCCGCGACGCTAACGCGTCTTGGGTCCTAATGATCTCAGGACATGTCTATTGGACAATAACACCCCTCTAAATGCGAAACAGGAGGTGTTTATCTCCTAATTACTCGGTGGCGTCATCTGTTGGTAAAGTTTTCAACTTGTCACGTAACAAGGCATACACTCCGTCATCTTTAGTGACGATGTTTATATGACGTAGATTTGTTACATGATGAGTTTGTATAGCTCCTATAGCTGCCTCTATACACTGTACACTCGGACCACCAGACACTCCTGAAAAACAACAAACATGATGAGTTTGTAAAGCTCCTATAGCTGCCTCTATACACTGTACACTCGGTCCACCAGACACTCCTGAAAAACAACAAACATGATGAGTTTGTATCGCTCCTATAGCTGCCTCTATACACTGTACACACGGACCACCAGACACTCCTAAAAAACATCATTGTACCTTATTTTTCCTTTCATTCCTTAAATTCTCAACTGTTCATTACACGGTAAGGATTCTACCGCCAATCGGATATTAACTTTAGCCTCTAGAGCGTTCACAAGATTTGTTGAAGTGATCAAGGGACATAACTCTAATCGGAAATAGCTGAAAATCAATAACACGGTAAGGAGTCTACAGCCAATATTTGATCGCAATTACGATTTTTTATTGCAAAATTTTGTAAAATAGCCCCTATCTGATGATCTAGAGAGCTGATTATAGGGTTATCACGTGAATACATGTCTAAATAATAACAATCGAGACCACAATAAAGACCTGCAATAGGCAGATGTATCTCTTAAATACTGCAGGTTATTTTGCCCAGACGGCTAGCTGTTACTGTCGACACACAGCCACCCGCGGTAGTCTTTACAAATGTAGGTAGTTAAAAGCTTTACCTGAACCAAGAAAAGGAATCGTAATGGATTCATGTTTGTCTGTATCGGCTGTGGACATTATCTGAGAATAAAGTCGTTGCAGTCGATCGCCCCAACCACAACCAGCACCAGCACCATCATCATCGCTACCACCATACTCAACAGCAGCGACATCAGCAGCATCTGGAGCAGCACCACTAGCATCCTCATACTCCTCATCATCACTATCATCCTCATCGTCGTCGTCTTCGCTATCATCATCCTCAACAACAGGAAGGGCAACAGCTTCAGCACCTCCACCATCTGTCTTTTGAGGAATGGTAACTTGATAAATTTCCTTAAATTTCAGCTTTCCAGGAAGTGTGAAATAGAGTTTCCAATCCTTCAGTTCTCCCTCCATATCCATCAATGTCTCCAACGAGTCGGTGTAATGTCTCCCGCCCTTGTCTTTTAGATATTTAGCTAGACCTCTCTTACTGCTTCCTTTCTTGTCATTACGAACCACCAGTATATCAGCGTGGACGTCAACAACATCTTCATTGTATACAAACACAACCAGTCCATTAGAAATCTTTCTGTTATAACTTTTTACAGTTTTCTTTCTCTTTGTCACTGAAAAAGAACAATAACAACTTTTTAGCAAACACAACTAGTCTATTAGCAGTTCTTCTGTGGCAGTGCTCACCATCCTTTTTTCCCCATGCCCAACCTTCTGATAGCAAAACATCTGGTGCCCAACAACATTAACACAGACCCATAATTCAAATAACAACTTAAAAGTTCATGAAAAGAATATACCTTCAACAAAAGTATTTCTGAAGAAATTCGCATTAATGTCTAATCTTTATTCTGAACGAAGTTATGGAAGTTTGTAGCTTTAATAATAATTGCTTAGTTTCGATATTCGTTGATATCATTGTTACGGTAATACATATGACTCGATTATCCACTCTTAAATTAAATCAATAAATGGCGATCGTGTTTCAATCCATTAAAATACAGAACCATCCGATGGTCTAGAGAGTTAATTATGAATAAATGAAATGGGGTTTAACGTCCTACGCTTAAGCACCTAACAGTGTGCTATGAGGGAAATTTTGCCGGGGAAGCAACTGCCAAGGGTTATTTTACGTACACGTCAATGTGTACACGGGACCTCGGTTTTTCGTCCCATCCGAACGACTAGGCAGCCGTCCTTGTCAAGCCCCCCTTCTGCATCACTGACAAGGGGAAATCACGCCGGAAAATCGGGGATGATAATTTATAGAGTTAGCTCTAACATAACACAACGCATCTTTAAATGTAGGGGAAGCGCAGGTAATTTGAGCATACTAACGGAGTACCTGAATATTTATCATCCTACCAGGTCGATAGTCTTTTAAACCACACACAAAACGAAAACCATAAATATACTGTTCATTCCAGAAATTTTATTCTTCAATATTAACATTAACATATCAAAATGTGGGAAAATGTTAATTCAGAAATATGCTCAAATTAGCATCACGTGTTGTTAAATTGAGCACACCTTGCATGTAATTTGAGCATGGGTGCTCCGGTTGGCCTAGTGG
Source organism: Patella pellucida (assembly GCA_917208275.1). Taxonomy (NCBI): domain Eukaryota; kingdom Metazoa; phylum Mollusca; class Gastropoda; family Patellidae; genus Patella; species Patella pellucida. The sequence goes on from OU795038.1 coordinate 6,600,692, forward strand.
TTAAGATTCAAAGATGTTTGATGCTTCTACATATGTTTCTGGCAAGCCTAGTGGTGAAATTTCAATGTTTGATGGTTCGACAGATGTTTCCGAAAGAACTAGTGATGAAGACTGCATGATATTTGATGGTTCGACAGATGTGTGTAATGGCGGGTCTGTTGCAATTGATTCACTGGTTTGCGGTGCCATCGTAATGCTTTCAGCTGTTTGCGGCGCAGTTGGAATTGAATCAATGGTATTATAATAACGATTGTAGACCTACATGTATTATATCACATGAATCAGTGGGGGGGGGGGTAGGCCTATGGCATAGGCCTACATTTTAAATGTTATGTATGTTTGTTGAGTTATCAACAGCGCCGCTACCATCATCATCATTATCATCATCATCATCATCACCATCATCATCATCGTCGATAATGATGGTAAAAGGCCTGGATCAATAGACCTATACGAATCACCATTATCACTGATGCTATTTTGAGCAGGCATTGCAGGTAAAATGAGCACCCTGCTCAAATTAGCAAAAACGTGGGTGCTCACATTACCAACACTGTGTCGGGTCAGTTCTAGGCTTACTAGCGCAGGAAGTTATGTCATTACAGTTTACAACGCTGGATTCTACAACTCCTTAGAAAAAGGGGCTTCGTATGAGATCTTAACAAACCTTGTGTTATGTGTAGTAGTTACGTTATAACTTGTTATGTTAGAGCTCTATTTTACATCAGATGGACCGAATAATGAAAATCCCATTTAAAACACCCACGTGAAAAGCCTTGTTGACGATATTTTGTCCGGCAATCAGAAATAGGAGGTAGGTCACTGTCACGGGTAAAATTTAACAAACTATTTCATTTGACGTTCTAAACACGGGGGTGCTCACTTTTCCAACATGCTCATATTATCTGCGCTTCCCCTAACTATGTCTAAAACACAAGTCTAAAAAATAGTTTTCAAATGCTGCAAATTTGTTAAGGAAACAATTAACATGCTGCAAAGTTTTCTTCTGGATTTCAAAAACAAAATAAAAAACATATTCTTATAAAATCTGATAAAATCGCCGACGGAAACAATTAATGTAGGCCTACTGCAAGGTTTTCTCCTGGATACAAACAAACAACAAACAAATTGTTACAAATCTCGGCAATCTGAGCAAATCGCTGCAGGAAACTATTAACGTAGGTTTACGGCAAAGTTTTCTCTCGGATGCCCACAAAAAGATTGTCCAAAATTATATCTAATAATAGTATTATTAAAGGACCTAAGTCCGTAACTCAAGATCCTCCAAAATCTTCGACCTCGAAAACACGAATTATTGGTCAAATTAAATCGACATCGATGATGTAAACTTACCGGGAAAAGATTGGCGTCTGATATCCGATATTTAAAATAAAATAATTTTTTTAACAATGGTACACGATTCGTGTACCATTGTGCGTCTTAGCATCAATAAGTAATAAGACACTGAGAGAACGAGGCTAGAATATCCCACAAGTCAATGCGGTCGTTCATATCTTGGACGCGGATTCTACAAAATATTGACAAAATGGCTGACATTGCCAAACAACAAACGAAGAAACGACAAAGAAGATCAATAATGAGCACCCCGGCGAATAAAAGAAAACAAGAATATGACAAGCAATACAGCAAGACAAAGAAAGGATCACTGATCAACATTCTATCAGAAATAGGTCGTTGGAATTGCTAAAACTTGAGATGAATGCAGTGGATGATGATCAGGCTGCCAAATTTATTATGAACGGTAAGGAAATATATTCAATTTTGCTTGGTTTGACGAACTCTCGAAATTAATTTATTATCTGCCGCTTGACTTGTTATACCTTATAATTATAGGGAAGATCTTTAGCAATCTTATGAAATATGCCCCATTATTTTCGTCGTAAGCAGAAAGATATCTATGATAATGAAAATGAAAAAAAGATGAATGATTTTGATTCTCAGCAGAGTTGGAAATCTATTTGAAGATTGTGAATAAAGACAATTATATTTTTAACATGTTAGACAGGCAGTAAAATGAACCGTAGCTTTCTGTGTGTTTCTTACTTATCATATACAAATATTCTATCTGAAAATTTTAAAACGGGCCTATAATAATATTTTCGATGAAGACGATGTCGAAAATTGCTCTATCGCTTGTATATCATATAATTTTCCGATGAGTAACAAAGTAAAAGTTGACAGGGAGTACAGTTTAGTTTGGAACCTGCAGTGAATAAAGACTAAATCAATGGAATAAAACAAAGTCTTAGACATTAGATACCTTCAGCTAAATAAATCGTCTAATTTCTATAGTGTGTAGTATGTAGTGCCTAGGTTTATATCTGGAGGTACATCTAGATTTCATTAACTTTGATAATACATTATGATTTAGATTAAAAAAAATTACTTTAACATGGACTGCATTAGCCATTATACCTTCACTAACACTTAGAATTTATCTCAAAGTGGCAATTACCTCTATATTATTACTTTTATGATAAAACTGAAAATTTTAAATTTATAGATGGAAACTGTCAACATCTAGCAGAACTGTTATACATGTAGCTTCCGGAATGAAGACTCCTCAAAAACATGTTGTAGCCACTACAAGTACACCAGCTGTCAAAAATGTAGAAGAGGTGCATCTGTAAGAAGTTTGATCTATTCATGGGTAAGCTTTTGTAATTTGGGGGGGGGGGGGGGTGGATGGCCGAATGGTTAGCATGTGCATGCTGTATCATAAAGTCTGTCATTGAGTTAACTGGTATGGTTTCAAATCCCCAAGTTGTACGTGCCAAGGAGTAGGGTTGCATGTCCAACCTCATGGGTTTTCCCCAGGTCCTCCGGTTTCCTCCCACTGCTAAAGACCCCTACGCTCCAGCGAATCCCAAAATGGCCTAGTTTGTGTCGAGTGGACGTTAAACCCCATTTCTCTCTCTCTCTCTTTTGTAATTTGTATTGTTTTTGTTTGTGGTTTGGGATTATTATTCATTTCTTAGGCATATGTATTTAGAATCAAACAAACATGTACATATTTTATTACACTACATGTTTTAATTTTCAGTTCTAGTTCAAATAAAGGCCTCAGTCATATTGAACCACTTCCTAGTACCAGTAAAAGGCGGGTTGATTTGAATATTAGCCAACATGATATAACTATGGATGAGTAAGTAAATGGTATTTGGTTACAGACGAGTACATTATTTCTTCAATTTTAAATGTAGTAGGGTTTCTGCTTACTTTCCTGAAATTTGAAATTGCTGTAAATGTATATATATGTTTACTTTTAAATTTATATGTCTAAAATAAGAAGGTCTGCAAGTAATTTTTATCAACAATGCAAAAGAATGTTAACAGATATTTATATCCCATTTTACATGTGTAATCTTATAGGATTCAGATGAATATAACTGTTGGTACAAATGATGGCAGTAGATGTTTGATGGAAGAGATTGATTTTGAACAGGCTGGTCTAACATATGACGATGATGACAAGGACAGTGATTATGTACCAGATACTGTAAAACTCCATTATGAGTAAGGTTTCAGTTTTACTTGCATGTTTATAGAAAATTATTACAGGAGTATACATGCTATTATTTGCCAGACAAAGCTTACTTTTTGTGTATACCTTTGTATTTATTTAGATTCATTGTGTTTTATAGAAAGGCGTCAAAAGGTCTTTTGCATACACTGTAGATAACATGATCTGTCATTAAGTCAAGTGGGGTTGTTTTCCTAATTTCTGTGTGACATAGTAGGGTCACCTACCCACCCTCATTGTTATTCTCCCGTTTGTGCCCAGGCTTTGTCAAGTGACTTGGTTTCGATTTTGAGCTTGTACGTAACAAGGAGAAAAGTTCCTTCCCAACCTCATGAGATTTCTCAAGAGCAAATTATTAATTATTGTTAAAAATATACTATAGGTTGTACCCATAATGTCCTGCATTGCGTTGACAGTATACCCCCATTTGTCTATCTCTCTGAGTATGGTAGCCAAACGACTAAGTAGGTAAGACGCTGGCTCACTATCCTGGAGATCATGTATTGATCCCTGCATTGGCCGAGGGAAAGTTCATCAGGATTTCAAATATGGTTTCCCCATGTTAGTGGTGGAGTACCTGACAAGAAATGCTGCCTAGTCGTTAAGATGGAACGGAAAACTGAGGTCCTGTGGATACATTGGCGTGCGCGTAAAAGAGCCCCTTGACTGTTGGACTTTAATATAAGAGAAGGCCATGAAAAATTTCACTCATAACACACTTGATGATGTATGCCTGTCTTCATAAGCCTAGTCGGAGCGAAACAGTAAGACGTTCAACACCATTTTATTTCTTATAAAGTACCTGGGGGGTTTGGATGGCCTAGTGGTCTACAGTGCCACACTTCGACCTCTAGAGCGTATGTGGCATGGATATAGGGGCACCTTCTGAACCTCGTGGGTTTCCTTCGGGCACTCTGGTTTTCCCCCACTGCTAAAGACCCCTACGTGCAAACGAATTATTGACATAAAATTAAACCATATGTTAGTCCCGAAATGGTCTAGGTGTTTTGAAGTAAGAAAAATGAACCATATTTCATAATAAAAGATTTATTATTCTCATTATTTTATTTGCAGACACAGAAAAAAATATTCCAAAAGATCAGGTTCATTGACGGCAGTACATCTGATGTCCCCAAAAGACTACACCTACATTCCAGCCAGAATTAATAAAATCCATTGTTCACCTTCATTTACTCTCTAAAAACATTTACAATTACAATCATCTAAAAAAAATTGTCAGATACAGTTCCAAGACGGTTTCCTTCGCCAAGTCGACCGAACCTCCAGTATATGAATTGTCTGTATGCCGGTTGTGTCGATAGCAACACTTTTGCTGTATCCCCAGTGAGATTAGAAATCATATCCTGAAAGATAGTTTTTATAATTAGTTATTTTATGACATGTCAATATTTGCCTTACAGCCCAAGATCTTTCAAATCATATCCTGTATAAATAAATGTAGTCATTATAACATTTCACTTTTTGTCTTTATCATTTGAGATCATATTCTGTAAATAGTTATCTTATGACATGCAATATATTAATATAGTAAAATATTAGTTTATTGTAAACATTATTCTTTACTTGATGGTGTATTCCCTCAATTTTGAGAAATAAACAATTTATGTATTACATTTTTAATTAAGTAATAAAACTCACTTCAAGACTTTCACATCTCTCTTTTTGTAATCTGTTTACTCTTTCTAACGTTGTCTCCACAGACTTGTGTGGGTTTTTTTACTAGTCGTTGCTGTTGCTTTGCCCTTGCCTTGAAATACTCTTGGGTCAACAAGCTTTACAAATATAACTTGTGGAACCTTCTTCGACAGCTTTCTTGAGAGCAGCAATTGTTAATCCTGAAAAGCAACAATCATGTACATAAATATTAGAATGACAAAATAACAGTGACCCAATAAATTTACTTCATGGAATAGTAGCATATTGCAATAAAACATTTCTGATTTTGTTAACTATTCTCTTGAAAAATGAGAATTTATAGATTATTTTACCTGTCCCACATGCCCTGGGTCCATTTACTACAACTATCACATGATATTGCTTGGGCACTTTTTCTAACAAGTTTATTACAATGCACGCATACAGGTCGTTCTGCCATTCTGAGTATGATGTGTAGGGATACAATACCATCATTCGATATTTGATGGAATAATATTCTTCTTCTTCTTCTTTTTGGTGTTTAACGTCTGCTTCCACTTAAGTGATATCACAGACAAGACATAGGAGAGCCGAAGCTGCTTCCTGATTTTTAGAATATGATTTTGCAATCTTTCCATTTTGGCCTTAGGCCATGGATTAGGTTTTAGTGGGATAATATTAATGGATTTATAATATTTATATGATTCAGTGAGAAGCCATATTTTTAGATCAAAGAAAGGGCAATTTTGATAGTTGAATTCAAGTATGAAAATGAAGCCACCAAATGAAAAAAATCACACAAAGGCCGTTAATCCTCCAGTTAATTAATCTGAGATTACATTCATGTTACCAGTGTGTGTATGTAGGCCTACCGACAACTTACAACGAATCATCATTATCATTATGATCATTATCGAAATATCAACATTTCATGACAAATAAACTGTGTTGTTTTGATAGGTAGTATTATAATTATTACCAACCTGTGATATATTTCTATGAATTAAAATCCACAATCCAATTAGTAAACAATCTGTATCTTCATCTCTCGAATCGAGTTGTCTATCATCACTAGCTACCGTACTACTAATACTATGATTATCATTATCAAGTGTCAAACTGACTGAGTGATGAGTGACAGAGTGAAAAGTTTCGTCGCGAAATGATCCACATCAATCAATGCAATGAGTATCCCATGAATGCGTCTTTATCAACAGTTTATTCTTATAAAAACACTTTGAAGTACATAGAATCGTCGATCCTATTGAACATTTTAAGCAATAGTACACACAAGTGCCAAACCACGATCCTCGTCCAAACAGAACAGCCTTATCTTACTGATGAGCATGCGCAAAAACACTTCCCGTGTAGACTGGATTAACAAGACGCTATTACAATCGCCCATCGATTGGAATACCTCGCGATTTCACCGAACATAACTTTTTTGAAATTAGACTAAAAACGGCAGCAATTGAATGCAAATCAGGTATACACATTCATATTACATTATTATATTCGATGCTACCCATTTGTGTCCATTTCTAGGTCCAAAATGTTAGCGACTTAGCTCCTTTAATACATCAAATTATTACGATTATAAATTCTGCCTTTAAGTGCATCAAAGAACACACTTTATGTGTACTGTGGACTAGATGACGTCATATACATGGGACGGACAAGGGACACCACTCTGATAATTGCTATGACAAGGGACATCACTCTGATAATTTGAACACATTGCGAATGATTTGTGGATTAATTCACAAAATGTTAACAAGTAGCTAATAAAATCGGATTTCTGGAGTGGCTTAACAATTCCGAAAATAAAGAAATTGGCTTTCTGATGGAAAAGATCATTATAAAATTGATTAACAATTGCAACATACACGATACGGTAAGCAACCAAGCTAAAATCTGAGATAAGTTTTGGCCACCGATAAAATACTATGTTTTGTAATATTTTCAGGGACAGCTGCCATAAGTAAGTACTTGAAGTCACAATGACGTCATTGAAGTCTGTGTACAAAGTAAATATTTAAGTTCATAATTACAACAACGTGAAGTCCAGATATGAGTAGAGTTGTAGCAATATACACGCCAGTTATACCAAGACGATCAGTGACCAAAACAAAAAATATTCAGCAGCGTCGGACGTCGGACTTGGTAAGTTTGCGAGAACTAACACAATTACATGGGAGAACAATAACTGGTTTATTACACACGCGATGCTTGTTTATAATAAATCAGTGATTGTTTTCCCATACAATTGTGTTAGTTCAGATATGTCTCCATAAAAGATTATTTGGTAAGTTTGTGGTTTAGCTCCATAGGCTATTCGATCGGTTAAGCTTCACATTACTTCGTGGGATTAGTCGGTGACTAGGTTGTCTGCGACAAGTTTATAACATTTATTAATTATGGTTAATTTCCTGGGATTAGTCATTGACTAGGTAATCTGGGACGTTTAAGTTTTTGACATTTAAAATATAGTTATTTTCCTGAGATTAGTCGGTGATACACTGTTAATCTGATACCATTGATTAATTAACCTGGACCATTAGTAGTGAAATTTGTTGTCATTAAACTATATAAGTGGTCAGTATGCTAAACTAATGTTTAGTATGTATAGAAAGTTGTTAGTAATTGTACAGTAGTCATTAATTAGCAGGTATTTAACTAGTTCAGTGGTTCTCAACCTTTTTTTGCCACGGCACACCTAGGAACACAAAAAAAATAGCGGCACACCTGACTAATTATATATTAAAAATATATTTGAAGTTTGCAAAGTAAAAAAAATGGCAAGTCAGGGACAATTGTAGACTAGTCAGACACATACCGTAGTATGAAGCATGCTAAATAAAGAAAAGTTGGCTTTATTAGTGTGGTGTTCAAAAATTCGCGGCACACTGATTGAGAATCACTGAACTAGCTGTTAAAGAATTTACTACTTGTTTAGAAGCGTGACCAATTATAATGCACGCCGCTAATGAATAGAATACGTGCACAAATCTGGACAATAGTGATGTATTATATAAGCATTATATATGTATACAAAATGTTAGTCTCATAAAGTTTCATTTATAAAAGCACTAGCTGTTGACCCGTGTAGCACGGGTATAGCCAATAACCGGAAGTATCATAACCCTATGTTACTCCCAGGTCCGCGCTACCCCTATATACAAAATGTATCCGCTAACCATGAACAGACAAACAGACGAACAGACAAACGACAGTCACAAATATTAGTAGGCTTATAGATTGTCTGTTTTCTGAGATTAATCGTGACATAATTAAATATAGATGTAGGGTACCGGAATCTTCCGAAGTTTGCCGAGTGACAGGATAGTCACAGAAATTAGTAGGCCTATAGATTGTCTGTTTTCTGTGATTAGTCGGTGACGTCATCTGTTGCTAAAGTTTTCAACTTGTCACGTAACAAGGCATACACTCTGTCATCTTTAGTGACGATGTTAATATGACGTAGATTTGTTACATGATGAGTGTGTATAGCTCCTATAGCTGCCTCTATACACTGTACAGTCTGACCACCAGATACTCCTGAAAAACAATATTTTTCCTTTCATTTCTTAAAATCTCAATTGTTCATAACACGCCAATAGTCAATCGGGTATTAACTTTAGCCTCTAGAGCGTCCACAAGATTTCTTGAAGTGAGCAAGGGACACAACTCTAATCGGAAATAGCTGAAAATCAATAACACGGTAAGGATTCTATCGCAAATATTTGATCGCAATTACGATTTCTTATTGCAAAATTTTGTAAAATAGCCCCTTGAATCGGCCAGGTCACATGTAAGTTACAAAGTTTTAGATGTCCATTTTCACTGAAAATTATGGACCAATATCTGATTATAATTCTACGAAATGTTACTTAGTTTTAAATATGTATTTTGTAAGGTTTGAAATGAAATAAGGGTTTAATAAAGACCCGCAATAGGTAGATTCATCTCTCACGGTTAAAAACCCTACCTGAACCAAGAAGAGGAACCGTAATGGATTCATGTTTGTCTGTATCGGCTGTGGACATTATCTGAGAATAAAGTCGTTGCAGTCGATCGCCCCAACCACAACCAGCACCATCATCATCATCATCATCGCTACCACCATACTCAACAGCAGCGACACCAGCAGCAACTGGAGCAGCACCACTAGCATCCCCATACTCCTCATCATCACTATCATCGTCGTCGTCCTCGCTATCATCATCCTCAACAGCAGGAAGAGCAACAGCAGCCGCATCTCCATCATATGTCTTTTGAGGAATGGTAACTTGATAAATTTCCTTAAATTTCAGCTTTCCAGGAAGTGTGAAATAGAGTCTCCAATCCTTCAGTTCTCCCTCCATTTCCATCAATGTCTCTAACGAGTCGGTGTAATGTCTCCCGCCCTTGTCTTTAAGATATTTAGCTAGACCTCTCTTACTGCTTCCTTTCTTGTCATTACGGACCACCAGTATATCAGCGTGGACGTCAACAACATCTTCATTGTACACAAACACAACCAGTCCATTGGGGATCTTTCTGTTGTAACTTTTTACAGTTTTCTTTCTCTTTGTCACTGAAAAAGAACAATAACAACTTTTTAGCAAACACAACAAGTCCATTAGCAGTTCTTCTGTGGCAGTGCTCACCATCCTTTTTTCCACATGCCCAACCTTCTGATAACAAAACATCTGGTGCCCAACAACATTAACACAGACCCATAGTTCAAATAAAAACTTAAAAGTTCATGATAAGACTAAACCTTCAACAAAAGTATTTCCGAAGAAATTCGCATGCATATTCACACAAATACAAATTAAGGCATTTAAACAAATGCAGATACCTGTACTTCAGTATCAGCCTAAACCGGCGCGACCTACGCCACATTCAAATTACCCCCAACCCCATGTTGGTGCGTGCACTCACCTTGGGAATCACTGGGTTTTTTTCTTTGACAATGAAAGGACAATGTCATCATTCTTAGTAATCAGTATTCCATGATTAATTCCGGTAGGCCTATTTCCGAGTTTTTTAATTTATACTCGGACATTCGTGTGATGCGGTTCACTCTTCGACAAATCACTAAGCAATCTACGAGGTTGGTAGAGTTCAATGAAACGTCGTTTCACCAAAACCAAGAGTTCGTTTCCGGTCATAAATGCCACGGGTGGTTGCCTAGTTTGGCAACTGAAATTGCAGCTCGAAACCAGTTTTCGACCAAGATAACCTTTTACAAAACCTACTGGAATTAACTTACCCACACTGTCAGTATGCTTCTCCCTGATCGCAGGCTTATATCGCTTTTGCCCATTTGGACTACCACCATTGCCCCTTTTAAAAACAGGCATCCCAAATATTTCATTGTATATCCCCTTAACGACATCCGTGTTGACGATTTGGCTTACAAATGAAGAAACAAAATCGACAGGATCTCCGGATATAGATGCCGTCTTCGGTTGGGGTTCTTTTGGAGTTCTCCTAGCAACAGCAGTAGGGGCACTACCAGCAGCTTTCGTAAGACCTTTACACAGTTTCTTGATGATGGCCTCTTTATTTCCAACGATTTTAATGGTTTTGATCGTCTTGGCGTCATGGTGTTTCAACGTGGTTATGAAAGCTTCTATACATTGGTCGACTGGCCCTGAAAATACCAGACAAAAACTAAAATACCAAACAAAAACTAAAATACCAGACAAAAACTAAAATACTAGACAAAAACTAAACTAAAAACTAAAATAAAACTAAAATACCAAACTAAAATACCAAACAAAAACTAAAATACCAAACAAAAACTAAAATAACAGACAAAAACTGCAATATTATTAATCCAGCATTTAATATGTTTTCGATTGGACCAAACACTGGTTCCGAAACACCTTTGTTGGTTTTTTTTTGGGGGGGGGGGGGCGGTTGATAAAATCAATTATTTACCTAAAATATCGATTGCTTACCCGAAAACCGATTACTTACCGTCACCCCAAAATCGATAACTTACCTATACCAATGATAGGAAATGATCAAATCGATTTTTTTTACCTATACCAATGATTGGAAATGATCAAATCGATTTTTCACCTATACCAATGATTGGAAATGATCAAATCGATTACTTAGCTATACCAATGATTGGAAATCATCAAATAGATTTCTTACCTATACCAAGGATTGGAAATGATAAAATCGATTTTTTAGATATACCAATGATTGGAAATAATAAAATCGATTACTTACCTATTTCAATTATTGAAAATGATGAAATCGATTACGTAACTATATCAACGATTGGAAAAGATCAAATCGGTTACTTACCTATACCAAGGATTGGAAATGATAAAATCGATTTTTTAGATATACCAATGATTGGAAATAATAAAATCGATTACTTACCTATTTCAATTATTGAAAATGATGAAATCGATTACGTAACTATACCAATGATTGGAAATCATCAAATCGATTAGGTAACTATACCAATGATTGGAAATCATCAAATCGATAACTTACCTATACCAATGATTGGAAATGTAACCGAATTCCGTTTTTCCTCATCAGCTGTAGTTAATATTGTACTGTATAATATTTGTAGATTTGATAACCATTCTTCGGTATTCTCTTCGTCTAATTCTGGTATTACTGCCTAGTATATATGAAATAAAATGAGGTTGCCACTGCTTGTCGTGTATATTGCTGATTACACTAGTTTGCCTTATAACACTATTTTGCCTTATAACACTATGTTGCCTTATAACACTACTTTGCCTTATTACACTACTGTGCCTTATTACACTATTTTGCTTATTAACACTACTTTGCCTTATTACACTATTTTGCCTTTTTACACTATGTTGCCTTATTACACTTTTTTGCCTTATTACACTATTTTGCTTTATAACACTATTTTGCCTGATTACACTATTTTGCCTATACCGTATTTTTTTAAGGACTTCAAATTTTGTCTATTGGTTTTGATTGTTCGTACTTGGTTTTATTTTATTTAATGTTCTGCTCCGACAAGACTAATGAAGACGGGTGAGACATACAATACAGTGTAACATATCTTGGTTTTTTGTTGAAAAATGATTTTTTGCATTTCTGATTTCTTCATCGTATCGCGCGTCCTTTTATCTAATAATCGTATCTCTAGTCCAATCGAATAATTTTGTATGATCATGTGTCAATTCGTCGTATGATCATTGCCATGAAGAACATTTTTTAAAGTGTAAAATGTTGTATCTGCAGAAAAATCTCATAAAGTCTGCTTAAAGAGAGATACGACATTTAATGATCTTAGGACATGTCTATTGGACAATAACACCCCTCTAAATGCCAAAGAGGCAGAGTTTATCTCCTAAGTGTGCCACGAGGGAAATTGTTCATGATTTCAGACCTCCCTGTTATTCTACTGCTTCAAGCGACTCGGTATAATCTCGATAAAAGCAGGTTCGTGATAACGAGAGAGAGAGAGAGAGATAGAGAGAGAGAGAGAGAGATGGGGTTTAACGTCCACTCGACACAAACTATGTCATTTCGGGACTAAAATATGGTTTAATTTTTTTTCAATAATTCGCTTGCGCGTAGGGGTCTTTAGCAGTGGTAGGAACCCAGAGGACAAGGAGAAAACCACGAGGTTGGACTACAGGCGACCCTACTCCTTGTCACGTACAACCGTTGATTTGAAACCACGCCAGCTGACTCAATGTCTGTATTTAAAAAAAATTACCTGGTATACAAGTTGGAATTGAAGATTGCCTGGTAGAGTGAAATAGACTTTCCATGATTCCAGATCTCCCTGTTCTTCTAGTGATTTCAGCGACCGGATATAATCTCTACCTCCGACTTGTTTTAAATGTTTCTCTATACGACCCCGATATTTAGCTGTGTTGTATTTATAACACACGAGAATGTCAGACTGTATCTTAACGATGTCATCTTCATACAGATTTATAACCATACCATTAGGTAAGCTGTGTTTATATAACGCCCCGTCATCATTTTCTTCTGTAAACAAATGAAACAAAATGGTAATAATGGGGAGAGAGAGAGAGAGAGAGAGAGAGAGAGAGAGACGTAAACACAAACTAGGACATAGAGCACAGTAAGGCGGTGGAGTCCAACCAAGGAGCTTTAATGAACTGGAGACGGCATGACGTCATTTTACAATTATGACGATAGAAGCAAGTGACGCCATATTGGTTGACCCAAGAAGCGCACTAGCTGATTGTATAGAGTAAATGAAACTCTTGGTTTTTTTTAAAACGAGAAACAGAATTATCCGAAAGGAAAGACAGCATATATACAGATAAAAATAGCAAATTATTAGATTATAATAAATCATGCAATTTCCCCGTATGGTTAGAGAAAAAAAATATCACCTCAAATAGAGTAGGCCCTACAGCAGAGTATAGAGATTAATGCAAAGTTTCAATACACATAGCATATTTCATACAGGCCCGTCCGAATTTTTCCGGGTGATGCGCCGAATTTTTCCAGCGCCCAACCTGGAAAAATTCGACGCCCGTTCCATTGAACACAATACGTGGCCAGCGACTTACATGCCCTTCATGGGCGCCCCAATGCATAATGCCTTGAACCATTGCGGGAAAATTCTGCTCCCCTTTCCATTGGACGCAATACGAAGTAACGTATCCATAATAGTAAGGTCGCTCTATAAAGTTAGGCGCCTACTACGAGATTGATGGGACGCCTAACCAATGCCACTCATATTCATGTCGTTATATATGAGGCGCCCCACCCCCAAAATGATGAGGCGCCTCAAAATGAATCACATGATTAACACCTAACTTAAGGGGGCGTCAAAAACTGTTTCATCTGTTGTGTGGCTTATCCCGGGGGGGGGGGGGGCGTTTACGACTTGTAAAATGGGGCGCCCAATACAGCATGTTTGGGCGCCCCTTTAAGGGCTTGGGTCACCCGTTACACAGCGCGCCCCCGCATGATCATGGTCAGGCAATTTATTTATCATGTGTTTATGGACTTGAACTCGCTTCGTATGGCTCAGTATCATAGGTCAGCAGAGGCTGTTTAAGGTCTGCCACTCGAATTATTAGTGAATCTCACCAGTTATTAATATTGCACTGGCATCCTTCGTATATTCTTTAGATTCACTACACCGTCCTCTCCATAAAAATAGTGATTTCATTACAAAATTACTCTAGATATTGAACTCGTTCAATATATTATAAAACTTAGTAGACTTATTTTAGACCAGAACCCAATGAGTTCTTACCCGTTCCCGTCGATATTTTAGGGAATTTTTAGAATTCGCGTTTTTTTTCTTCAAAGAACTTGTCGTGAAGTGTATTTTATTACTATCAAGTATATAACGGTTCCCGATCTTCCAGGTTAGCCCAGGTTGGGTGCATAATAGTAGGACGTTAAATCCCATTCCAAAAACGGTTCCCGATACACATATCATCGATATTGCGATACTAAACTTGTATTAGATTCCAGTGTGAAGACATGCTCCCGTAAAAGAGGCTGGGTAGTGTGGCGTGCGAGAGATCATTTTCTTGTTTGCGGCGACTGAAGACATGGCAGGTATGCACGGAAACGCGACTCAACCTGGCTTTATTACAAGTCAACCAAGAAACCGACCGCATACCGACGTCCGAAAAGAAATCTACCATAAGAAAGCCAACTGGAGAATGTAGGAAATTTTCAAGTTAAATACCCGAGGGTGATGAGATTGATTCAAGCCCGCGCCATGAGTGTTAATCTTCAAAATCCAAAAAGTCGCTGCACTCGCACTCTAACCCGATTCCAAACTTTTCGTCTTTCTCATAAATTATTATAGGTACGCTGAAGTCGTATTCCTTCCTTCAAGTTTTTATAGTGTTCATATCAAAATATCATAATAGGCCTACGCCAATATCGCAAATTGAAATTTCTGACATTTTCATAGTTCTTCTCCTCGGGTGCAAACCATATTTTCTAAACTTTTATCGATGAAACGCCCACTTGTATCAACTAGGTTTACACAAGCGCTGTCTCTAGGCTACCCTCCAAAGAAATCTAAAAACAAATTTTATGGTGATCGAATATTTGGTCAATATGCCCCTACTCTATGGAACTCTCTACCTCCTGAAATACGTTCTGAAACTAATATTAATGTTTTTAAATCAACAATTAAAACAACCGTTTTAAAATAAAAATTATGCCAAACCCAACATGCAATTTGGTGCAAAACACTTCGAAATTACACTGGTATTAATAGTTTTTTCATTATTGATAAAAATAAACCTATAGTAGAGACTATAGATAAAATCAATAATAAAGATAATACAAAAACAATAGAAACGTTCGATTTTTCTACTTTGTATACTATGCTCCAACATGCAGATCTTAAAAATAATTTGGATTGGTTTGTAGATAAAGCCTTTAATGGAGCTTTCGGAAAAGGCAGAAACTTGATGGCCATTTACTCTCAAGATGCTAGATGGATTATAAAACCTCGCAATGCCGAAACTGTAATTTTTGATAAAGAAAAATTTCAAAACATAATACATTTTCTCATTGACAATGCCATATTTGAGGTTGGGGATCAGATAATACAGCAAACTATTGGTTTACCAATGGGAACTGACCCCGCCCCATTTATGGCAAATGCACATTTACATAAATATGAATTCTATTTTCAGGACCATAAAAGAAAAACAGATTACAAAGTAGCTAAAAGTCTCAACTACACCTTCCGTTACATTGATGACATAACACCCATCAATGATAATGGAAATTTCAATAAATATAAAAGTGAAATATATCCCCCGGAACTAATATTAAATAAAGAAAATTCCGGCACCCAAATTGCATCTGTTCTTGACCTGGACATCAATATCATTAACAATAGATTTAATGTTGGTATTTTCGACAAAACGGACAAACTCGGTTTTGAAGTAGTAAAATATCCGTCAATTTATAGCAACATACCAGATACAACACTATATAATGTTTTCTATTCACAGGCATTACGATTTTTGACCGTATGTAACAACAAAGAACTGTTTCTTTCCCGAATAAAATCCCTGTTTTTTAAATGCACTGCCAAAGGTGGTACACAGTTACGCATATTTAAAGAAATTTTGAAACTTCCGTTTCATCAATATACCAAGTTTAACATTTCTTATAAGTATATAACCGAGTACATATTGGATAATTATCCAATTTAATTTAGTTTAATTTGTATAGTTACGTAACCATGTTTGGATTATCGCCCTTATTGTTATTATTTTATTACTTCATAAATACACTTACATTGTATGCTTTCTTCTACATTCCTGTTTTGCATTGCTTGTATAGGGTATTTAGTATTATGTTTTGTGCAATTATACAACTTAAAAATTCTAATTGGTTGTTTAAACTCATAGCTTTTAGCATTACTAAATCTTGATTATCGCCCTTTTTGTTAAGAAATTCTATTGACGTCATTGATAACATTACGACGTATTTACGTCACACCATTCAGTTAGCAGACGACTGCCTCCCGAGGCGGTCTACATTTTCTTTGCTTCATTGTGTTGGGCTGTTTGTGCGTTTTCTTGTACGAGTCAATATGTTCAATCTTGAGTGAAGTCTGAGTTGCTTCAGACCCGGGACTGTACAGCGCAGTGGACGCTTACGGCTAGCCCCCGGATCCATTCACTCTTTTTTGAATTGTTGTTTTATTGTTTGTTTCGTTTGCTGTTTCGGAGTATGATGTATTGTCGTTATATTTATCCTTTATGTAAATCATATGTGGCGCAGTCCCCCTGCACTAACTATTTAGGCTACTAATTTATTCGTTATGTTACATTTATTAGTATCTTTAACGTACAATGAAAATTTCATCCATACATTAATTTGCGGTTCATTGAATTTAATTTATACAATGTAATTGTTTTTAATGGTATATTTGTTTTAATAATTATTATATTTTTATTATTATTATTGTAAAGCGCATAAAGATGCTTTGCCTTTTTTATGCTGTTATGTAATGCGCTATATAAGAATAAACTATTACTATTATTATTTAAATCTTGTGTCTCAATAGAGTTTATATCTAACAGTCTATTTTTTTCTAATGGTTGTGTTAATAATGGATACGAATGAAATGTAATTCCGTTGAGTGCAACAGATAGCAGAGCAGGACGGTGTATCGTCAAACGCATTGGGAAGAAAGACGCTCTTTTGAGTCAACCAATATGGCGTCGATGACTTCACAAAAATGACGTCATGCCGCCCCACGTCATTAAAGCTTCTTGAGTCCAACCCATGTAGAGTAGGACATTTCGGAGAGAGGGAGAGAGAGAGATAGAGGGAGAGAGAGAGAGGGTAAGAGAGAGAGAGAGAGAGAGAGGGACGCCTCCAAGACCGTTTGAACCTTAACCCTTACTTCCATCTATGGGGATCCGCAACTCATGCGTTAAAGATAGGGATTATTTCGATGGGGAGTTTGGGTCCGTTTGTCTCGAAATTCAAACTCATCCGCGACCGTTGTATGATGAAAATATTATTAATCGGTGTTTGAAATCAAATTAAAATTGTGACCTGTATATCGTTTACACAATTTTGATGCTATTTTTCGTAAATTCAAGGGCAATAATTCCGATGCGTGTCAAAATCAAAAAGAACCCATTAGAGACCTTTGGGATATAAATATAATTTGAGTTTCCTCAAAATCAGATACAATGTAAAGTTGTGACTAAACGAGAGATATTAGACAATAACTGGTCTGAATCCGATTCAGGGGCAAATAACCCGATTCTTTATCAGTACGTTACAGTAGACTGGATAACCTGCTCTAATACGTCAGAATCGCTCCTACGTCACTCCTTTTCTGACTTGCATATATATTGAAGTCAGAATAGCTCAGTGACGTAGGAACCAGCCTGACGTCATTTAGAGCAGGTTATCCAGTCTATACGTTACAGCCACTTACAGCAGGCACGTTACTAAGGCGGCTGTATTGGTAACTGATACAGTACCTGAACTTGTAGTCAGTTCATCTTCTATTTCTCCTCCATTTTGTTCCGTGTCTGTGTTAAAGAATTCCAACCCCATTTTCCCATTCATTGTTTCCTTAATGCCCGGCATGTCGATAAAATCTGGAACCTTTCGCCCAAGGTACGTACAGATCTCTACTAATGCTTCAATCTTGCTCTGTCCTTGACCACGCCTACTGTCAGTTGAATACCTTAAAGCATATTTTCAAGTTATATTTTTAAAATGTATTAAAATAAAGCTCTAAAATGTAATCTATAAACAGTGCTACCTTGTCAAAGAATACTCCTTGAATTCGGGTGCAATTGACTGATTGATTAAATATAGTTATATTTATATATTATATTGTAAATAGTGTACATGATTCCTTTGTTTTATCACGTTTTATGTTTAAATTTTAGGGAGAGGGATTATATAGGCTTTGTCTGTTTCCCAATCCTAATAATCAATAAAATATTGTTTAAAAAAAAAAAAAATTAATAAGCTACATATGAACTCTAGATATAACTTCAAAGAGAATCAGTTGTTGGATACCTTGACCCGACAGTGACATTCAGAGAAATATGCAGTGTAATTACAAACACCAAAATTTAATAATAAACAATATCATATATGATTATCATCTCAGCTAATTGTTGAAGGCTTTATAAGCAGGAGTTCACTGAGACTAAATCAGATAGAATTAGGGCTTCCTAGCCGACGTATCATGTACTCAATAAAGGTTTCATACACACTTTGCCTTCCTTCTATTATTTGTAACATATAGTATCACACCAGTTTCCTCCCATAGCTAAAGAAATACGTGCAAGGAATAAGTTACATGTAAATAAAATTGATCCATACGATAGTACCGAAATGACCAAGTTTTTATCGGCTTGACGTTAAACTCTCTCTCTCTCTGTCTCCCCCCCTCTCTCTGTCTCTCTCTCTCTCAAACGGGCAATTAATGACGACAGCCATACGCCTGCGAGGAGGCAAACTTGGCCCGGGGTTTCCTACTACTTTTTATGTGCTAATAAGAACGGGCGTATGCCATGTAGTGTGATATGAGGGAAATTCCACCTGGAAAGCTGCTCTACGACCTACTCTTATAACGAATTCAAGGGTTCTTAAACGTGCACGCCAATCCAAATAACTATAAATTAATACCTTAAACTTTTGAGATCTTGTCTTAGTTTTGTCAGCAGGTCTATATCATCGGATACAATGTTGACACGTGACAAATTCTTAACGTTATGATTCTGTAACGCATTAATGGCAGCTTCTACACACTGGTCAGCTGGTCCTCTAGCAAAATCTATTAATATAACATATAGAAATAGAGAACGCTAGATCGGGGACGGTCCTGCACATTTTAGCACATAATATGACGTCATAATGTGGATTGCGGGTTAGGACTTGCAGATTTAACCAAAGTCTCGAGATGTACACAGAGCTAGCGCTAACCCTAACCCCTGGACGAAGCCTAAGCCTCGCCCTAACCCTAACGCACAATCCACATATTACGTTTTATATGCAGGACCGTCCCCGATCTAGCGTTCTCCCACATAAATAGGATTCTACCATGGTGAAGAAACAATCTGATAAAAACACAGATCCATATTTCATTTCGGGTTTTTATACTTTTGACACTATATTATAAAGATCTGCCAGTTGTAGCGGGGGGGGGGGGGTCGCGTCAAGGTTCATGTGAGCGGCTTTTGACCCTAAGACGTCAGAGATTTGAATAACCAATCAGCGTTGATGTTTCTAGTAGGATATCCACAGTTCCGTGCATCGCACGCCAACAATTCGCTGCGACAGGCCGTTTCATTGGCTAATCCGTCACATCAACCATAGTGTTATAAAGACAAGTAAAACGAGATTTGACAGTTGGAATTCTAAATAAGAGTATGCTATAGTGCCGCTATCTTGTCAAAATGTTTGTATGGCGTATACCGGTCTTCGTTAGCAGAACAGCGGGGGCGTTAAACCCCATATTATTTCATTGCTTTGCTGCGCGGGTCTCTATGTGATCTTTTGCGTGCACGCCAATGTTTACGCGAGATCTTAATTGATCGTCTCATCCGAACGACTAGACACTGTCCTTTCCACTTTCGCTGTTCAGTTCACGCCAATGTTTACGCGAGATCTTAATTGATCGTCTCATCCGAACGACTAGACACTGACCTTGCCACTGTCGCTGTTCAGTTCACTATTACAACTTACCAGAACCAATCAATGGAAGAGTGACAGTCACGTGCTTACCTGATCCAATCAGTGGAAGAGTGACAGTCATGTGCTTACCTGAACCAATCAACGGAAGAGTTACAGTCACTTGCTTACCTGAACCAATCAGTGGGAGGGTGACAGTCGCGTGCTTCTCTTTATCAGCTCTTGTTAAAATCTTCGAATATAGATCCTCTAAATTTGAAAGCCAGGACTGCATACCACCGGAAGGACAGGATGGGATCTTAACTTGATAAACACATTTGAACTCCAAATTTCCGGCAAAGGTCACATACACCCCCCAGTCTTTCAAACCATTTTTCCTTTTATACAATTCTCTTAGTGAGAGGCAATAATCGGGACCTGCTCGTGCACGGATCTTTTTCGCGATTCTTCCTTCCATCGACCCCGTTCCATAGTTACTGCAAACTAGAACGTCAGCATGCACGGCCAGTAAGTCTCCATAGACGACCGAGACGTCGAGACCGTTGGCTAAGGTCTGTTGACACAACCATCGTTCGTCATTATACTGCTGTCTTGGTTGATCAAGAAATGATGCAGCTGTAATTAAAGATATTTTATGGGAGATAAGACAAAGAGTTGGCGGTTCTGGCTATAATAGTTAAAACCTAGATAATGTAAAGGCAATTTGCCGAAAATTTCAAATTGATCCACTATGAACCGAGATTTAAGCGAACGCAGGACGTTAAACCCTATTTCATTTAATGTCTGTGTTATTGGCAATCTAAATTATCCGGTTTCATGGCTTTGATTAGTCGGTTAAAATAATTGACCATAATTTTAGTTGGTGTGACAATAATAATGAGCTAATAATGTTCCACTCGGCAAACCTCGACAGATTCCGGTACCCTATATCTAGCCTCGGCTGTATGACGGTAAGTGATATATTGTACCTATACAATTGCGATGAGGCACCGGTTTACTTATTAGGAAAGCTTGCCGCTTTTACAAAGAAGTTTTCTCACAATTGCTTCCTTTGAAGAGTGTGTAGAATTTTCAGTGTAAACTTGTCCTTGTCTAAAGAAAATCAGATGATAAACTTGAAAGAAAAATAGCTCAAGACTTTGAAATCTTCTAATGCGTCGTAACGGAAAACGCCGTTGAGAATCCGGGAACTTGAAAGTAGTTCCAATGGCGGACTTCGGGTACTTGAATCTGCTGAGGTTTGCCGAATGATAATGATCGTTATTATTCCTTCGGGGATATGTACACATACCTGTGGGTTCAAGGCGTAGCAATGCCTGGGTGAAGTTGTTGTCATGGAGACACGATATAAACTTGTTATAGGCACCGGGTCCACAGCCTAGAAGTGTCCTCAGTATCGCCTTAGCCGTGGCACGTGATCCGTTTTTAGCCTCCTTTGTGATCTTCTGTACGTCATCGTTATCAATGACGTTTTTTGAATATAGTGATTCAATGATTGCGTCGGGTCGGCAGGCCAGTTCGTCTACCAAGATCGGGAAATGCGTCTGTATTTTATACTCTTCTGGCAGAACACCGCGAATGGGAACTGCCCGGTCTGTTGGCCGGCGGACATCTTGAAAATCAATGTCTGTCGACATACCTGCTTCAGCCATATTTAAAAGAGCTTATCGCACGAATCTTCAAAAAAAGAAAGAAAATGGGTGTAAAAAGTAAAGGGCAGAAAGAGTGGGGGGGGGGGGGGGATGTAGTGGTTTAACTCGTGCAGGTGAAATCACAAGGTCGGTCGTTGAGTCAGGGGATCACGGTGGCTAAGTGGATAAGGCGCTGGTCCGCTAGCCTGGAGGTCGAGTGGTTCGATCCCTGCAATGGCCGAGAAAGTTCATCTCGATTTCCGGCGTGATTTCCACTTGTCAGTGATGCAGAAGGAGGGCCTGACTGGGACAGCTGCCTAGTCGTTCGGATGGGACGAAAAACCGAGGTCCCGTGTACACATTTGCGTGCACGTAAAAGAACCCTTGGCAGTTGGAATTCAGTTGCTGCCTGGGCAAAATTTCCACAATAGCACACTGTATGGCGTATGCCCGTCTTCAATTAGCCAAGGTTAGGTGCTTAAGCGTGGGACGTTAAACCCTATTTTATTCATTCATTCTGTCATTGAGTCAAGTGGTGTGATTACGATACCCCATTTGTACGTGACAAGGTGTAGGTAGAGTCGCCTGTCTAACCTCGAGGGTATTCTTTGGGTCCTCCGATTTCCCCAACCGGGCAATGTTCCTGTTTCGGCAAGACTGACCTCAGAGCCCAGCCCCCACCCCCCTTTACTGGACACGCGCCTGTCCTGGCGGTTGGAGTAATTGCTGTGAGAAAATTCGTGTGGCCGAGAGAATTAGAAGATAGGATAGAATCTAGAGACCTGCCTGTCGATTCTGTCTGTTTTGTACGAGAGTTAGTTCAAGACCTCAGCGAAGTCGAAGAATGATGACTGATGGAATCGAGCGAATAAGGCGCGAGAACGTTTCAGATAGCGACGCATAATATATGCACGAAGCCTTTCATTTTTGGGGACCGGATTCGAAGGGTGGGTTGGGCTATGTCTGTCTCCCCCCCCCCCCCGCCACTGTGGTCAGCAGTCAACTCGATAACTCCAGTCAAAGTGGTGCACTTGAATCACATTCCATTTTCACTCGACGCAGTAAACTGTTATAGAGCACTTGAGACGCTAGTTACATACAACTTTCAAATCTCCGGGAAAACCCTGTACTATCTTATCAGGTCACTGAAGGTCAAGAACGTATTTGACATATTTGGGTCAACATAAATTAGTAGCAGCAGTTAAATTGAAAATAGACTAGGACTTAGAGAGAGAGAGAGAGAGAGAGAGAGAGAGAGAGATTTCGGGACTAATATATGTTTCAATTTTTTTTAATAATTCGCTTGCACGTAGGGGTCTTTAGCAGTGGGAGGAAACCGAAAGACCCCGTGAAAACCCATTTCACGTACAAGCTTGGAATCGCAACCATGCCACTTGACTCATTGACAGACCTTCTGGTCCAACGCGCACACGTTAACCATTCGACCGCCCAACCCCTTTATTAAATCAACATAATACTAATAATATCATATGTAGAATGGTGGCCAGTCTTCTCCACACACCAAAAATTGGCCAGTCCTCTCCAAAAAAAAAAACGAAAAAAAAAACGTTACAGGTTTACTTAAAGTTTTTTTTTATACAAATGCCAAATGGAAACGAAAGTGTTGGTTTACTAAAAATTAATACTTTTAGTCTTTTATATAAATCGAAATGTAAAATAAATCAACATATTCATAATATCATATGTATTAGATGTTAAATCTGTAATAAACAACAATAACGCCATACGTGAGAGAGAGAGAGAGAGGGGAGAGAGAGAGAGAGAGAGGCACGAGGTTGAGAAGGCGCCTCTATCTCCATGCCACAAACACTCACACCTGGGCTCGAAACCACAGCCGCAAGTCAGAGGTGCCCGGCCAGCTAGAGGTCGAAGCGCGGCACTGTAGACCACTAGGCCATCCCAACCCCCACGCCATTACGCACACCAGCCATAATGAACTAATCACTATGTTACTATGTATTAGTATAACCGATACAACTCACTACTCTTATTCTTGCCTATCGTGACCTCAATTATAGTAAGTCGATATTATACCCCGAGAACGCAGCGATTAAATTTAAAATTGTTGTCAGAGAGCACCGATTAAATGTCTAGCCTTCTTCAAATTGTCGCCAGAGTGAATATAGTAAGATTGCATGCTTTTCGATAGCCCACCATCATTAAAAAAAACACCCTATCTCTCCTGACACCCTGGTCTTTAACCCCGTAGCGTCCATTACTGATTTTTTGAATTAAATTTCTACACTGATGGTTAATATGATCCCATTATCAACTTTGTTACCAAGAAAACGCAATTCATTTTAAAATCTAATTTACAAAAATCTAAAACGTACCTGTAATAACAAAACATTCCTTCTGTATGTTTACTGTTACAGTTTATCAGAAACCGCTTGCAGTCAGTTCTAATTTTAGCTATTAGGAGAAACCCATATTCCCTGGGAATAGAGCTGTCTATGGAGCGCTGTAAGGGACACGGAAAAGATAACGAAACAGAAAGAGAGAGAGAGAGAGAGCGAGAGAGAGAGAGAGAGAGAGAGAGAGAGAGAGAGGGGGGGGTTATAATAATAATAATCGTGTCATTTTACAAGGGTAACAAATTAGGCCTGTAGCCTTTTTCCAATTTGGCCCTTGGCACAGATCGTGCGAATGATTTCGATCATTACTACAGGAAGAAACCGAAGAGCTCAGGTTAACACAAAGCATGTCATTTCGGGACTAACATATTATCTTAATTCACTCGATACGAAGTATATAATTTCGGACTAACAATTGGTTCGATGTAATTTTAATAATAATTGGGTGGACTTTAGCCAACGGGAGAGACGAGGGACCGAAACCACGCCATTAGACTCTTTGGCAGACCCTATGATCTACACGTGGAAGAGGTTAACGTCCACTCGACACAAACCATGTCATTTCGGGACTAACATACGATTTCTATTCACTCGACACGAATACGAACTATGTAATTTCGGGACTAACATTTGGCTCAATATAAATATAATAATTGGGGGTCTTTAGCGGAGAGGAGGGGGGGGGGTCCACTGAGTTCAGTAAGGGACATAAAATAAGAATCCAGTGTACAGTTGGTCCATCACTCACATGGTTTTTGGTGTAACGGGGTTAGGGATAGGCCGTGGGGACAATCTGTAAGCCGCAGCCAATAAAAAAAAAGAAAAACGTTTACTCAATTTTTTTTTATATTCAAATGGAAACGAAAGTGTTGGTTTACTAAAAATTAATACTTTTATATAAATCGAAATGTAAAATAAAGAGAAGAGACTGGGCCAGTCTAGGTTGAGGTGTATACGTTCAGTTGATCTACCGCCGTGTGTTTTTTGCTTAAGGCAGGTTTTGGTGTATTGAAGACTTGAAGTTGGTCGTGGGGGCCAATGTGCTAATATAATAACAAAATCAACTAACTAAAATTATGCTTTTTGGACATTTCAATCAAATTACTTTATTTAGAGTCAAGTGATCAATGGTTGTAGTTTTGACAAGATGTGTGCATTGATCGCAATCCCCGTACTGGTCATTCGAGTTTTATCCTTGCTACTTCATTTCTAAATTAAATCGTTCTGATGTCCTAGAGAGTTGATAATGATAAGCGCCTAATTAATAATTTATATAAAATTTAAGGCCTAAAGAAAGACATGCAATGGGGTTTCAATCTTATTTCAATTTTGTTCCAATAATTTGTAGGGCTCATTAGCAGTGGGGTGGGGGGGAGCAGAGGACCCGGAGAAAACCCACGAGATTTGACAGGCGAGCCTACTCCTTGTCACTTACGACTGGAGAATTGAAAACACACCAGTTGACTCAATGACAGGCTTTACGATACAGAGCGCACGCACTACACCCCCTCCCATCCCTGTCTATAGGTTAGACAACTGTACGACTTTCATGAACAAACAGACGAGACCCAGGCCCATTCGGCAAACCTCGACAGATTCCGGTACTCTCCGTAACCTTCATCCAGACTCGGATGTATGATAGTCATTGATATGTACCTACGACCATACATTTGCGATGCGGCTTATCGACTACCGATTTACTCTAACAGGAAAACGTTCCGCTTTTACAAAAAAGTCCCAAAATCTGGTTAAGCTGCCCACACCCGTTGGTGGAGTCGTCCACACGACTTAGTATAATTTCTGGACACATAATGTATTTGTAAATAGTATAGTTTTTCTGCGTGGTCACCCTTTCTCTCGGTAAATAAACAACAAAGTAAAAAAATTCTGGATATTGTAATACGTTTTTTGGAGTCGTCCACACGATGTATTTTTAATTAGTATAGTTTTTTCTGCGTGGTCACCCTTTCTCCCGGCAAATAAACAACAAAGTAAATCGTTTTATTCCATAAATAACAAATTCATTAACAAATTCATAAACAAATTTAGTTGTGGACGACATCACTAATAGTTGTTGACGACATCACCAATGCCTTGTGGACGACTCCACCAACGGTTGTGGACGACTTCGCTTGTGGACGACTTGACTGGCACCCATCTCCTGGGGGCAACCATGTTTATCCGGGTCCTTTAAAATAGTTCCAAAATGGCGGACTACGTCATACAGCCGAGTCTAGATATAGGGCACCGGAATCTGTCGAGGTTTGCCGAATGGACCCAGGCCATGAAGTTGCATGAATAGACTGCTCACTAATAATACCAATTAAACATGACACAATTAGAATTGAAAAATTAGCAGGAAAAACCCTCACTGTGGATTCAACGGGTAGATCGGATGGAAACGTATAAAATTAATTATTTTCAGAAAACATTCACTTATTGTACCATCCTAGGAATTCTTTAATCGTACCTCTCCATATCTACAGAAATCGAATTCAACAATACAGAGAGAGAGAGAGAGAGATAGATAGAGAGAAAAAAGAGAGAGAGAGAGAGAGAGGGGTTTAACGTCCACTTAACACAACTAGGTCATTTCGGGACTAACATGTGGTTTTTAATTTTATGTCAATAATTCGCTTGCGCGTTGAGGTCTTTAGCAGCGGGGGGAAATCGGAGTGCCCAGAGGAAACCCAGGAGTGCCCAGGGAAATTGGAGTGCCCAGAGGAAACCCACGAGGTTGAGAAGGCGCCCCTATCTCCATGCCACCTACGCTCACGCCAGAATTCAACAATAGCCTACAAAACTTATGTAAATCACTGTTTCGCGAGTTTTCCACTAAAGGGAGATAACCGATATTAGATTAGTGTCCAATGGATGCAGACCACCACAGTTTTACCGATTGATCGTTCACCTCTGGCTAGTAATTGGTATACTAGGTATCGAGTTAATCTCAGAAACATAAAATTAATTTCTACTGTAATATGAGACAATATATGGACGGAGGGCCGGAAAGGAACAGCTATCTAGTCGTTCGGATGGGACGAAAAACCGAGGCCCCGTGTACACATTGATGTTCACGTAAAAAAATCCTTGACAAACGGAATTTGAAATAAGAGTACGCCATGGTGCCGCTGCCCGGGCAAAGTTTCTCTCATAGCACACTGTATGGTGTATGCCCGTCTTCATTTGCCTTGTCGGAGCAGAACAGTAGGACGTTAAACCCAAGTTTATTTCATCTAATGTTGAACATACAATTATATAATTTAGTAATTTTAACAGGACAGCAGCATTTCTGCCTTCCCCTTATAATATAGGACGGGCAACATTAATTATAACTTTAACTTTGACACATAACATGGACTTGTAATTCTAAAATCACCAATGTTTAAAATAAAAGGGCGAGTATGTCAAGGGTTGGCGGATTAAAATGAAATATCATTCCTGATTGATTTTTGAAAATGTACAAACAACCGTTACTATGGGTTACACACCATTACCCTCGATAGGAGTGGACACTAAACCAAGGATCACACGTGCGTCGGTCTGAGTAAAACCACTACGCTCTATAGGAGTGGACGCTAAACCGAGGTTGACACGGGCGCTGGTCTGAGTAAAACCATTACGCTCTAAAGGAGTGGACGTTAAACCGAGGTTCACACGTGCACTGGTCTGAGTAAAACCATTACGCTTGGTAGGAGTGGACGCTAAACCGAGGTTCACACGTGCGCTGGTCTGAGTAAAACCACTACGCTCGGTAGGAGTGGACGCTAAACCGAGGTTCACACGTGCGCTGGTCTGAGTAAAACCATTACGCTCGATGGGAGTGGACGCTAAACCGAGGTCAAAGCGTGTGGTTATCTGGGTTAAACCTCTTTGCTCATGCCAGTCTTCAAAAGGAACAGAAAAAGAAGGACATTAAACTCTATTTCATTTAATTTAATTTCCAACAAAACGTCATGGATTCGATCCTAGGACCGTTAATGTTCATTCAGATTTCCCTTCCTGGTTTTCCCTTGTCATTTGTGAAAGATGAAGGACATCTCAGTGATAAAGTGTTTAGTCGTTCGGAAGGTCTGAAAAATTGATGGTATCCCGTCCACTCTCTGAGGGTAAAACTCAACGACGATCTAAACCAAGCTCGCATTGCCTCTTGGTGTGTGAACAATTCAAATTCATTATAAAAAGTCGCCAGTAGTGCCAGGGAACAATTTCCCTCGCGGCGCACCGCATGGCGTGTAAACGTTTACATTATCCCAATCGCAGCACACCGCATGGTGAGTAACCACCTACATTATCCCAGTCGTAGCACCCCGCATGACGAGTAACCGCCTAAATTACCTAGTTTGTGTCGAGTGGATGTTAACCCCCCCCCCCTCTCTCTCTCTCCCATTAGTTCAGTAGGAGCAAAACAAAGGGACGTTAAACCCCATTTCCTTCCTTTTCATTCGCTGATCAAGAAATCGGAGCGAACTAAACAACAAGGCCCATGACGCGTGTCCAGGGGCAGATTCAGGGGGAGGGGGGATCCAAACCCCACCCTGCTTAGCTAGAGAAGATGATGGCATCATGTATTGTCAAAGGTTAATTGTCAAACCCCCGCCTGCAAAAATTCCTGGATCCGCCCCTGATGTCATTTATAAAAAGTGAGTTACTAAGGTTGAGATGTCGCTTTAAGCGAATCACTTACAAATTCATCACATAACCCATAGTCTGAAAAAAAATATTATTTTTAAAATAAATAGTTAAAAATAAGTAATTACGTGACCTCTTATGCAGGTTAAATAAACAATGAGAGAATTTAACCACGGGGGACGTATACTCATGTAAAATGGCGGCACAATTATCTAGATGGATGAGAAATTCTTTCATATTTTGTTTTAGGAAAAAATGTCTTCTGTAACATTTCACACCAACAAAAAGAGATAGATATTTCTAATATTTCTTTTTTAGTAAGAAATGTATTTTGTAAAATGATCACACCAGCAAAAATACGAGAAAATATTTGGGTGACATCGATTTTGTTTGTGGGATCATTTGACGCTCAAGTCAATTTGTTATAATGTCAGAATTTTGCATGAGTAATTGAAAGGGTTATACTATACCTAGATACTGAACATTAAGTTTATTAATAATTTTTTTTGTGTGTAAAATTACTTTATTCTGAGCGAAGTTACGTGTGTTTGAAGTTTTGACATGGTAGTGCCATTGCTACAATAATGAACCAGTAAACAAAGTCTCGAATATCCAGTATAGCGTTAAATGTTCTAGTCCATTCAATATCACGACCGTCCGATAGTCTGAATATCAATTCTAACGTTAATTGTTCTAGTCCATTATATATGGCGACCGTCTGATAGTCTAGTTGTTCATGAGCTTGTCATGTGAATAAATACCAAAATATTAATTTATATAACATTTGATACGAAAAAAAAAGACCTGCACAGAAAGAAATGAAATGGGGCTCAACGTCCTTCTGCTCTGCTCTGAACTGGGGTAATGAAGACAGGCATATGTCATACAGTGTGCTATGAGGGAAATTTGCCCGGACAGCAACCCTACGGATTACTTTTACATTGAATTCCAACTGTCAAGGGATATTTTAGGTGCACGCTATAGTGTAAACGGGACATCGGTTTTTTGTGACATCGGTTTTTTGCTGTCCTTGTTAGGCCCTCCGTCTGCATCACTGACAAGGGGGAAACCACGACGGAAAATCGAGATGAACTTTCTCGGCCAATGCAGGGATCGAATACCCAGGGGGAACCACGCCGGAAAATACGGATCGAACACCCGACCTCCAGTGTAGTGAGCCAGCGTCTTACCAACGTAGCCACCGTGATCCACTGCAGCACTGCTACCAGTTATTCTCAAAATAACGCTAATAATCTGTCTACAATGATGAAAATATCTGCAAGGTGCCCTTTAAGTCTTGATAACAACGTGTCATATTCACATATTCCTATTGTTTTTAGCACGCATGACTAAAGGTGAAGAATATGTAGAATATACAGCATCGCTTCCTCGAGATATATTTCATATCTGCTTCCTGTGCAAATGCAAACATGCGTTCTTATTTTACCAGTTGAACTTAAAAGATATTTACTGGTTTGAATTTGCAGCATAAATTTATCAAATTGAATTTATTATCAAAGTTCGCTGTTCTATAGATTTAATGCAACGCTTAGCATAGTCCAATCGAGATTTCGAAACTAACATAATACGGTTCAATTTTATTGTTCGAAATCACGCCAATTTGACTCCATGGCAGACATTATGGTCTAACGCAAGCGATAAAAACCACTCGGCAAATCTCGACAGATTCCGGTACGTATGACAGTAAGTGATATTTTCACACGACCATACATTTGCGATGCGGCTACCGATTTACTTCAAACAGGAAAACGTGTCGCTTTTACAAAAAAGTCCCAAATTGCGTCTTTTGTAGAGGGTGTATACCTAAATAAGCAAAGATATTGTCTCAAGGCTGCTCGTGTGATCAATTTCCCTGGTAATTCCACAAACCTAATGCCAAACGTGACGTTTGTTGATATAATACACTCTCCACAGAAATCCGCATGGGGGCAGCCATTTTTTGCATTCGGAACCAATAAAATAGATCACATATGGCGGAAATGGTCATACAGGCGAGATTAAGATGCGTAGAATCTGTCGTGGTTCGCCGAATGCAATCAAAACCCGACGAGTGTATTTCAAATTATTGTGTAAAGTCGCAGTAGATTTATAAATATTTCCATTACCTATTTCATAACGCACAACCACAATATAGATTATCACAATTTGAAACATTAAAAAAGAGGTATTGAAGATACACAATCTGTTTAAAACACGTGTTTTTTTATTATTTAGAATTAACCAAATTTCGACTTACTACAATATAACGAAACGAAATAGGTGTCTTCTAATATCACACTGAAAGAGACAAGGATTCGACTTGTTTTTTCCCCTTTATAGCAGATTCTCCGTTGTACATGACAAGGAGTATGACCCTACCCTTAATGTCAATTTTATTTCAATAATTCGTTTGCGTGTAGCGGTCTTTAGCAGTGGGAAGAAACCCACGATGTTGGACGGGCGAAAACCTACTCCTTGCCACGTAAAACCGCGGAATCGAAACCACGCCAGATGTCTCAATGACAGATCTTATGATATAGAGCGCACGTGTTAACCATCCGGCCCTAATTTTTGGATATGTCTCGATATTTGAGCGACCGGCCCCTGGACAAAACCCACCATTTTGAAATTGAAACCACGCCGCTTGACTCAATCACGGACGTGCTGATCCAACGCATTAAACCACCTGACCATGAACTTGGACAGTTTTATGTTTGTTTAATTGAATAGGAGAGAAGACCTGGGGATGTATCGACTAATGAACCAATACACAGTGGACTCTGTCACTTCCGTCACCGTAAGGAATCGATACAATATGCCGGATTACACCGCATGTCGTAATACAAAATTGCCTCAATGGACTGGTAATTCAGGTCACAAGTGTTTAATCTCCAAACTATGAAAGTTATGTCAGGCCCCACTACCCCCCCCCCCAATAATTTGGCCGCAGGTACGCTTTTCTGGACACTCACCTATGAGGACCTAGGAATAGGATGGAAGCCCCCCCCCCCCCCAATCAAGAATTGCTTCCGCCTGCCCTGGATGTCGAAAAAAAAGCAATTCCTATATCCAGATTGCAAAACCGAGATATAAGCTAACAAAGTTTCTTGGGAGATGCTAATTGTAGGCCGGTTGGGGAGGTTCGCGTGTTTTCGGAGTCCAAAATGGCCGCTTTATATAAATGAGTACTTTGGGGAATACTAACCCGAACCCTAACCCTTTTAAGAGGTGTTAAAGGAAAATTAGATCCAAGTTCAGTCTACTAAAAAGGGTTAGGGTTAGGATTTGGGTTAGTATTCCCCCAACATCTCATTTATATAAAGCGGCCATTTTGAGCTCCGGAAACACGTGAACCTCCCCAACCGGCCTACAATTAGCATCTCCCAAGTTTCTTATACAAGATATAAATTCTCCTTCCTATTGTTTATTTTCTCTACTCGGTACGTCGCAAACATAAGTTGTATCTATACACTAGACGTGAACTCACCTTGAAAGAAAAAGTTGTATCTAAATAGTTTACGTCAACCCACCTTGGAATATGCTAAGTTATAATAAAACATAAGATATTTTCTTAGCGGTGTATTTAATTTGTTGTTTTTGCCCGGTTGTGTAAATTTTATGTCATTTTCTAGGAATTTTGTAACTTATCAAGTCATATCGTCATATTCTACGTTAAGAACAGGCCCCATGTTCACAAAGCATTCTCAGACTTAAGTTAAAAATTTACTCAAAATCATTCGCCTTATTTTGCTGTTTTAATGTATTAAATTCATCAATAAGAAACTATGTGCAAAGTTCTGTCTTTCTGGATCAAAGATATTTCTCATAAACAGTATTTGAAAGTTGAGTAAGTTCTTCATGGATACACTTACATTGTATGCTTTCTTTTACATTCCCGTTTTGCATTGCTTGTATGGGGTATTTAGTATTATGTTTTGTGCAATTATACAACTTAGAGATTCTGATTGGTTGTTTAAAATTATAGCTTTTAGCATTATTCGATCTTGATTATCGCCCTTTTTGTTAAGATATTCTATTGACGTCATTGATAACATTACGACGTATTTACATCACACCATTCAGTTAGCAGACAACTGCTTCCTGAGGCGGTCTACATTTTCTTTGCTTCTTTGTGTTCGGTTGTTTGTGCGTTTCCTTGTACGAGTGAAATATGTTCAATTTGAGTGAAGTCTGTGTTGCTTCATACCCGGGACTGTACAGCGCAGTGGACGCTTACGGCTAGCCCCCGGATCCATTCACTCTTTTTTGAATTGTTTTTTTGTTTGTTTTGTTTGCTGTTTCGGAGTATGATATTTGTCCTTTATGTAAATCATATGTGGCGCAGTCCCCCTGCACTAACTATTAACTTAAGTCTGAGAATACTTTGTGAACTTGGGACCTGGTGTTAGACCTCGTGGAGATTGTTTTTTAATACGGGATACTTCATTGTCTCAACCAAACATGTTGTGATTAATGTGATATCAATTCGGACATTGGTCAAATGATATAATAAAATATGTACAAAAATACGCTATTACAGTACTTTGCTTCGGACGTGTCGGTGGGGTTGTTTTCTTTGGGTTTTTTTTATAGGGGGGGGGGGGTACTGGGCTGGGCTGGGCTGGATGGTCGAATGGTTAGCGCGTGCGCGTTGTATCATAATGTTTGTCATTGAGACGACAGGCGTGGCTTCGATTTCCCGGTTGTACGTTACAATGGGTATGGTCGTGAGTTTTCTCCTAAAGATCCCTACGCAGAAGTGAATTGTTGAAACAAAATTGAACCATATGTTAGTCCCGAAATGACCCCAACTCTTTCTATCTCTCTCCCTCTCTCTCTCTCCTGTGTTGTGTCAGTCAGCATTTTTAAAAATATATAACCGGCCAACATGATATACCAAAGTTTATACACAAAGTCAAACATGTAAAATCAGTTTTCACATGCTATTTTTTTCCCAAATGAAATTTATTTAGTTGGGTTGGTTTTTTTTCATTTATGGCAGCGTATCATAGTCATATGTTAGACACTGTACACCATGGCCGTAACTACAAACAGACATGTTCAGAATACTACGTAACACGATCCATGGCGTCATAGCGCATTTGACATATATGCCGTGACCTCGGGGTCAAGGTATATAATATATTACTGACGACAAGGCATGTATTTTATATAAATGATATGTATTCAGTATACGTTTGTCTACGTGCCTAATGTAACATGGTGTGGGAACCATCTGTTGTTTTTTTGTACCGCGTGAAGGGAAATACGCGGGTTGAAAGTAAAGTGCATCTTCGTTTACGAGGCATCCATTTTAAATGAAAGGGTGAAATGAGATGCATGGCTGGCGGGGGCTACCATCCTAGGTCTTGAGGTGAGGGTCCATGGTTTAATTCTGTGATGCTGAACTTGACGAAAATGCGACATTAGAAAAGAAAACGTGAAATGAAATGGGGGTTTAACGGCCTACTGTTCTGCTCCGACAGGGCCAATGAAGACAGGCATGCGTCATACTTTGTGCTTTGAAAGAAATTTTGCCCTGGCTCTTATTTCTAACCAGGGATCTTTTATAACAAAATGAAATGGGGTTTAACGTCCTACTGTTCTTCTAATGAAGACGGACATCTTTTGTTCGGTGTGTTATGAATGAAATTTCGAATTCCACCTATCAATGCGTGTACCGTTTGTCGTCTGACCTGAACGACTATACCCTGTCCCTTGTCAGGCACTCCGTCCTACACCCCTGACAAGAGAGAAACACGGCAAAAAACCTGACTACCTGGTTGTGAAAAATGAATCTAACAATCCGTTCAGCATTTTATCGATTTATGCTGCTCAAGCGTAACACGGCACCGCCATCTTTTTACCGACAGGGAGAAACTTGATTTCAGTAATTTGATTGGATAATATTAGATTGATTTTAATTGCTTAGCCAAACAAAATTGAAGTATCTACTAAATTTTGGATTGTATCTTTAGTTAAGATTTTTTGAAAACGGGCCGGGGGGTTATCAAGGGTTATAATTTGGATTTTGTGTTTTAATCAAATGCTCAATAATCAACCTGAGTAAATATTGAACTCAATATTTACAATGATATTGGAAATTAAAAACACGATTAAGAACTCAATCAATTTTGATGTTGTTATCCTTGTACCAATATTTTAGACACAAGAACTTCGAACTTTTTAAAACCAGTAGGCCTACCCGGTACACGAGACGTGTGTTCTATGGCTTTGGGCGCCACTTGTAATGAAGGAAGAAAAACTGAATATAGATCACTTTACACCTCTATTACATTAATACGTAGTACCCGGCCTACTCTTAAATCGAATTTCAACTGTCAAGGGATCTTTTACGTGCACGCCAAGGTTTAAACGGGGCCTC
Source organism: Patella pellucida (assembly GCA_917208275.1). NCBI lineage: Eukaryota > Metazoa > Mollusca > Gastropoda > Patellidae > Patella > Patella pellucida. Next base: position 6,636,065 of record OU795038.1, read on the forward strand.
GGGGTTTTGTACTATCCGAATGACTAGACAGCTGTGCTTACCAGGCCCCCCGCCCTGTACCAATGACAAGGGGGAGATAGAGAGAGAGATGAGGTGTAACGTCCACTCGACACAAACTGGGTCATTTTGGGACTAACGAATGGTTTTCAATTTTTATTTCAATAATTCGCTTGCAGTGGGAGGGAACCGGAGTGCCCGGAGGAAACCCATGTTGTTGGGAATGCGCCCCTATCTCCATGTCACATACGCTCACACTATGACAAGGTGAAACCACGCCGGGAAATCCCGAGTCCAATCCTGATTATCGAAGATGCTTGTGAAATTGACACCAACACCAACCGTCAATATAGCAAATGTAATGTACTCGTGTAGATTGCATCATCGGTTTGTTTACGTCTAGCTATAACAAGTTGCATCGTCTAATAGTACAATAGTAATACCTTACACACCCGTCATATATCACAAATATTTTATATTTTCTTCTGGTGCATTCCATGCTAAAACAATACAGATTAAAATCTCGTTTCTACGAGCACGACCCCTCCAGAAACGTGGGTCTAATATTAAACAGTCCCAGAAACATCTAAATATGAAAAAGAACAAGAGAGAGAGAGAGAGGGAGAGAGAGGGAGATAGAGAGGGGGGAGAAAGAGAGGGGGGGGGTCTAATATCAAACAATTCGAGAAACATCTTGTTTCTACGATGACGACCCCCGAGAAACGTGGGCCTAATATAAATAACGGTTCCAGAAACATTCAAATGTGAAAAAGAACAAGAGAGAGAGAGAGAGAGAGAGAGAGAGAGAGAGAGAGAGAGAGAGAGAGAAAGACGGTCTAAGAAACATCTTGTTTCTATGAGAACGACTCCCGATAAACGTGGGCAGATATTAAATGGTTCTAAAAACATCTAGATATGAAAAAGAACAAGAGAGAGAGAGAGAGAGAGAGAGAGAGAGAGAGAGAGAGAGAGAGAGAGAGGGGAGGGGCATCAACTCGACATAAACTAGGTCATTTCGGGACTAACGAGTGGTTCAATTTTCATTTCAATTAACCGCTTGCGTGTAGGCGTCTTTCGCTGTGGGATGAAACCGGAGGATCCGGAGAAAACCCACGAGGTTAGTCATAATTTTCGTAGTCGAGTGGTTAACGAGAGGGTGTGTTTAACGTCCACTCGACACAAACTAGTTCATTTCGGGACTAACGAGTGGTTCAATTTTTATTTCAATCATTTGCGTGCAGGGATCGTTATCTGTGGGGTTGGACTTGCGACCCTTTTCCTTGTCAGGTACAAGTGGGAAATCTAAACCACGCCACTTAATTCAATGACAGACCTTATGAAGAAATGCACACGCGTTAATCATCGCAGTTACCTAGCGATTGTTAGCGACAAATACTAGCAAAGATGATAATAAAATGGGGCTTAACGTCCTACTGTTCGGCTCCTACTGGGATAATGAAGACGGGAATACGTCATAAACAGTGTGATATGAGGAAAATAAATTTTGCCAGGATAGCGGCGCTACGGCCTACTCTTATATCGAATTCAAACGTCAAAGGGGTCTTTTACGTGCATGCCAATGTGTAGACCGGACCTCGGTTTTCAGTCCCGACCCAACGACTAGACAAGACAACTGTCCTTGTCAGTCCTCCATCCTACACCACTATCCCATAATCAAGACTATGTTTTTTTTATCGTACTGACTTTAAAAATAATGATCGAGTCTAGGCCCCAAATTCAATCAATTTGACTGAAATGTTCATCAAATTCTCTTTACGTTATCTATTTTTTAAATTATTATAGTGAGAACTGTCAGCTCTTTATCTAATCACCCATACTGTATCTTTAATGATCTTTAAAGCCCCAATAACACTCTTGTTGTGACTGAATAATATGTTTCAATCTTTATTCTGGTCAACAATTTGTACTATTCTACAATATTTTAATTAAAAAATGATACAAATTTCACCTTAACACACCTAATTTTAAAAATTGGAAAAATTCAACTACATGCCGTAACATGGTTTGAAAAGCCTTACGTAAGCACTTTCAAATGCAACTTGGATTTAAACATATTTTCGAACCCTCTAGACAAGTAAGATAGGTTGTAATAGATAATTTACACAACAGGTAGGACACTTAAACATCTTGTAGTCCGAATAAGGCTAAAAAAAAATTCTGGACCTGTCAAGCCAGCAAGAGTGTTATTGTCCCTTTAATCAACACGACGTGCTACATTGTTTGCAACCTGAGGTTCAGTCCCGAAATGACCTAGTTTGTGTCGAGTGAACGTTAAACCCCATTTAACTCTCCCCCCCCCCCCTCTCTCTCTCTCCCTCCCCCTCTCTCTTCCCCTCTCCCTGTCTCTCCCTAGGACATCCACCTTGGCTTCTGATTATTTCTAGAGATGATTTTTTTTGCCTTTTTTGTAATTCCCTGGTCTATCGGTATACATTGCGAAACATCTGAGAATGAAAGAACTGATCTAGCCCAATAAATAAATGCCAGGAGTTGAGATGATCTACAGACGATACGGCATGTTGCCATCGCTCGAGATGAAAGGTGCGGAAATTTACTACGTCACGAGCTGTTTTAACACCAAGCATCTGTGGTTAGTTTCGTATGTTGTTGTCAAGGATCACGTAAGTTTTCCCGCCATCAATGTC